>JACBFG010000030.1:0-62545 GCA_013435955.1 Diaporthe sp. HANT25 | reverse complement strand
CCAGTAAAATATCAGCGACGGTCTGCAAAAGACGGAGGTATTTTCTGACTCTTCGGAGGGTCTTTTTGACCTCTGGCCATTTTGCTCCACCTACCAAAAAAGAACCGAACATGCAGCGACCATCCATCCTCCTTGGGATTCAAGCTGGGGAAGCTTGGTTTGCAGTTGCAAGCACCAAGGTGAAGGACATTCACTTTGCGAAAGTGAAAGTCACAACTGAGATCGTCGATGAAGGGCATTGAGGCTGCATGCTATGATGACCTACCACCACGTCGGTGTTTTTGTCTCAGCACACCAGGCGATACGAAAGCCAGCTGTGTTGTGACGGGACTGCAACCAGTGTTCTTGGCCGTCAACGATCCACAGACAAAGACCTGGCAGAGTACAGACCTGCAGACCGTGGGCAATCGGAACGCTGACCCAGGGTAGCGTGACATGGCCGTCTATGCCGACCATTCGGGCCAACATCTTGTGTACGCTCCATGCAGGGACGACAGACACAATTTAGGGGCGTGTAATTATCGACATGGTGATGTAGGGGTGGCCTTCTGTCAAGGCGTGGTAACATGCTGCAGTGGCACTTCATAGAGTAGAGGTTGCGTATGCAATTCAGTCGGACAGATGCAGGCGGTCCATGCTGCTGCACCAGCCGCACACATGTGCTTTGAGAGAATCTATGCAGTATTTGAGTATCCCTGGTGACCGCGGCTGCAATGGCATCCTCGAGGGCAGGCCGTCCGCGACGGCCTAGCTTCCGCAAGCCTCGGGGCATTCTGGAAGGTATAGCCACTTTGACAGGTCCAACCTTTGTGACTGACCAACTCCTCGCTTGAGGCAACTCGGAGTCTCTCAGTGATTGATGGTACGCAGCCTACCTGTTGAAGACCTGGTACCTTCATGACTCTGACCAAAGACCCGCAATACGTCACAGATGCCTCCATGTGACTGCGTCCGATGCTGCTGCATGTTCCTGCAGTGTGCTTTGCTTGCACCGAAACAACAAGCACAGTTTAACGATCAAGGCACGAGTCGGATGAGTATGGAGCACAACAGCAAGACCGAAAAAATCGTGATCGTACCTGAGGTGACTACTGCAGAACAGGCCCGGGCTTTGAGTCCAAATACCACAGCACCCGAGCCTCAGAGAGCCTCGCGAGTTCGGTTCAAAAAAGGGAAGCAATCGCAAGAGTGATGAGAAGCGGTGGCAACGCAGACCTAACCGTGATCTCAGGGTGCCTGTGCCTCGGCCTTCGAGATCTGTTTTGAGCTGTGACAGGCCTCTTGTACAAGCATCTTCAGGTATAGATGGCCTTTTGCTCGCAAGTAAGGCACCTTCACAAGTTCGTGCAAGTCGACAGCAAGGCTAGTCGATATTGAGGCTGTTCGCGGGAGTAATTCCTCCCAATGAAGCAAGCTCGCGAATTTTTGGAACGAGACGTTTGAAACTTGCTCGAATGCGGCAGCACATAGAGATCAATTCCGCCAGCGCAAGTTTCAAGCTGACACTGCGATAGGAACTTGACGAGGTATAGAACCTGTGTTCGACGGCTTTGAGGCTTCAAGAGGCTTTGGATCAACCCATTCCTCTGCTTGCCTTTCTCATGTCATGAATATCCACGGTGCCCGATCCGGCCGCATGACTGCACAGTGACCGAGGTAAGAAGGCTATGTTTGGGACAGCATTTCGGATGAGAAATAAATGAAGTCAGAAGCATCGTGATAAGCACCGCTACACTGTAGCAGGCCAGCATGTTGACTCCTGCTCCCATCGATGTGACCATCCGAATGCTAGACGGGGATCATAGAATGTACAGCTTTGTACTCGAGTTCGTATTTTCGTATGTTCGACTGAGCTCAAGAGCCGGCGAATCGCAGTAAATTGGTGAGTGCTCATGACTTCCAGAAATGTGTTGCCATCACGATGGCGTCAAGTTCAACACTCGCTGAACCTACGTGTCAGGCACCAATAACAGAACCCCACGAACGAGCACGATTCCCCGGAGCTCCGGAGCGGGGTTTTGGGAAAGAGATCCTATCGCAACTGGGCCCTCTGCAGGAAAGAGGCAGATATTGCTTGTTGATGACAGTGACGTTGATGGACCTGGGAGCAAGGCAGAATTAGTAGGC
The DNA here is from genome assembly GCA_013435955.1 of Diaporthe sp. HANT25. Classification (NCBI taxonomy): domain Eukaryota; kingdom Fungi; phylum Ascomycota; class Sordariomycetes; order Diaporthales; family Diaporthaceae; genus Diaporthe; species Diaporthe sp. HANT25. Next base: position 60,418 of record JACBFG010000030.1, on the reverse strand, counting down.
GATCACCAATCCCCCCGACCCGAGAACATCATGACACGCCAAGGCCCACTCGGCGAGAGGAGACGTGAGATATACAGGGACATGATTTGACAAAGCCAGGCCTTATCACTATGTTTAGAATTTTGTCCAATGATTGTCGCGATGGGACGATTGAGGACGACCCAGCCACCGGCGCCCAGACCGTCGAGGCCGGGCGGGTCGGGGACAATAAATTATGCGTCCCCGCTGGTGACGGTCCGAGCCTCTGCTCACGTGGGCTTGGTCTGTGGGACATGGGTGCAGGAGAAGGGAGAAAGGAGCTCTGGCCCCTGGTGGTGATGATGCCCTCGCATGGCTCCCAAGAAGGGACCAAGATGGAATCGCAGCGCGCCGGAGTGGTTCGACGCGGCCAAGCTCGAGTCAAGACTTGGTAGTGTGTGGTGAGGCTCCTCGGGTGCTAGTGGAAGGCGGGATTTGGGACGACAAGGCCTGGGGGAGCGTCCTTGGCTGTGTGGGATCTGCGCCGGAACGTGTGGAGGGTTCGGCTGGGCAGGGGAGGCAGGCAGACGAGCGGACGGGCTTGCTGATCATGGAGCTTGGGACGCATGCTCGCATGAAGCATCTCAGGATCGTCGAATGGTGTGTGGACAGAGTTAATGCTGTCGCTCGAAGAGGGTCGAAGAGGGTGGAATGAGGACTGATGTTTGAATTCCACCATGCGACAGAGGTGAGGATCGACACGAGCTCAGACGAAACCGCAGCCCTAGGGACTGACTGACAAGCCTCGCAAGGTCGGTCAGTCCAGCAAGCGTCGTCTTAGAAAGTGCGAAGATAGTGCAAGGTGGTCTGGCCATGTACCGTCTACCAGGCCGACATACTGGCCTAGGCAGCTTGTGAGAGGCGAGTGCAACGCCATCGGTAGAGAGAGACGTGAGAAGGGGTCGATATCCTGGGCTAGCCTTGAGCAAGTTGCCTCGTACCCTCTGATAATCCTGTGCCGAGTCTGGGGTCGGTCGCAGAGCCATGCTTGCTAACACAGGCTACCTTCCCCACACAATGCGACGGCTCTGCGGCTACAAGGGTAGGCTGCCCAGCCAGGTGCTCTTCGACTTCCTGAGTGAGCAAGTTTCCCCCAATGTCACTAACACCCGATCGAGCCTCACCAAGCCGCCCAGCCCAGGCCCTGCACCAGCACGAAGGGCAAAAAGGTTCGACAGCCCTCGTTTCGACTTGGTGCTTTGTTCCTTGTCCTTCACCACCGCCCTCATACTCTCCCGAATGCCCAGCTCCACTCGCCTAGTCCACCGTGACAGATAATTCCCAAACCTGCTCACCTTCCACCTGCGCAGGTTTGAGAGTGGTGTTCCTGCCGTTGAAACAAACATACATGCTCGTCGGTCGGGATACATATACTTATTAGCTCCCCCCCTCCTCGTCTTCGGGAGTTAGTTTTTTGGTTTCTGTCCGCACTCTGGAAGTCGTCAATAATTCAGTAATAATACCGGCCGGTCGGTCCATCACGATAATACAGCATCATCAACAGCACCAACACTAGAATCACAGCACAACTGAGTTTCACTTCACACAAGTCACAATGGCCATCTTCCCACGACACGGCGACGAGGTGGAAGCCGCAACCACCATGGCAAGCATGGCAGGCATGGACGGCATGGACATGAACAGCTCGTCCACGATGATGGCCACCATGATGGTCGCTTTCCACAACGACATTGCCACCACCCTGTACTCGGAGATGTGGACTCCCACCAACGCCGGCACATACGCCGCCACCTGCATCTTCATCATCCTGCTCGCCGCCATCTTCCGCAGCCTCTTCGCCCTCAAGGCCATCCAGGAGAGCCGCTGGCTGGACCAGGAGCTCAACCGCCGCTACGTCGTCGTCAACGGCCGCCGCTCCATGCCCGACGACCTCGCCCGCAACAGCCTCAAGGACAACATGATGCTCTCCGCCAACGGCGTCGAGGAGGAGGTCATGGTCGTCAAGAAGAAGCACACTCACGCCCGCCCCTGGAGGTTCACCGTCGACCCCATCAGGGCCGTCATCGATACTGTGATTGCTGGTGTTGGATATTTGCTGTAAGCCTCCTCCCCACCACCCCCCAACTGAGCCACTGTGTCGCTGACCCCTTATCTCAGCATGTTGGCTGTTATGACGATGAATCTCGGTTACTTCCTCTCTGTCCTCGGTGGCACGTTCCTCGGAAGCCTTGCTGCCGGGCGCTATGCGGTCATGGCGGAGCACTGAGCGAATCCGCTGCCGGATATGAGGGGTGGTACCTAACACACCATGTCACATTGTACAATGCAAGACGGCAACTACGATAGCTGTCACACCAGATCGTGACTATGGACCATGGAACGGCTCGGGGACCACAGTCTCGACACAGCTCAGGGACACTGGACAGCTCAGAACACCTCGAAGAACAAATCAGGGCTCAGCTGCGGTGCTTCGATCTGGATTGGGATGGTGGATAACGAGGGAAAACAAAATATGATCTCATGACATCTTCAATAAATGATTGAACGATTGAACGATTGTTGAGACCTATCTCGGGTCAATTGATATGAGCCTGTGTCAACTGCTTTGCCATCCTGACTGAGTTAGCTCGCCCTCGACTACCCGTCAAGTGTTGGTTATGATAGTACGTTTGTCTGCCGCATGTACCAGCAACTCGCGCGGCCGCTAAGAGCAGAAACGTGCTCAACCAGACTGTCGTCAAGGGGGGCCGGCCCACTCACCCGCCTCGCCCATGAACCAGACCCACGAACCAAGCTTTAGACCCCTGCTGATGCTGCAGCTACAGCTGCATTGCTGTTGCTGATGAAACCGCTTATGTCAGCCGGTTCGGGAACGCAAGTCCCGCACCAGTTTAACTCCATGTTGGACCAACTACATCCATCAGGGCTCTCTATGCAGCTCTATGACACTCTCTATTTTTCTCTTTATTTTTTCTCTCTCTTTTTTTGCACTCGCGTACTTAAGCGTCTGATGTTTTCATCAAGATGCTGTTGACTGCCCTGCAGCCTCTCCCGCCGCCCGAGACTCCCGAGACCTTACTGCGGGCTCCAGTCCTCTCCAAAGGAGCCTGCTCAATACCCTTTTCTTCAGTCGATGTTGGTTCGCCGCTGGAACCGAAAAGATATCTGCCTGACAGAATCCCGTCTCTAGGGCACGAGGCTAATTTGCAGTGCAAGCAAACAAGCTATGTGCTCACATACTTAGTCATCCTACGCTTCTGGGCGAAAGAGTGGCCTGCTCTTGTGCCGGCGTCTTTATCCAAAGAGCGCATCTTGGCATCGTGTGATAAGGCTCAACCACCTGCGCTCACGTCGGACAGCCAGGCCGTCCAACCGCCTCTGAATTGGACACCGGGTATAGTGAGCAAGGTCGCCTAGATTGGCCTCGCATGGTGGTGGCCCCAAGCAGGTCTTGGCGTGCCTCTTGTTGGTTGATGTGGCCCAAGATGTCATAAAGCCGAGTGGCTCTGTGACTCTGCGTTGCTGGAGATTGGACTCACCATTCGAGGGGCTGCTCAAGTGGCGGCGTGAAGGTATGGCCAGTCAGGGACACGAGCTGGCTGGTCGTGTCCACGGCGACGAGGCTCAACGGCCCGTGGCAGAGAATGTAAGGCCTAGGACCGATCTCGCCAGTGCCCGATCGTTGATGGATCTTGAGTCAGGAACGCATGGGCGATCTGGACGTTTCCAGAAACGCGGACGGGCCGTTGAGACTCACCAGTTTTGCCCGCGTCTCAGGTGCGATCGTACAACCGGCTCAACTAGCTGGCCTACGAAAGTTTATCACGGCAACTAACCGTTGAGACTACTACTTGGACCATGTGGGACGCCGAAAACATCGTGAACCTAACACGCCAGGCATAAGTACCCGGAGGCGCAGGCCGGCGTCAACGGTGCCAACGGCGTGAATTTTGAAGAGCCACACCCCGGGGGTGGTCAACAATATTCTGATAGCCGCGGCGCCGTCTCAGTCCGGCCGGCCAACTTATACGATCGAAAAGCACTCGGCGTGACACACATTGGGGAGCCTAGCACCACATTTCCCAAGGCACGAGACCATAAAGGATTGATGGACTACAAGTCCGTCCTACGTTATGGGCGCCGATAACCACATCGTCAGCCGAGAAATACGAGAAAGAAGAGAACTGGAGGCGTGCTTGCGCATGGCGGACTGTGTTAGGTCTAAGCTTTCCTGGACTGGCGGTGACTGTAGAGCTCGTAGTTTGCCTATATAGCCACGTTCGCATGGGACTACCAGCGAGAGGTACTTGAAGATACATACCCAATACTTTTGCTCCGAGTCTTGAATCTCACTCAAGTCTTGCGTCTTCGCTGTTGTTAGGTAGCAGACATTATCCTATAAAAAGGCACTCACCGCTCACAATTCTGGAGGGGCCCAAGATAGACCGACGACACACACACACCTATTCTCTTGTCATTTCCATTGTCTCTCTGCACCTGCGCCCAGCCCCATACGGTAGGGTCTCAATTTCCAATGGCAATTGAAACCTGTCTATTCACGGATACCGGCTATCAAGACCAGTTCCCGAAAATAATGCCTCAATACATCTACTCATTCAAAGACAACCATCTCGGATGATTTCTCGCGCCTCTGCGCGGCCCGAGCCACGGATGCAACCTGTTGAACCTAGCTGGCAACGTTGTCGTCCTTCCAGTGACCAGGAGCAATCCGCGCTGTCCTCATGGAAATGTGAGTGTATCATTCATACATGACATTTCTCTGCGGGATTCTACCCCCCCCCCTTCCCATTCATGAATGGAGCACGCAGGCAATGACCCAATTTCTTCTACTTGGCGCGATCATGAACTTGGCCTGCCCGCGTACGCATATGGCAAACACAAGCTGAAACCCGGCACCAGCAACCTTTCTCTATGTATAGCCGTCCCATGCCTGCGCACAACACCTCAGATCGGAAAGGTGCGCACGGCAGGAACGGGGAGATCACGACAAAGATCGAATGATCTGAATGATCTGCGGCGCAAGGTCAAATCAAATTGGACACCCCGAAAACAGCCTAAGGAGTCTCGCACCACCTTCCCCGGGGGATTAATCAATCCCCGGCCGTCGGTCGAGCCTCCTCGGATGCAAATGGGCCCTGTCGTGCTTCCGTGCACAAGAGGCACGAGGGAGAGAAACACCCCAGAGAGGAAACAGCCACTGCATCAACGCCGCGCAACGGATACGGGCCGCGGCGTCACGGTCCTCAAGCATGCTCTCCCTCCCCAAATCGCCATTTGCTCCCGAGTAGCAGAAACTGGCTGGCTGGCTGGCTGGCTGGCTGTCTGTCACCAGGAAACGGAGCATGAGATAGGGGAAGAGCCGCACGCTTCAATTTTGTCCAATCCCGACCGCCGCTTTCACCAAATTCCCACGAGGACGAGAAACAAAGAACGAAAAATGTTTATCGACAACCGGCCCGCCCAATACGTGGGCATTGCCCCATATCCGAGATTCCCAGTTTCATAACATGGGGGTACTGGGATTCAGTAGGGCTGACACGGATGGGTTCAATGGGGCTCGCATCCAATCTGGGTAAAGTGGCAGTTCGTCCGTGTAAGTTACCTTGTTGGGAACCAGCAGAGAAACCCCCCGTCCTCCCCTTCTTTCCACAAGAAACCTCGTGCATCCCCGTTCCCTCTCCCGACCTGGCATAAAATTCCATTTGGCTTTCCTCACCCTTCGTTGCTTTTACCAAGAGAAGAAAAGCAGCCATATGCCGGGAAAAAACCTCCAACTCCCCGGAAACGGTCACTTGGCCCGGGGCTAACTGTCTCAAGCTGCAGACGGCTTCAGCCAGCCTCGAAAAGCTTGTCCTCGACACTGCACATATGGAGTGTATATATCCACACACATGCACATGTGTTTTCCCTCGCCCGCCGTATCTTTGCATCTGCTAAACGATCGAATTAATGTCTTGCTCAAAGCATATTTGGGTGTCTATGAAGGGACCAGAACCGACTACTATCATACAAGTTTTGTTGAGCTATTGTTTTCTTTTCCCCCCTCGCATCCTCCTTCTCCCTTCATCTCAATCGCTGAAATCATGAAAAATCCCGTGTGTTGTTGATTAACACCAACCAAGAGGAACGGCCTGCCACGTCTAGCGGAGCTAACAGTCTTATGCGGGCGCGATAAGACAGGACAGTCAGAGGGTATCACTTCCACTGACACACGTGCTGGCAGATGTTCCTTCCCGTTTCATAATCACCGGTGAGGTGCGTCATTTCCATCCATCGTTCACGCTCATAGCTCCTTTGAGAACTCGACTCGTCCTCGCAGATTCGTGGATTATGGCCAAAACGGTGCTCCGCTGGCATGGGTATGGTTGGGCAAAAAAGGCAGAATGACGAAACACATTTCTGCTGCAACGCCTGATTCTTCCAGACGGGTGCGAAGAGCGCACGATCATCGTTCGTCGACGATTCCAGTCTCATCCGCCACGCCTGGATACCGTGCTGCAGGCTTGCATGCATACGTGTGTAGTCGCTGATGACATCCCTCACACACTCGAGTGCAAGGGAAAGGAGAAGAGGGGCTCATGTGATGCGTCCTCGCACACACAAGACGAGCCCATACATTAGCAGTGCCTTATTCCCCGTGTGATGAGGGACGAGGGCCAAGTAGAAAGAGAACGGAAACACCCCCGATGAAGACGAGAAATGGAAAATGAGAAAGGTGGTGTTGGCAGGTAAGGAAACCGAAGAACGCCTGAAGCCCTCCCTAGCTGTCGCGAATCGTGAGCTCAATGCCCACGAGTGTGGACATCACGAGACGCAGTTTATTCGGGTATCAACGCAAGGCAATGCCGTTTCGTACTGGTTGAGACGATGCACCGGGGACTATGACTGATGCTGGGCGTGTTGCGGCATGCCGGCTTGAGGTGGAATCGCGTACTGCGCTCCTCGCTGGACATAGTTTTGGTACGCGAGTGCCGACGATGGATCCATGGGTCCAACGTTGGGCATGTAACCGGGGGGCATGTGAGGGTTCTGAGGCATCGAGCGGCCTTGTTGCTGCTGCATGTGGTTGGGGGGCTCTTCGGGTGAGTCGACTTGATTGGAGTCATCGACTCCATTTTCGTTGCCCTGACTGGGCTCCGGCGCGTTCAGACAAGCCTGCGCAGATGGAATTAGTATGGCGCCAGATCAAGGAGGTCGTGCAACACTGTGCATGGCTTACCTGGATCAAATTCTTGCCCTCAGCCTTGGTGACGAGCGGCTGAAGCTTCGGCGTTGTGAATGTATAGACGAGCCCTGTCTCCGACACGACGAGCAGTAACACTTGTGTACCGGTAAGGACGGACAACTCGTAAGCCTGTTTGTGCGAATTGGGGTTAGTACGAGGCCATCGCCAGAAACATCATAGCTGGCATGTCTGCACCGATCCAGTCCGCTCCTGTCAACAATCGCCAGTTGGACGTGTTTTGCTCACCTTCTTCATGATACCGGCCTTGCGCTTTGAAAAGGTGATGTGCCGGCGCGACTTGTCGGCGATGAATTTGATCTCGATCTTACGTCGCTCGCGACCGCCCTTCTCGTCGTCGTCGTCGTCGTCATCGGCGGCAGACGGGCGTGGCCGTTTGACACCGCGGGTCTCAGAAGCGCCATTTCCGGCATGATCTTCGAGCTCGGTGGGTGAGGTCTGGTCGTGTTGATCGGTGATGTCGGCCATTGTCTTGAATTGTATCACCAAAAAGCTTAAAAAGGCAAGATGGTGGAGATGCTGTTTTGAGTGTGGTGCCGATTGCCTATACTTGATCTGGCGTTGAGCGGAGGAGGCTCTGTTGTAGGTGATTGATTGTCGCAGAAACCTGGTTGGGCACTGCGCTGGATCGAGTCTGGTGTGCCCGGGAAGGGAAGCGAGGATTCAATTTTTATTTGCTTTGTCTGACAATTGGGGACTGGCAGTTATTAGGCGGGTACGCAGTGTATTCGGCGAGTAATGACACGGAGGGGGCTTGGGGCGACCACGGATCCCTAGGAGAGGTAGTGTAAGGTAACCGATCGGTAGTGGATTGGTGCGGGACGGACTGAACGCGGCCTCGACAAACGACTCAGGATGGAAAAATTAGGTGTTCGCCTGAATCTGAAGGACTCGGGTACGTATTGGGCTTCGCAATTCCCTGTAGAGAAGCCGACAGATTGTCAGTTCCTGGAGCGTCGACTGATCAGGCTTGGAGGGCTGCCAAATGATTGAAAAGAGGATAGCCAGGTAGTAGCACACGGACGGCGGGCCACGGCCACAGAGTTAAAGGGCAGGAAGGGCTGGAAAGTAGATGGGGGGGTGGCGTCACTTGGGCCTCCGAGGGGTATGCTTAGTGCTCTTGACGGGAGGGTTGCCTTGGCCGAAGGTGGGAAGGTGGGAAACAATGGAAAACACCAGGGCCGCAGCTAGCAGCGGCACCACCTGCAGCTAATGTCCCAATACCACCCGTTCGACGAGGCGATACAGTGCGCTGTGATATGAGGAGCCGGGGCAAGGGGGCACGTGAAGGGGGAATGAGGGGGGGGGGACGCTTGGGGTGGGTGCACAGTTGACACTGTCGCGAGCCGAACTGCGCTAATGTCGGGCTTTGGGGGGGCGTTTCGGTCGACTTTCGATCGAGGGTCTTGCGCAGAGAAGTGGGTGCAACAGTAGCAATGCACTGGAATGTTTCTGGCAGGTTTCTAGGGAGATGGGACGAATGTTTCCTTACCTCTGGATCCAGGGTGCTCCGATGCCCTGATACAAGCTCTCCTTGCACGTTGTTCGGCACACCAACGAAGCTCGGGAAGGGGGGGTCAAATGTCACTGACTCTGTCGTACGCGACCCGGCGGAACGTTGTGCAGTAGCCTTAGCTCCCGAAGATTGCGCAGGGTAACGTTTTGGTACGAAGTACGAAGGATTGTGTTTGTTTCTACTGATTGTCAGCAAATAGGGTTCTCACATACCAGCCTCTGGTCCCCATAGCGGCCGGACAGTGCACCGAGATGAAGCTGTGGTCGGAGCAGAGGCAACGGATTTTGCTAACGACATCGACCCACGGAGTATGGAGAGATACCGTGGTGGAGTCGGTCCAGCAAATGAGAGCGCGCGATTCTGGTGAGTGTGGGGATGATGGGGATGGGAGATGACCGGGAAGCGCCCAGTGCGAGCGCATTCCCCTGCAACCTGCAAGCCGCTGCCCATGCCATGCTGACGGGGACCAGCGCCGGACGACAAGCGCGGTGGGGACTGCTCCTGGTGATGGAGAACGGTGGGTCGTCTTCTGCTTTTCCAGCTTCCCCTTGCACCGACTGACCGAGTGGTGACGACTGGGACCTCTGCACTTGTCCATGAGGTGTTCGGTGGGACCCTGTGCGAATGGCGGTAACAAGCATTGCAGAGCGCCATTTCGGCTGCAGCAGGGCACTCGCCGGTGCATGGCACAAACAGCAGCAAAGGAAGCGTTCGGGCGGCACAAGGAGCAGCAGGATGGCTCTAGGCGTGCCAGACTCCGATGTGCCTCGTCTCCCACAATGCACTTGTTCCGCACAGCGAGGGAGGGGGCCGAGAATGGGCTCCACAGGGCGACATGGGCCAGGACCACTTGGATGACGGTCTCCAGCAAACTGGGTGTGCGGGTGCATCTCTCACGCATCTCACTCATCAGACTGATGCAGGTGGTGAAGTAGGGGCCGAAACTATTGAAAACGGTTGGTGATTGATCACCCGACACTTGAAGGAATCTCGATGGCCGTGGGCGGCCACAATGGGACGATTTCTGGGTGAGAGAGGACACTCTGGTTCCCATCCCCTCGTGCCAGAGCGGAGCTTTTCCAGCGCGGAACCACTGGGCTGGGGTGAAGCCTGCCACGGCCGCGGGGCGGGCTTTGACGCGGGATTGGCCACCACGCGAACTTGATCTGTGTTCGGCGAGGTTTGATCTGAAGGTCGACCAGACCCTCGGATTCCGCACCGCGTGGGTTGCGTGGGTGCGTGCTGCGTGCAGCTTGCACAGCGGCGGTGGTAGTCGAGGCTGCCCCACGCGCTGTCAAGACGTTGTGAACTGGTCAAACGAGGACAGGCGCCTTTCTGTCGACGGGGCGTGACAGGCTGTGGCAGGCGCTGACAGCGACAGGGCGTGCAACAGGCGCAGGCGGCCCAGGATCATGCTGCGTGAGAGCCTGCAGCGTGCAGATTGGAGATTGCAGACGGAGCCGACGCAGTCTGTCCGACTCGCTGGAGAGATTGGGGGGACCAGGGTGCCAGGGAACCCAACCTCTTGAGAGTGTGGGTGGGCGATCCGGTGCGACTTGCCAGGGGTAGTGCAAAAGCGGGGGCTTTGATTGAGCCTTTGTTGATGGCGTGTGATTGGGGATGAGGATCCTGAGCCGTGCGACAGGGCGACGAGGTCTCACTCAGACACCCCACCGGTGTGAGCCCGTAAATCCCAGCTGCTCCCGTTGCTGATCCGACGGCCTGGACGGGTGGCCTTGCATTCCAGAACAGGGCATGATGACGTTGGTCTGGTTCACTGGGCATGGAGGTGTGTGTATGTGTGGATGTGTGTATTTGTGTGCACATATGCACATATGTACGTGTGTGTGTATGTACCTCGGTAGGTATGTATGTATGTTTCCGCAGGCACGCAGGCACGTATCGCAGCCTCGGAAAGCATGCACTCGTGGATGGATGGCTGGATGGCTGGACGGATGGATGTATTGGTGCCTGTTCCAGGTGTTCGGTCTGCAGGTGGATCGCAGGATCGCAGGTCCGTATCAAGGATGCAACTCGAGAGCCAAATGAATTTGCTGGGCAGACGGGCAGGCTGGCAGGCTGGCAGGCTGGCTTGCAGTGGATGGGCGGAAGGATGGCCTGTGGCCCAGGCTCTTCTCTGGAACCCGGCCACAACTCACCCGGGTCCAGACGTCGGGCGTGCATGTGGGCTGCGGTCCGCGGACGAAAGAAAAGATGGGGATTTGGCATGGGGTTGGGGATGGAGATGGAGATGGGGGAAGGGTACAGTGGCCGATTGGGGGAGAGAGAGCACTGGCTCCAGGGCCAGGTCCCGGTCCAGCCTTAGAGCCGAGGCCCAGAGGGCAGACGCGGCACAGACATGACGAGGAGGATCGATGAGCCGGAAAATTACTTCCAAATCGGTGATTTGATTGTGATTTGAGATGAGCAAGCCTGCAGTGCATGCAGCGTAATATTTGCTCGTGCCCAGAGAACAAATGGGGGCGACAGAGGAGTGAGGTACGCAGAAAAAAAGAAAAGGAATGCTTGTGGGCATGAGAAATTGCTCGAGTGTGTATGGGCTCGCAGAGGGGCGGGTGGGCGTCGAAAATGCGCTTGCAAGCAGTCCGCCTGCCCATCGCCGTCAGGTGCAAAACGTTGGGTGTGGACTTTGAGGCCGGGGGGGAGGAGCACTGACTAACTGACTGACCTTGGATCGCCCTGCCGCGCCTAAAGATGGCCGACTCGTATCAAATTTCCTTGGTCCCAGTCTCTTTGGGTCTCGACCGCCGCAGCCGCATTCGCTTCGGTTCGGTCGTGGTGTGCCTCCAGGCCCTAATCGAGCTTCCTTGGATGGCGACGGGCTGGTAGCTTGTGATGCTGCTAGGGAAAGGCGCCGATCGCTGGTTTCGTTTGTCCTCTTTCCTCTTCGGTGCTGGTGTGCTTTCCGGGCTGTTGCAGGTGTCAGGCACAAGGGCTTGGGGTGTTTTCTTCCTCTCGGCTGGGTCCGCAAAAAAACACTGGCTAGCTAACCTGAGTTGGTCGAGGATGGCAGGCGACGATGCTTGCTTGCTTGCCCGGTTGTGTGGTTGCTTTGCTGTGGTTGCAGGCGGGCTGGAAAAGACGACAAAGTCTCCGAAATGGGAAAGGTCAAAAACTGTTTTCGCTGGGCAGGGCAAGTCAGGAACGACGAGTCTCCGTTGCATTCATTCAATCATTGCCCATTCACTCGATCGCGCGAGAGCCTTGTTGGAAGGCAGGCAGGTAGGTAGGTACTTTCGCCAGGGAGGCAGAGGGCAGGTGCAATCGACGGCGCTGTGTTCAGTGACTTGAGCACAGATGGGGCAGGCTCGACTGTCGCAACGGGAAAGGTCGGAAGCTGAAAACGGCATGGCGGGCAGTTTCCTTAAGAAGACCGCCAAGTGCCCAAACACCGCTAGTGATTGGCCGGCTGCTCTTGGCCTGGTCCCTGCCACCTCCCACTAGCGTGCTGCACTAATTGAACGATCCCCTCTTGCAGGCGGAGATGGCCATTTCATTTCCATCGCCGTGAATCTGCCAGCTGTCCCCCTCGGGAGTACGGGTCACTTGCCATGGCGTGTGATAAGTTGGGTGATTGTGGCCTTGGCATTTCACAACGGTGGAGGGCGGCATCGACAAGTGCATGGAGATGGGCTCGTGGGATGCACTTGATCTGTTGATCTTGGGCTCTGGCCCTGCAAGAGGAAGATCTGATCGGCCTCCGTGCTACCTGTGCTGCTACTGTGTACAAGGCGCTCGTCCTCTTGGGCACAGTCGACGAGGTCACGGACGGCTTCTCCTGCCGTCCATGGTTTCTTCTATCCTGCCATTAACCTTGGAACCGACGGGTGTCAGCATCCAAAAGACACCGGCCAGCTGCCGCCAAGCCCGAGTCGCACGTCCTGCCAGGCAGTCTTTTGCCATTCGGCTCATTAGTAGGCTCTGCCAGCAAGCACTATGCAGACAGAGTTTTGTGTCACTCGTGTCTGCCGATGTTTTGTCAACGCCGGCAGGATGCTAGAACGGGCAGGGGCTGAAGTCCTGTCTGGTCGGCCTCAGGACGCATACAGACTACCTCGCTGTGGGCAAGAGGGCGAGGCTATACTGACCCCTTTGGGACGCGCCGTTTCGTCTCGTCCCTGGGTCGCTTTGAGGCAAGGCTGTGACTTCATGAATCATCCCAAGGTGCCTCAAAGGGGTGATTTTACGCGGAAGCCGTCCTCACCCTCAGCCCATCTCTGCCCCCTCGGTGGCCAATGCAGTACTCCGGTTTCGAGGCCATCTCAACTCGCCCGTCGCGCCAGCGAGCCGAGTCGTTCGGATATGCGTCCGTCGGTGTCGTTGAGGAGGCCGACCCGGGATGGACTGGCCTTTGAAGCCGTGGGGGTCGTCCAGAGCGCCCCTGGCCGGAAACAGTTAATGACAAGCGGGTGCGGCGACGGGTGCGGCGGACGGGAGCGTGTGAGCTTGTGGCCGTAGTACAGCACAGCTGGGGCAGGGAGGATGGAGGCAGGTAGGATTGGGCTGACCGCTGCCATTCCTGTTCCTGTAATAAGCTCGGGTCACCATGACCGAAGAGGCAAGCAGAGAGGGTTGAAATGCGGGTAATCTACGATGAATCGAGAACAGGCCCATTCTGGGACGCAAACACGGGCGATCTTGACCTGTTTCTGAAAGGACAAGGCTGAGGGAGAGTCATGCCCCAATGGGTCACGGCCCAGAAGTGGAAAGGTTGACAGCTGCAAGCAATTCGGCCATGGTCCGCTCTAGCCCTCCAGAACCTCCTGGGGTGCTTGGGCGGCCGATGGGGGGCGCCTAAGGGGGGGTTGGCGTTCGCTCTCGCTGCGCAACCCGCACACAGTCTCACAGTCTACTCCACACCAAGGGACTGGGCCCCGTCATGTCTGCATGTGATGGGGGTAAGTGGGTGAGGGCGTGGCCAGCCAGTGGTGGGCGACCAGGCAGCCAGAGCACCAAGAACCATCCAAGACCAGAAAACCCACGACAGACCACCCAGACGCCCCGGTTCCAAAACACACAAGCAACAGGGACATACGTAAGCGGAGAGTTCTGGCTTCTAGGAGTTCTTCTTCTGCTCTTCTTGTCCAAACCCGGACGGTCCCAAGTTTAGATTTCATCGAATGATTTCTGGAGATCACCCGCCGCTGATTGGGCTCGTTTCCAAGCACCTCCCAGCACCTCCCAGCATGTCCCAGCGCCGCCTGCGCGGCTGCGGCCGTGTGGTGGCAGCATGTGGCCCCTGCACGCTTCATCCCAAACCACTCCAGGCGCCTCACGGCAACCCTGAAACCGCAACTGCCTCACGACGCGGATCACCACCATGCCTAGTCTCATGGGCCGCCGACCGCAGCACAAACCTCGAACACGCCGCAGCTTCGCCCGTCTCGAGACTGTGGGCCGGTTGCAAGCCCGCGCTGCGTGCACGAATTGAGTGGTAGCGTGCGTAGCGGCCTGCTTGCGGGCAGAGGCTCCTGCCCGGGTAGCGTTTCTGCTGCGTTTCTGCTCGTCTTTCTGGTAGTGACGAGTGTCTCTGCCCCCCTTTTCCTTTTCGTCTCTTCAAAGTCTGTTTTGGCTTCGTTCGATTCAAAGCGTTTGCATTGCCTGTTCCCAGGGTGCCGGTCTCCTGTTGGTTCGATTCGTCTTCGACTGACGCCGCGTCGTCTGTGCAATCTTTCTCTCCTTCTCTCCCCGTTGTATACCTTTAGTAATTGGGCATATTCCCTTTCATCACACCTTCTTTTTCGTATTTCGCCACCGGTGGGAGGAAGCGCAGGACGATTATACCGCCGAGCATTCTTTTCACGGCGACGATCACTTCACGATAACGAACGAGTAACCAGACGCAGGTCGTCATTTATTGGAGCAGAGCAAAACCCACTCTAGAAAGAGCCAGGAACATCGACAGCACGGATTGGTTTGGCAGAGGTTGAAGGGGCGGCCGAATATCCCGTTGGCCTAGGCTGCTCAACGCAACAACAACGACGACAAAGATGGTCAACAAAGTCCTCGGCGCCTATGTGGCTGCCGACTTCCTCTTCGTCGCCACCGGTGCCATCCTCGTCGGCTTCTCCGTCATTGTCCAGAATGTCATGTTCGAGGTACCGACGGAAGGCGCGCAGGCCGTCAGGAACTTGCTGTACCAGCAGTTCCCGTTGACAGGTACGCTAGGGCTCCCATGAAGGAAGGAAAGAAGGAACAGCTACTAGGAGAACATGATGTTCAGGAGATTGTAGCAACGGGAGGGGATATCACAGCTAACATCTCGCAGCTGGCATCGTCAACGGCGTGTTAGTGTTCGTCACATTTGCATTCACGCTGCCTGCTATTGCCATGCCCACCCGCGGCTGGCTCAAACTCTCAGGATATATGCTCGTTGTCAACGCTGTCTTCTCGGTCATTCTGGGTCTGTACCTTTGGATCCTCACGCTACGGACGAAAGAGGCGTTGTCCCCATTGTGGAACGCACAGCAACCTCGCGTCCAGGACTTGATGCAAACAACGGTACGGAAATATCTTCTGTCTACAATCATCGTCGTCAATACAGTTCAGCGCACTAACTTTCGATATAGTTCGCGTGCTGTGGATTCTTCAACAGCACCTCACCGGCCTTTGTTACCGACCCGACGTGTCCGTCCCCGGCGGCCGCCTCCCTGATGAGGGGCTGCGCTGCCCCGCTGAGCAGCTTCGCCAACGTCTTCATCGACAACATCTTCACCGCTGTGTTCGGCATGGCTGGTATCGATGGCGTGCTCATCCTGGCCACGGCCTGCCTACTCAAGGACCGCAAGGAGCGCGAGCGATTCCGATATATCGACTCCAAGACTCAGCCCTCGACGTTCTAAGCCTGGAGTCTGAATGAGCGACGGCATGGCCACCAGCAGGGCGGCACGGAACGTTGAACGAGAGGGTTTGGACTCTATGCCACCACGTGGCAGAGCACCAGGTCTTCGTCGAGTAATGTGAAGGCAACGTCCCGAGGGTGTTGTAATTCTAGGGGATGCAGTGGGCAAGGGGTTGGGTGGGTTGATGCTGTAATACTCGAGACGACGTCTGCCTGTCCACACACAGGCGGAACACGACGTCCCGGGATTATAAGATCCTATCCAGTGGGGCACGGCACGGCACGGTCTCGGAGAGATGACGGAACACGATGTACGAATCTACTTGTGGTCTTTCAGGGCTGGTTCCAAAACATAAGTCCTCTCATGGGCGTCAATTATCTCCTTTTCCCGCAGCTTTTTTCCTTGTATATCCGTTTTAGTTGTGCTGCTCGCCACCCCTCACACATGTACGCATGTTTGTGGGTGTGAGCTGAGTGCATCCTGTGATAGCGTTAGATACGGACATCTCATAGATTGTTTCTTCCTAATTTCTGTGGCTTTCAAGGGTCAAAGTTGCTTAGTTACTGCTTATTCATGATGTGTGAAGAGAAACTCGTGTGAGTCGCTTGTTGGCATCGTATTTGAGTTTGTCTGCCTACTCACCGCGTCTGGCCGTCGCTATTGCTTCATATCACCACACTACCACTTTGCGTGGCTAACACCAGCATTGCGTGACATCACCAATCCAAAAGTGTTTTCAGTCAATGGGCTTGCCGACGCTACCTTGGCTTTGACCTTTCAATACGAGAGAATCACACCTCCCAGCCCGAGGAGTTGGGGGCCCCATTCAGCGGCAAAGGACCAAGTCGTCCAACATATTAACTTTACCGGGCTCTTCGCTGCCGACATCCTCATAGGTAGAGGAACCCGACCAGCAACTGATACCCACGTATGCGGTTGAGCCCATGTGAGCTATCCCCCGAGCAGTCGTAAATCCTACGTGGGGATGGAGCCAAAACCGTGTATTCCCTTGGGTAGGCGAGTTTCCAACGGAACGTAATTGTACGGAGGTGAGTCGGCCGAGGTGATATCGGCCCGGTGATTTTACGCACAGTACGACCGTAAATCTGCCCTACTGGTGCCCATATGGCACCGGGACTATATTATATTTGATAGGTGGAATGGAGGTGCGCCCCTTGCAAGGGGCGCCGGGAACTAAACTATGCGATCATCAAATATTACAATACCATGGCCCCCCCCCCTGACACATAACGTCAAAGGTTAAGTTTTCATAGATTGATGAGATGCCCAGCGGAAGACTCACAGATGTTTGAGACCCCACGATGTCTGAGTTGTAGCTGATGCCGAGATTGAGAACTGCCTTTGATAGCCTGGATGTATAAGTAAGAAAGGTGCCGAGCCTTTTTAATATCTTGGAAATCCTTTCTTGTCCCAAGTGTCTTGGCTGCTGTCTGGTATACTGATCAATACTGTTACTGTATTATCACTATCTCCATACCTAGGGAAGAGTTTGTACCACCAGCTTTGGTACAATTGTCCTAGAACATGAATTTGCTCTTGCCCCCCCTGCTCCCTTTGGCGACCGCATCCGTCCCCGTTCAATACTTTTCCTCTGGAAATATTGATCCATAGGGCCTACTGCATCTGTCATTTTCATTACTGAGGCGACCACTATGCTTGTATTACCAGCCCTCACAATGGCGACTTGGGTCTCTGGCCCGGTATAGCAATGGACGACAGTGACCTCGTCCAGGGTCTCGCCATCTCGATCGTTGGCGTCGGGCAGGTTACGTCCGATAGGTGAGTACTTTGGACCCGGCTCGAGCTCAGAACACATATACAGGTCTCCATGCAACTTGGTTGCGAGGGAGGCTAAGTGGTGCATCACTGCTAGCACACTTGAAAGTATGTTCATCCGATATCCGTGCCGGGTGGATCTCATGCTTACTTATCTGTGCCCAGATAATCAAGAGGATGGTGCAGTCTACAAGGCAAACTCAGGTGACAAGATCACATGCGACTGTAATTTGGTGAACCGAATTAACCCAGGTGATGATTTCCAGGTCTGACTTCCGTCCCACGGATGAATACAACCCCTCCATTGGCAAGACGGACCAGACTGTGTCGGTGAACGGCAACGTTGTATCGACGCTGTCCACCATTATGTCTCCTCGCCATCCTTCCACCTGGGCTTATCATCTTGATACAAATCTTCCCTACAGCCAGCGGCCGCGGTAGTCTGGGCTGGGGCAATGCCATGGAATGCCAGTGTTGAACCACAAAACGGGACCTGCTTGTGTTCAAATGGCCACGCCGTACATGAACCTTCCTGTATTCTACTTGAGGTAGATGGGAAACGCTCTCGAAGAACAGGAGGGTAGTGTGTAGGGGTTCAGTAGTGGGGTGGTGCCCCCTGAGTGTATATATGTAAATATGCCTCTCATGTATAACTGTACTAACGGCGGCTATGTATCGTAAATGTTTATAATATACACCTGCATGTGGATGCATATCAGCCTGACCTTACAAGCAATTAGTACATGCTACCGGCCGTAAAACAGGCACCTGAGAGGTCAGCTGCAGTAGCGCCTGTCACAGGGCACCGGACAGGTACAGGTATGGAATGATCATGATTACAAAAAAATAACTTCCTAGTCCCTATCCAGGTCGCTCGCAACAAGAGCCATTGTCAAGCCCGATGGCAATTCCCGTGCGTGTTTTCTATTGGTATATGTTGCCCATTCACTCCAATGTCCTCGGCCCGTGTCCGTTTAATCCAAAACGCCAACAGGCGGCACAATCTTCCCAATAAGGTGCCGCCAGTTCGAAAGGTATCGTGTATATCTCTATACAGCAGAATCGTCTTCCCTCCTACGCCCTGTGACCTCGGCCGAGCCAGACACGTCCGGCTCAGGGCTGTCCCGATACGGCTCTTGGCGAGCAGTCTGGGCAGTCTGGTCCCCCGGGTCGTCACTGTATTCTGGGAAAACTGAGCTCGACGGCCGCGACAGGTCCCCTGTGGAGTCATTGGTTCTGTTCCTCCACCAACGTGAGATGCCTCCAATGGCGCCTTGGACCGGACCTCCGGCAGAAGTCCTTCGACTTGATTTTCGAGCCGTGAAGCCGGGGAAGCCCGTGGACTTCCTGCGGGCGCGGAAGCTGGATCTCCAGGGCCGTGGTGACTCCGCACTCGTCGATGTTTCGCCCAATATGAATGGAGTGTCACTAATCCCTCTTCTATGGGAACTCAGAAGCGATGCATCGTTGGCTGGAAGAGTCTTGGAACGCAGTCTACTGACTGGTAAGGGCGAATATGGTACCTCGTCGTCATCTAGCTCGCCCCAGATTTCCTGTCGTTCTTGCCAGCGCGGTCTGGGCAGCGAAGGCAAGAAGGACGTCTTTCTCCGTCCGGAACCGGAGGCCGAAGGGACAAGCGGTAACGATTTTGGCCGGCTGCGCCGAGCGCTGTCCGGTTCCGGGCTGTCAAATGTGTTATACGTGTAAGTCGTCGGAAGGACGTCGTCTTCAGCGCCGACTGCATTGGTGCTTGCGAGAAGCAGATCCTCCTCCTCTTCTTCCCCGTCTGTGTCTTCAACGAGACCGAGGCCTGGCGCGAGAGAGGATTGGCCGCCCACGGGAGTGTGCTGCTCGTCGCTGAGTCTCCATGAGAGCGCAAGGACACCTGACAAGAGAATGACGGTGCCGAGCGCTATGAGACAACCGCGCAAGGCGCTGATGAGTTCGGTCTGGTCGAAATAGATGAGTCCGTCTAGGATGGCAATGATGTTGTAAATGCAGAATACCAGGGGGTACAGGACCGATGTCGAGACCAGCTTGAGGCCTCGATGCAAATAGTAGAGCTGAGTCAATGCCAGCGTGATGAGTGCCAGGACGATCACCCAGGCCTGCCAGTGGACAAATTGATTCTTCCCGTCGACCACGGTCTTGATGATGAGTTCGACGGCGGATTTTGCCACCAGCAGCGAGTGGGCGGACAATATGCCACTCACGCAACCGTAGGATAGACCGCGGATTAGGCGAAAGCGTGGGTTCTGCGAGAGATTCAGGAAGTGGTTTGCACCGTCGATTACGGCGCAGATGGAAATGACAAGGACCGCTTGCAGTACCATCCACAACACGAAAGCCGACCTCCCCAGCAGCTCCAGCAGCTCATTCAAGGTGTGCGTGGGAGAGGGTATGGCGCCAAAGATAGCGATGAGCACGGCGCCGGCGCAGACCAATAATGTGCCCCATAGTGACCACCTTGTGAAGGGCTCGCCCAGTATGAGCGTGGCGCATATTGAGTTGAACACCAGGCCCGAGGCTTGCAGGGTGGACAGGACGGGCAGCGGTAGTGTCGATATCTGGACGGTGCTCCCGAGGATATTTGATATTATGAACATGGCCATCCCGATCTGCCATCTCCTCCTTCGGTGAGGTGGTCGGCGGACATCGTGGGGCCCCTTCTCGTCTTCGAGGATGTGCGACTTGCGTTGCAGCGTCAGACCTAGGCTCTGCACGCCAGTCGATAACAGTCCGGTTATAATGCCGAGCTGTGTAGCAAGTCAGCCGTGCGCCTTGGGGTTGGGAGTGCCTGCGACCCAGGAGCGCAGTCGCGGGGATCAAGAACATACCGCGATGCTCCCGCCAGGGGACATGCCGCCAATAGACCCCATTGCGCCGATTCAGTTGTGCAGGGACGCATCTGGCAGAAACAGCCAGCAGATGAGGTGTATGAATACTCGCGTGTCGCGTTGCACATAAAAGGAGCTCCCGCGGTGGAGGATTTAGGTTGCAGGTCGGAAAGGGGGAAAGGTTGGGTGTGAGCGTCGTCGATGTCCCGGGAGGTGTAACCCTCGTGGCCCGGGGTTCTGTACCTGGCGCCTGGCCGAGGTTGTGGTACACCGCAGTAGTCGGAGGGGCAGTTCAAGGGCACAGGATGTAAGAGTGGACAGTGGGCGGCGTCTGGTGGGCAGGTCTTGAGAAGGGCGGTCGATGATTTCGTCTCGAGGTTTGGAGCGGGTCAGAAACTCGAATCGATTCGCGGCGAATGACCTCAGTCAAATGAACGTCACGGCCGCGGCCCTGAGACATCCGAGTGGGCTGTTTCGAAGTGCTGGGTGACGCCCGCGGTGTCGGACGCAAACCACTTGAGCTGGTCACAAGTCGGCGGCCTTTTCCCTCTGGTCAGGCACAGTCATTCGCAGAGGGTTCGAGGGGGAGAGGGGCAAAGGTTGATGAGTAGTGGGATGGGATAAGAAACGGTTGAGCGGTAGGGAGTAGAGAGTTGTGTGTATATTATAGAGCATGGAGACTATAGTCTACCAAGGTGGGCTTCATGCGGGAAGCGAAACATCGAGGTGCGCAAGCAGCCAAGTCGCCGACGATCAATTGATCGTGGGCCGTCCATGCCCCAGCCCAGGCCCAGACTCCCCAAGGGCGGCCCAACCCAACGGTGATCATGCTGAATCCAGAACAGTGCCTGCTGCTGCGGCCCCTCTGCTCACCCAATCACGAGGGGCTACTCGCACCGCTAGGCGCTGTAGAGGCAGTGCGACCAGCGCATTACAGACCAATCTACGGCTGTTTGCAGCACCAAGCGAGAGGAACCTCCTGGCGGGCAGCCCCTAGAAAAGGGTAGGGAAGACGTGGTGGCAGCAGTGGACCCTTGGCTGAATCAAGCAAGCTGCTTGCTTCCCGGGCGGGCTGGTGCGTGCAGGCAGATGAGAAGCTGCCGGCGGGCAGTTGGGCTTGGCAGCATCAGCACCGATGGGTGAGTGACGGAGCTCCAAGTCCAACAATAGGTAGGTCAGGATCCACTGTGCCATCCTCTAGAAACCACCGTCTCTCAACCTGACCACGACCACGACCACGACCACGATCACGACTTACATCATCTTCCACGACTGACGACCCTTGTTCCTGCTAGACGCTGCATCTTCCTCCTCGCCCCGTCCCACCCCACGAGAGCGTCTAGCTCGACTCACCGTACCGAACCTCATATCCCGCAGTCGTCACCACCACCACAACCGCCCAACATGTCGCAAGTCCACGCCTTGTCCGACGATCAGGTATGCTTGCCAGCACCAGGCTTGCATGTAAACTTCATATGGAGTATCATAAGCTAACAATGGGCACTATCAAACCCCCAGGTCGGGCAAGAGCTCCGTAAGATGACGGCCTTCATCCGCCAGGAAGCCAGCGAGAAGGCCCGCGAGATCGAGATCAAGGCCAACGAGGAGTTCGCCATCGAGAAGTCCAAGCTGGTTCGGCAGGAGACCGACTCCATCGACTCCTCGTACGCCAAGAAGTTCAAGCAGGCCAGCCTGTCGCAGCAGATCACGCGGTCCACCGTCGCCAACAAGACCCGGCTCAAGGTCCTTGCCGCCCGGCAGGAGCTGCTCGACGACATCTTCGAGCAGGCCCGCGGCAAGCTGGCAGAGGGCGCCAAGGACAAGAAGAAGTACGCCGTCGCCCTCAAGGGTCTCGTCCTCGAGGGCATGTACGCCCTGGCCGAGCCCAAGCTGCAGATCCGCGCCCGCAAGGCAGACTACGACCTCGTCCGGACCGCAATCGAGGAGGCTGCCAAGGAGTACAAGGAGAAGGTGGGCAAGGAGACCACTGCCGCCATCGACGAGAGCAACCCCGTCCCAGAGGGAAGGTAAGAGATCAACCAACTCCCCCACCCTACACATGTGGATCACAAAAGCTGTGCCCGAGGGCGCTGCTCTACCTGGTAGATTGCAGCTAACGATCCTTGTCTTACAGTGCCGGTGGCATTGCTATCCTCAGTGGAAATGGAAAGATCGAGATCGACAACACGTTCGAGGCGAGGCTGCAGCTCCTCGAGACCAGCTCACTGCCCGCCGTACGAAAGACGCTGTTCGGGGCGAACCCCAACCGCAAGTTCTTCGATTAGAGGGAGGGCGGATTCTGCCGCATGCATGCCTTGTGCTGGTTTTTTACGTTTACAGTGGTCGTTTGTCATATAGCGTCAGAGGAAGAATAAAGTTGTGCCAACAGCCACGGACGTGAAATCTGGTTCGAAGTCACGGGCCATGGAACATGCAAGAATGTATTATACGTGTTGTTTTTGCATTACTGATACTCATACTGCATGCTACTGAAATTCAATGGTGTCGCATCTCATTGGGACACAAGATTATGTCTATGAGGTAGATTGCTCGACGTCTGATACCTCTTACCATCTCTTCCATCCTCAAACGGGCCACAAAGCTCAAAATAGTAAACACCCGTAAGGATCTTCCATCACACGCACCAGGGCTACAACGAGGAACGGTCGAGGCTCAAATTGAGCCATCGAAGTCGACTTTGCAGAACTGCAGCAATGCGATAAGCCGTCATAGCATTACCCTACTATTAGGACTTGCTTGTAGCGGCAGGGAGGGAGATATCACTTGTCATACATTCAATGACTTGACAGAAATGCTGGTGTGGCAGCAGGAGCTGTGTGAGTGCCAGTTGTTGACAGGAGATGGGCTGGTATCAATCTCTACTTCATCGCTTGTACAGTACTGTAGAACTGATGCTGGCGTCAGCAGACTTGAGTACTTTGCGGGCAATCTTCTATGATTAAGTGTGTCTATATCTCATGTTTGCAATCAAATGCATAGGCAGGCTGCCATATTCGCAGCAGTCTGATCTAAAGAGGTTCCGTAGCACTCCTGCTTGAAGTCCTCCAAGGCACTCAGGACCATTCACGCCAGCATCAGCATGCATAAACGAAGAACTTTACCCAGCCATCACCGTGTCCATGCTTTCGTGCTTAACGACCGGCCCTCTATTTGCTTTCTTGAGGAAGCCCTTCATGAAATCCCTCTGCTTCGGCAGAGACACATCCTCCTCCTTGTCGTCCTGTATCCCGAAGATATTTTCCTTCGGCACGGCCTTGATCCTGACCTGGTAAAGAAGCCTCTCGCGTATCAGCTCCATCGCGTTCTTGGCCTCTATCCTGGGCACGTGAAGGCCCCTGTTGAGCGGTGATATCCGCATCAGCATGCTCTTGAGGCCCTCGGCCAGCTCGTCTACCTCGGCGTCGAAGCTGTCGGTAGACCTCTCGGCCCGTTCGTCCTGCCTGGACGCGTCGCCCAGCGCGGCGTTGAGCATCATCATAAGCGCCTCGAACTCGTGGTAGTCCGTGTTCTGGTTGATCTGAAACTCATCCGCCTCCTCCAGCCGGTCGATAATGGCGCGGATGTTGACCGTATCCTCGGGCCGCTTGTCCGCGCGATGGAGGTCGTCGAAGAAGAACACGGATGCCAGCCGCCGCTTAAGGTCAGGGGTGCGTGTCTGCAGAGCTATGGAGTGGCCACCAGCCGGGACAGCAGGACCTAGGAGAGCCACGGCCCGCAGCCGCGTCGTGGCCCTCGAGGAGCTCTGGTACACTGAGTGGCAGGCCTCCTGGCAGAATGTAGTCCAGTCAACATCGGGCACGCTGCGGGCGACAAGGTCGACGGCCTGCCGCCACTTCGGGGTGAATCCAAAGTTCCCCACGGCTAAGCTGTCCATACCCAGGCGCAGAAGAATCTGCATCGCGGTGGAGCGAGCGGCTGGAGTGAGATGACATGCCACAGCCCCTACTAAGTCGAGGATGCTTTCGACGCATGACCAGTCTCGCCCCGGATATGGATTCGAAATTTCCTCTCTCAAAGTAACGGGCCGCATTAGGTTGTCGACGTCTTTCGTTGCGCCGAGCTGTCTGAACAACCTCTGCAGAAGTGCTGGCGTGACAAGGCGGGCCGTCTGATCGTTGCAGATGCTCAACAACTTGATGTACTCGGATTGCAACGCCTTCCGCCTCTCGGAGCAGACCTCGTCCAGGATCCAGAGGAATATCTCATCCGGCAGGTTCCCCAGCTTCTTCTGGATATCGTAGGGGAAGCCGCTTGCAAAATGCCTCCCGCGATCCTGGGCGTCATCGAGCACAGCCCACGGGCCTTTCGCCTTGGATCTCGGGAACTTTCTACCCACGATGTCTGGCTCAGGCTCGTCCTGCTCGAAAAAGTAGTAGACCTTCCTCGCACCCCCAACCTCGGCGCGCTGCAGGGCTCTCACGACCCGCATCTTGTTCTCGGCCCCGTCCTCGTCCGCCCCGTCGCTTTTCGCGGCAGCCGTGGCCGCCTCAAGTATGTGCTCTTTAAGCGCAGCCGCCGCCCTGCCCTCTTTCCCGGGCTCGTCCTGCTCGTCCTCCTCATCTTCCCGGTCGCCTGTGGCAGCACCCCCACGCTGCATCTCGGCCTCCTGCTCCAGCATCGCAGAGAAGCGCTGAGCAGACAGCCGGGTCTCCTCGTCCTTGCGGGCGAACTCCAGCAGGGCCTGCATGTCCCGGCTCTGTTTCTGCTTCTTGCTTTGGATGGTCAGCGGTGATGAGTGGAACTCGTGCGCCGCGGCGGTCCTCTTCGCTCGGGGCGTCGCGAGCAGGCTGAGCGGGGCGGATGGCGCTGCTCCTGATGTCCCAGCTGGCCCTTTTTGCCGCGACTGGGTTGGGCCGCTGTTGCGCATCAGGATATCGGGTAGTGAATCGTCGTCCGAGTCAGAGAACTCGTCGTCAGACGCCGCAATGATGGCGTCGCGGCTGATGGGCGCCCTCGGGGTCGGGGAGCTTATGGAGGGAGGAGAGGAGGGCACAGCGGAGCCTGGAGAGGGGAAGGCATTTTGAGGTTCAGAGTCATCACGACTGCGCTTTGATGGGGTTTCTGGTGCCAGCGCTGGTTTCTGGGAGCTCCGCGTCGGCGAGGCTGGAGGCTTTGCTGCCTGGGAGCCCGCGAAGAAGCTGCGGATGTCCCCGTTCTTCCGGGAGACCATATTGGCTGTGCTCGCTTTGTAATGTGTGTTTGGACGGCTAGCTACATTGATCTCATATCAGAACAGGAGGCCCAAGCTGAATGTGAAAGGCTGTAGTGAGAGGTCAAGATTGCTTGTGCATTTGGTGATGCCAGTGACGTTTCGGGCGCGTCCCGACCGCGACGAGCGCGTTGAGGGGAGTAGGAGTGTGGGGTGGTGCAATCCGCGCACTTAAATTAGTGACACTAACAGATCGCAGGCGCGAGCCAGGCGCGATGCGTTATCACATGGGCCCTCTGGTCTACTTCTCCGTCCATCTCTCCTGCGCAGGGGCTCATATTCGATCACGACTGCATATTCACACGCCTTTCTCCTCCTCGAGACGCTCACGCGAGGAGGGCCTTTTGCCGATAGCCATCAAGATGTTTGTGGCCACCATTCAGCCACGCTCAGACGCGCGAGGGGCGGGTCTCAGACAGCATTCCTAAGACTAAGTTCTCCCGACGCACATCGCCACTTGTCGATTGGCTTTGTTCGAGGAGATCCTCCCATCATGGTTTCCCGCGTGTTTGCTGGTGCAAGCGCGGCCCGACCAACCAAAGCTTAAGTCCATTAAGTTGTGTCTCAGGGATTGCTGTTCGGACGTCGGGAAACAATCCACGAGTAACGACTGACGTTGTGCAAACATGCTGTCACGGTCCAAGCCCGCCGTCTCAGCATCTGCAGGAGCATCTTTTTGAAATCCGCCCCCTGCGTGTCACCCACACCTTTGCACAGAGGGCCTTCGCGCCACAAGTCCTAGACGAGAAGCCCGGAACGGTTAAACCCGGTCTGTCGGTGATAATCCCCCGCCCCTTAACTCCAGACGCCAATGGTCGGGGTACGCTGCTTCAGGTATTGCTCTTCATTCTGACGAGTCGCGTTTTCGAGTCAGAGCCGACCGCGACTGACCGTCGAGACGTGCGACAATCGAAGCCCCATCTGGCGCGGAGTGGTTATTGGGACTTTCGGAGGTTTTCAAGACGAGGCATCTCATATTGATGAGGCTCTTATAACAAGTTGCCCTGCGGATCCGACACCATTTTCGGTCCGGGCGGGAGAAGATCACCGCCAAGTGGGTCTGGATGCCCGGCTTTCGTGCCCGCCCCTTGCAGCACTCATGAAACTGCGCTCAAGGCCCCTCGCTCGAACCAAGTCTTCTGTCTACCGCTTACCTGGAAGGTTCACCTACGGCCACTCGCTATGCAGCTTCATAGTTCAAGGAAGACTCGGGGAAACATCGTTTCTCCCTCCGCCACCTCGCTGCCTCACATATCGAGTTGCTTCGGAAGCGGAGGAGCCGCAGAGTGCAACGCAGTAGGGCTGACGAGGCCGGCTTGCACGGCAGTCTGCATGAATGTCGCCTACGTGGATCTTCCCAGCACCGTGCGTCGCTGTGCACAACGAGAGGCGAGTGACGACACAGCGGGCCCCTTCCAAATGCCCGGAGTGTTTCGTCTTGGCACCACCGACAAAAGGAGGTCGTCGAACGAGGATGTTATTGACGCTCCTGCAAAGGCTTGCGCGAAGGCTTGCAGGACGCAATGGGTAGGGCTGGGGGCGCAAGGCAGAGAATGAGAGGGAATGAGTCGCTTTTGCAGATGATTGACAGCGCAGCTATCGTTGAGCTTACTGCGCTCGAAGCGCCCCAGCCTTGTTTCGTGCAGCACTTTTCTCAGCTCGGCCCCCTGGTTCCCGTGGCTTGACAAGTGTTAACTCAGAGGTGGTCAGTCGTGGGACGTGAGTGAGCCCAGTGCGTTTGCAATATCGCACACGTACAGGCGTTGGAGGGATTTGAGGGGGCCCCTTTCCGTGGCCAAGGTGTTATGTAGGTGCGTGCCTACTTGGCTATTTTGATAGCTCTCTGGGCAGTGCACGCCAAGGTCGAGAGATGAACCCTGGAGAACCAACAGCCAACAGGGAGTTCGGGCCACCCCTATCATTGCCCGTCCTGGGTTCGGCGGACATGGGATGAGGATTGAGAATAATGGACAGCCAGACCACAATTGCCGTCCATCCCCAGTTAGGATTTCAGATTTGCTTGCGCTAACAGGCCTGGACATGAGTGGTGGGCTTTCTCTGTTACTGGTGACGAATGGGTTGCAGTAGGCTGAAGCTGGTGTATCCGCAGATTCGGGTCCATCGGGGCTGATGCAGAGGCCGAGCAGGACGCGAAGCGATTGACGAACGCCTCTCTCCCCTAATAATAATACCACGACGGCACAGTACCCTGACACCCAGTACTACCCATGTACGTGCACACCTGCAACACGCACGCGGACATCACGCACCACGCACCGCGCACACAGTAATCCACCAGTCCCACCAGCGAGCTGGGGATCAGCCCGGATTCGTAGGCATAGGCTGCTCATTTCCCAGTCTCTTTGCCAACCACATGCGAGCTGGGCGAAAAGTTTCATCTCTGACCAAGATGCACACAAGATGAGAGGGAATGGGCTGTGGGGGCTCTTCTGCCAAGATTGCGGGTGACCAAGATTGTGCGGCCCCTGGGTCGCATTCTGGTCCCTGGATTTGTGGGAAGCCCCCCCTATTCAGCATCTCCACCCCCATCTGGGCCAGCCAATCTCGGGCGGTGTTGACACTGCCCAAGGCTGAGGAGGGGAGGTTGGCACCGGTGAGATTAAAACGCGATCGGCCTCCGGATCTCCATTCGAGCATGCAATATCTCGCGCTTTGTAGGTCACTCGCTGGATTTTGCTTTCTAGGCCACGATGGCCAGAAGGGGCTGCCGGCACTGCTCGGGCAACCGGGGTTCAGAATGTGGAAGGAGGAGGAGTAGGAGGGGGGAGAAGGGGGTCGGCCGGTGTTGACGATCTCGGCATACGGAGTACATGGACCAGAACGGGCCTCGATGGCGGCCGTTGATGCGTGCCCAGTTATTAGGTGCTTGCCAAACCCGGTCTTGTTAATCTAATAAAAATCCGTAAGCTGTGGCTGAGGCGCTGGGTGAGGATGACAACGGGGAAGCACACATGCACATACACACACACGAACACATGCTGAGTCTGGAGGAGCAAACGGCACAATGCATAATGAGGATCAGTGCTGGTCAACAGGTATGGTGTTTGCCTTAGTCATGTCCCGGGGATCCTCGCCCATGCCAATGCCCGTACTGCCAGCCTGCCCTCATCTCTGTCTGTACCTGTATCTGTACATACGGGCAGAATAACTGGATACCTGGCACGTGGACAAGACATTCTACGCAGTACTGGTTCTGGTGGGCAAAGGGATGGGCGGCGACACACTCGGCAGACTCGGAGACAGATATCCGTGCCAATACGTCCCGACTATCTTGGTAGCCGGACTAGTCGGTCACAGTCGATTGAGCCCTAGGAACATGGTTGCATCAAAGACAGAGAGAAAGAGAGAGACAGAGCCTAAAAAGTCTAGTGCGTGCGGCGTCTTGACTCCCGCGGGCACGCGAAGGAAGAAGAGAAGGGTTGTGTGGGATGTGGGTGCAGGAGTGGATGGTATGGGTGCTTACCAATACCAATACCGACCGCCCTGGCTTCCCCCGACTGGCTCTCCTCGTCTCGTCTCGTCTCGCCGTCATCGTCCTCTTCCAACTTTTCCCTTGCCGTTCCCTGCTGGTTCTCGCTTCCAACAGACCCAGAGACCCAGAAAGACCCAGAGCCTCCGGGACCAGTCAAGGATTCTCCCAATTGGGTGCCCGTGGCGGTCTCCTCGTCTCTCGTCGTCGGTTTCATCGGGCTGTTGGTGACATTGCTGCCACCGAACCCTTTTTTTTTCTTTTCTAATTCTCCTGTGCCCGTCGCCTCCCGGCTATCCGAGGCCCTGCTCTGGTGACAAGGTTACAAGGTTGTCTGTCCTGCATGCGAATGCTGAGCTGACAAGGGATCTGGGACCATCCGACGGCGAACCTCAGCCTTTCTGCTGGGAACAATACCACAATACCACCGTCAAGTACACCTGACATCCTGCCAGCTGCCAACAACAACCAACCGTTGCCGTCAGCTTCAGCCCGGTGTTGGTGGTTCTTCCTGCCCGCCAACTGTGCTCCCCGTACAACGTCACTGGATCCTTCTCTCGGACTTTGGCGCGATCGAAACGGCAGTGCCACCTGGAGCTACCAGAACCAGAAAAGCCCAGCCCAGCCCAGCAGGTCCCCCCAGTACCGTGCACAGTACGCACCGTCAACGTACCTACATTTTTAGTGCAGCCGGCCCTTTTCCCGCCCCTGTGGTTGCTGGCCAACGCCGACGAGCGAAGCGCAACTCGCGACCTTTTTTTTCCCTCCCAAGGCTCCTCCTCCTCCTCCTCCTCCACTGGGGCCTAGCCATTTTGAACTTGGATCACGCTTGGAGGGATTGTCCTCGTTCCGCGCCCCGGTGCATCCGACACCTGCAGCTAAGCAGAGCCAACTCTACTGCAATTGTGCGGCACGCAGAGGCTACCGAGACTGCCTGCCTACCCCCCATCCATTCATCCACTCACTCGTTCACTACCTTCCTTGCCTAGTTCTACCTGCCTGTCGTTACATACCAACCAATTCCATCTCACCTAAGCTGCGCCAGCGCTGCGCTGCGCTCCCAATCCCAATCCGAATCCCATTCATTCCCTCCCTCGTTATTCCCGCGTCCCTTTTTTCGACCCTACCCAGCCGATCTTGGAGACAGCGCCCCGAAAGAAGCTTCCCAGACCGTCCGTCGACCGCTGCCGCCCCCCCATCACTACAATACTACATCTACCTAGGTACTCCACAGGTCTCTCGGGTTCGACAACTCCCCGGCCGTGCTCGTCTTCCCAACTCCCACGCTCGCCTACCTCTTTCGACTCGGCTCGACTCGACTGGACCGCACCTTCAACCACCACCACCAACGCCCACCAACGCTCTCTTCGCCGCCCCTACGGTCCCTGAAGCTGTGCACCCCCCGCCCTCCAGCTCATTTGCGTATCGTGGTAATCAACAAACTGGAATCCGGACACGCGATCATATACACCGGCCAGGCGGACGAACATCGGCGCCAACGCGGCCCAGCCTGGCGAGCATTCAGGCGTGATCGGGCCTGGCCCGCGCCTGCCACACAATGGCCCCAGACTCGCCAACAGAAGCTGGCGACGGCACAACCACCAGTGGAAGCAACAGTCCCGACAAGAGGAAGATAGACAAAACGAAGAGGTCAAGATGGGCGACGCGGAGGATGACCGTCAAGAGCAGCAGCTTGAAGCGACTCTCCCTGATTGGCCGACAATCATTAAAACCCTCCCACAACGAGAAGAAGAGGCAATCTGGCGGCGAGGACGCCTTGCAGTCACAACAAGCGGACGATCAAAATGCTGACAATGCGGAAGAGGAGGAGGGACACGGTCCTGGACCGCGGCAGCTGTATTTCAACCAGCCCTTGCCCACCGACATGGTCGACGAGGACGGCAGTCCATTGCAGCAATTCACGCGCAACAAGATCCGAACCGCCAAGTACACGCCGTTGTCATTCTTGCCAAAAAACCTGTGGTTTCAATTTCAGAACATTGCCAATGTCTTCTTCCTTTTCTTAGTAATCCTCGTCGTAAGTATCTGTGCTTGGAGCATATTGCCCTGCCTTTTGGTCTTGAAGTACAAAGCCGGGCCACTCACACTTTCTAGATCTTCCCCATATTCGGAGGAACTAATCCTGGACTCAATGCCGTACCACTAATATGCATCGTTGCCATCACCGCAATAAAAGACGCCGTGGAAGACTACCGCAGGACCAATCTGGATAACGAACTGAACAATGCACCTGTCCACCGCCTCTTAGGTTGGAATAACCCGAATGTGATGGAAGACAACGTTTCCACGTGGAGGAAGATCAAGAAGGCAAACACCAAGTTTTTCGGTTCGATTTGGCACGCCATCGAGCGGCTATGGAAGAAGGAGGATGAAGCTACGAGGCAAAGGAGGGCTGGCATCTACGATACCAGCGACCCTCGCGCATCCGTCGACACGAGGGTGACTCACGGCGCTTCGACCGCACGACAGTCTTTTGTCTCCGCCACCGAAGAGATCCAGATGACACCAGTGGCTTCTCCCCTACCTGTCCAGGAGAACAACGGGCACTTGGATGTTCAGCGACCGGGGACCAGTTACTCCTACGAGGGAGGTGCGGAGGCCAAGTTTGACGCCCTCAAGGGAGACGTCATCAATCACGATCTCGCGGCGTCGGGGAATGCTCGGTTCAAGAAAGATGCCTGGAAGAACCTTGCTGTCGGCGACTTCGTGCGATTGTACGGCGATGACGAGCTACCTGCAGACATTGTCATTCTTTCAACCTCGGATCCCGATGGTGCGTGTTACGTCGAGACGAAGAACTTGGACGGCGAGACGAATTTGAAGGTGCGCCAAGCCCTGCGCTCCGGCCGGTCCATGAAGCACGCCAGGGATTGCGAGAGAGCGCAGTTCATGATCGACAGCGAAGCGCCGCAGGCCAACCTATACAAGTACAATGGTGCGATCAAGTGGCAGCAGAAGGTGTCAGACTCCACAACCCACGATATGTCCGAGCCGATCACCATCGACAACGTCTTGCTCCGCGGCTGCAACTTGCGAAACACGGAATGGGTCCTAGGAGTGGTCCTCTTCACTGGGCACGACACCAAGATTATGATGAACGCTGGCATCACTCCCAGCAAGCGCCCGAGGATTGCTAGGGAGCTCAACTTTAACGTTGTTTGCAATTTCGTGATCCTGTTCGTCATGTGTCTTATCGCGGCCATCGTCAACGGCGCTGCTTGGGCCACAACAGATTCGTCGCTGTACTACTTTGATTTTGGCTCTATCGGCTCGACGCCTTCCATGACCGGATTCATCACCTTCTGGGCGGCTCTGATCGTGTTCCAAAACTTGGTGCCGATTTCGCTCTACATCTCATTGGAAATTGTGCGTACGCTTCAGGCCATCTTCATTTACAGTGATGTGGAGATGTACTACGAAAAGATCGACGCGCCTTGCGTCCCGAAGTCTTGGAACATCTCGGACGATGTGGGCCAGGTAGAATACATCTTCTCCGACAAAACGGGGACATTGACCCAAAACGTCATGGAATTCAAAAAGGCAACCATCAATGGTCAGCCTTATGGCGAGGCCTACACGGAGGCGCAAGCTGGCATGCAGAAGCGGCTCGGTGTCGATGTTGATAAGGAAGCCACAAAGATCAGGGCCGAGATCGCGGCAGCCAAGGTGCAAGCACTGGACGGGCTTCGTCAGTTACACCCGAATCCATATCTGCACGACGAGGACCTTACATTCATTGCCCCTGATTTTGTGGAAGACTTGTCTGGAAAGCATGGTGCGGAGCAGAAAGAGGCGAACGAGGAGTTCATGTTGGCATTGGCGCTGTGCCACACGGTGATTGCGGAGAAGCAACCCGGGGACCCGCCCAAGATGGATTTCAAGGCGCAGTCGCCCGACGAGGCTGCTTTGGTGGCCACTGCCCGTGATATGGGCTTCACCGTCCTCGGACACACTGGCGACGGTATCAACGTTAATGTCCTGGGTGAAGACCGCCACTATCCGATCCTCAACACAATCGAATTCAACTCGAGCAGGAAGCGAATGAGTGCCATCGTGCGCCTACCGAACGGCAGGATCGTGCTGTATTGCAAGGGCGCTGACAGCGTCATTTACTCCCGCCTCAAGCGAGGAGAGCAGCAGGAGTTGCGCAAGGAAACAGCCGACCACCTCGAGATGTTTGCGCGGGAAGGTCTCCGGACTCTCTGCATCGCCAAACGTTATCTGACAGAGCAGCAATATCAGTCCTGGCTGAAGGAGCACCAAGTCGCCGCAACCGCGCTCGAGGAGCGTGAAGAGAAACTCGAAGTTGTGGCGGATCAGATTGAGCAAGAACTCACCCTGCTTGGTGGTACAGCTATCGAAGATCGACTGCAAGACGGTGTGCCGGACACAATTGCTCTACTTGGTGATGCAGGTATCAAGCTTTGGGTCTTGACTGGCGACAAGGTCGAGACTGCCATCAACATTGGATTCTCTTGCAACCTCCTCAATAACGACATGGAGTTGATTCGGCTGCAAACCATTGAGGATGAGTCAGGCCAGACCCCGCCAGAGGAATATCTGCGCCAAGTCGAGACTGCGCTTGATCAGTACCTGAGCGTGTTCGGGATCACTGGCAGCGATGCGGATCTGAAGGCCGCCCGCCGTGAGCATAAGGCACCACCTGAAACGCACGCGCTAGTCATCGATGGCTTTACCCTTAGATGGGTTTTGGACGAAGCACTTAAGCAAAAGTTCCTGCTTCTCTGCAAGAACTGCAAATCGGTGCTTTGCTGTCGTGTCAGCCCTGCTCAGAAGGCTGCCGTGGTCTCCATGGTAAAGAATGGGCTGGATGTCATGACTCTGTCGATTGGAGACGGTGCGAACGACGTCGCCATGATTCAAGAAGCCGATGTTGGAGTTGGTATCGCCGGAGAGGAAGGACGCCAGGCCGTCATGTCTTCAGACTACGCCATTGGACAGTTCCGTTTCCTGTGCAGACTTGTCCTGGTCCATGGCCGATGGTCCTACAGACGTCTTGCCGAGACAATTAGCAACTTCTTCTACAAGAACATGATCTGGACGTTCGGTATCTTCTGGTTCCAGGTATTCTGCAACTTCGACATTACCTACATCTTCGACTACTCCTACATCATCCTGTTCAACCTTTTCTTCACCTCGGTGCCGGTCATTCTGATGGGAGTGCTCGACCAAGATGTGTCCGACACGGTCTCGCTCGCTGTTCCACAACTTTATCGCCGAGGCATCGAGCGGTTGGAGTGGACTCAGCGAAAGTTCTGGCTGTACATGCTCGACGGTATCTACCAGTCCGTGATGGTCTTCTTCATCCCGTACCTCACCGTGATTAATAGTAACTTCGTTACTTTCAACGGTCTTGACGTTTCGGACAGGCTCCGTCTCGGGTGTTACATTGCCCACCCGGCTGTGCTCACCATCAACTTATACATCCTCATCAACACCTATCGATGGGACTGGATTATGCTCCTTGTGGTTGTCATCAGTGACCTCTTCATCTTCTTCTGGACTGGAGTGTACACTGCGACCACTGCCTCCGGGTCGTTCTATAACGCCGCCCCTCAAGTGTATGCTGAAGCAACCTTCTGGGCATGCTTTTTCATCACTCCGGTCATCTGCATCTTCCCTCGATTCGCGATCAAAGCCTTGCAAAAGGTATACTATCCGTACGACGTGGATATTATACGCGAACAGGTCAATCAAGGCAAATTCAACCGTCTCATCAACCCCGAAACTGCAGACGAGGCACAGGTGGGCTCTTCCTCTGGATCAAGCCAGTCTTCGAGAATCTCGAAGAAGTCCAAACATATGCAGTACGGTAGTGTTGACGAGGACAAGCGCCCAATCTACCCTCCTTCCGTGGCAACGCACGCAACGCACAACACGCGTGCACAAAATGGCAGCGATGGAACGAACTACACTGGACACGAGAACTCGATGGATGCGCCGCCAAGGTCGACTTCGGTGGAGGACCTGCCTGATCCTATGCCAGTGAGACCATCGATCGACCGGGCTAGGCCATCATATGACAGGATACGAGCTTCAATGGACCGTGTACGGCCAAGCTACACACAAAGCAGCGACTTCACCTCCGCAGCGAGACTCAGCCGCGTGGAGTCCTCCCAGTCAGGCCACCACCAACTGGGCAACAGTCTGCTCAACAGGACAAGACTAAGAGGAATGTCCATCATCTCGAACAAAAGCAAACAATAATACCCACCTAATCACGCTCTCTCAACCAAAAGTCACTATACCCGTTGTACTATACAAAACGGCGATTCCCATTCCCTTGCCACCCTGTTGATATCCCCGATGTTTCAAATCAATGCATTTACGATCTTCGCATGATCAGCGATCTACGAGTTCTTTGCTTCGGCGGTTTATTGAGAGCGCATTGAACGCAATACCGTGTCCGCTCAGAAGGAAGCGCTTTCCGACAAGGCTTTGCTTCTCTCCATTTCTGCTTCGTTGTCTCCTGTTGTCTTTTTTTCTTGTTTTTTTCTGGGTGATAATTACGCGATAGGCTGGTTTCTGGTCTGGCGTTTGGGAGCATACGCGGGCAATAACATTTTGCCGGAAGTTTTGAGAAGGAGGAGGGAAAGTAGAGAGGGGGGGAGGAGGCAAATCAGATAGGCCTGCATGGGCCTTGCCATGAGGTCAACGCAACGAGCGAGAGGTGGTTGAGAGACAGAGAGGGGGGACATCACGCAGAAACTGCATCTATATACCTACTTAAACACCCCACCTATTACTGGAGAACAAAGAACGAAAACCCACGCTTAGGCGAACGGGTGAGAAGGGGGAGAAAGAGAAGGAGTCTTATTTTCACTGCCTGCCTGCATATAGATACATACCCCTTTTCAATCAATACCAGCATGAGGTTTCAAGTGTCAACCCCTTATCCTGTGATTCATTCCATTTGGTTGGAAACTTGATGCCTTAAGCTGCTTACTGGGCGCCGTCTTGTGAGTCCTGTGAGCTTTTGGTGATGGCCTTTCAGTGGGTATGATGTGAGTCCACAATGTGCAGGCGTCAGAAGAGCTGCGTTCAGGTCTTGTCCGGAGGGAGACGCTTCTAATTCGACAGTATACCTACAAAATGCCTGGAAGCCTGAAACCACTTAACCAGAACATAGGGATTGGTAATGCATGTGAGTCACTGCATGAGCTGTGTACCCTCATGTTATAAGCCAGGAAAGGTTGTGGATTAAAGAGACCAAAAAAGCTTTGATTCAGAGTCAGCCACGTGCTTGTCCTTCCTTCCCTCCCTCGGGAGAGTACCCTTCCTAAAACCACAGTCCACATTCACTGATATCTTTCCTCGTGATCATCTGTTGAGAGCACATTGAGCAAGGCAAAACTAGCTCTGCTGCCCTCCAGATGAGAGAGGTATTCAAGAGTAAGTCTGCGCTATGTGCCAAAAATGACTTCACCATCCAACTCGCAATCACCTGGGAAGATGAAGGGCCATGAACCTCTTCACTAGTTGAACCCGATGAACTCACTGTCGCTGTGCTCAGACAAGTCAGAGGACTCCTCATCGGCTTCTGTCTTCGTGGCCATCTCCTGTTGCATGATCGGGTTCAGCATGGCTTCTGCGACATCAATCTCAGCAAGCCCGTGTGCTGTCTCATCCTTGATTTCCGCCTCAGGGAGCTCTTCTATCACTGCCTTTCGGCTGTTGCGAGCTGATCGAGTAGCACGCTTCGCAGGCTTCGATTCCTCATTCTCCTTCTTTTGCTTGTGGACACGCTTGGCTGGCTCCTCAAAGTCGCTGTCCTCCTCTTTCTGCTGTCGACCACGTTTCTTCTGGGTTCTTGCCTCCAAATCTTTTCCATCGTTCTCCGACTCGTCACCTGGTTCCTCATTCAACTCCTCTCCTGATTTCTTGGCTTTCAGTTTGGGAGGTGGTTTCTCCTTGCCAGTCCTCTGAAGAAGATCCTCAAGAGGGCAGACAGTCTTGTCCCAGTCACTCCATCCCTTGTTGCTGTTTGTCTTGCACTTCAAGCAGAATTGGCCATGTCGGATGAACTGCTGATGCAAATCATACTTGAGATGGTCAGGAACTGTAGCATCCAGGTGCGCAAATGCTTCATCCTCGCCACCTTTCTTCAGCCCTCTCGGAATCCAACCAAGCCACTTCGCAAGGCGGAAGCAGTGAGTGTCGATTGCGAAAACAGGCTTCTGCATGCAGAACAGGAGGATACAAGCAGCAACCTTGACACCTACACCTCGGAATGCCATCAACTCATTCATAGCGTCCTTCTCGGATAGCGCACGCAGATATTCGAGGTGGAGGATGCCTTGGTCGAACATCCAGATCTCCTGTTGTTTCTGTTGCTCAGAAAGCAGTTCGGCCGCAAGAACAGTGGCTGGATTCTCTATTGTCTCCTCGCGGAATGACTTCGCACGTTCGGCATTGATGTTGTAGATTTGGTCTATGGTTGCTTTGATGTTGATACCCTTCTCAATGTGGTTGCCGCCTTTCTCAATTGCCTGCTGCACTGACTTGAGGGGAAGAGTGCGGAGGCGGCTGTAATCCAGACAATCTTTCAGTCCTGGATACTCCTCGGGGTCCAGCTGCAGGTTTTCAGTGACAGTTCCAATGGCTTGGTGAAGGCCCTGGACCGCCTTGTCCGCGTTGTCAAATTGGGTGTTGGTGCTGAGGACTGTGCGCAGAAGCGCATCGCAGACCTGCCTGACCTGTCCACACCCAGCGACCTTCAGGCTTGGAGGTGGGATCTCTGCAGGCTGTGGACATGGACCATGCTCCTTGACGAGGAGCGAGTGAACCTTGTTGCAATCCTCAGCTGACGGTCCCTGAAATTTGGGGAACGGGGTTGTCTTGTAAGGTACAAGCACTTTCTTCTCGTATGGGGTCCGGTCCTTGACAGGGGTCTTCATTCGTATTCGCTCCACCTCTTCATTGTTGTAGACTTTTGTGGCAACATAGTAGCCTTTCGGCGCATCATCTGCATCGGGCGCTTTTGACGGGCCTTGTTTGGGCAACTCACTGGCCTCTGTGATGATCTTCTTTTCAGTCTTGTCAGGAACCTCGTGGTTAATGCCACCCTGGGTTTTGTCGGCTTGAGGCACAGACTTGGTGGTTTTCAAGTTGAGTTGTTTCTGTGGGTGCTCGCCATTGGTGTTGTCATTGTTCTTGGGTTGCCCCGACGCAGGATGTGGAAGTGCAAGACCATGAGGCAGTATCCATCCTCCAGACTTGGGTACGCGAGGTGTCTTGGCAACACCAGCTCCCCGTTTGGTCTTCCGTTTGGCTGGCATTGTGAGAAAATTCCTCCTACTTAGTCTGTAAATATCAGAGATGTGAGTTTTCCAAACAAAGCGGCAAGTCTTTTGCAACAGCAGAGCAGGCAGCTTGGATTTGGGGGCAGAGCCTTGGTGGTGCAGAATGCTGATGAGACCAGAGCAACACGATGAGGAAGGGGAATGGAGATGGGACGACACAGTGAACCGGATACACATGCCAGTCCTGGCTTTGAGGACGGGCTTTAACAGAAAAGATGAAGACCTCGCGTTTAAGTTAAGGAACGACTTTCGGTGGTCGAGAACGGCACGAGAAGCAGAGACGGAAGGACGTAGAGGGAGCAAACTTAGTTGTACTTACCGTTTGGTTGGTCGTTTTTGATCAAGCTTTCAAGCGTAGTCAAACTCTTCAACAGTTTGTAAAGGATCAGAAAGGAAACGATGCGAGACAGAAGAAAGAAGAAGAAGAAGAAGGAGAGGGAGAAGTCTGAACCATGAGTCTTGAGAATGTGTACCTGACTGAAAGTTGAGGACGGTGGAGGGCTCTTGCCTCCAGTCCACAGCAGCTAGCGTGGCACGGGCCACTCAACGACTGTGAGATGGGCTACTCCTTCGTTGGCAAACACTACCGGGTCGACTTTCAGGCTATGGGAGTGGTAGATGGAGTAGGAAGAGACCTGGCAGCTCGATACTTGGAGACTTTGCTGCAGGATATTTCCTCCGAGCAGTCCAAGGATTGGGGAAAGGCGGAGAGGGTTCAGAGTCTGGCAAATGGGTTTGTCCTTCTTGCATTGATTGTAATCCTGCCTGTTTGATTGTATGTGCTTACACTTGACAAATACACCAGAGGAACCCTGATGGGACCTGGAAGCGATGAGAAGGAGATGAGAACCGCCTGGGCGCTCAGCTGTCGCTTTGATCAGCACCATTACATGCCTCCCCCCCCCCCTTTTATCCGTTCCCAGTCTACTGTACAGCGTGGGTACTATACTGAGTAGACAGCCATATTCGCCCTTGTGCCAGCCACTTGACCTAGCACTTGCTTAAGTAGGGGATATAGAAGCATCCTGGAACTCAGTCCTCATGGATAGTCTCTGCACTCATGATCCCTGACAAATGCCGGGCAAGCAACTTTGCTTTATGGTCAGACACCGTGTCGGTCCAGCCTATAGATCTCATTGCCGTTGTTGCCTAGGCCGCATGTGATACAAGGCATCGGCCTGTGAGCGAATGCGAACCATCACTTGAACAGGGCGACTCGCGCGGTCTCTGCCGGTTCTGCGAGCATGTCAGCTTGCAACTCCATTATGAAGTATGATAGTGAGCATATTGGAATGGTGGCATCTCGATCAGACAGGTACCTGTTCTTCCGCACATTTTGGCTAGGAAGTCGTCCATTATAAAAGGTGGATCATCATGTAGAGGGCAACGAGGGGAGGATAAGTAGATGGCTGGCTGGTGAACAGCTTGCTTACCAGAGTCGACGATGGCCTCTTGACCTGAACACTAGAGTGACGACAGCCAGAGGCATTGCATGGTGGGATATCAAATACGCACACATATCCTGCACTGTTGCATGCAGGATTGACTGCGTTGGTGTGGTGAGAGGGTAAAGCGCAAAAAATTTAGAAGCAGCCGCGATTTTGTAAGGTTGCGGCTAGTGGGCCGCTCTCAACCTGCAGCCAACCACACAGCCGGGCCAGCTTCGGCACGTTCCGAGCGATTGCACCGTGACGCCAGTCTGCAGGAAAGGTGTTGTTGGATGGGTACCTTTTGTGAGGATGTCTGGTGGGATGAGAGGTCATGCTTTGCTATCCATCTCGGGAACTTTCCTCCATGCAAAGTACACAGGTTTTTCGTGCTCTGACGCAGGGTACAGAAATCATGCAAACGACTTCGGCCTTGACTCCGTAAATCAGAACCGGGCGGGCATGGATGAAGAGGCCTCTCTCATGTCCGTCACTTTGTGCACTGCTGCACCCTCTGTGCCTATCTAGGTACGTATCCGACCGTTGCCTGCCTGCTCTCTGTCTTTCAACGGCAGTAGCATTCACTCGCGAGCATCACGAAACCAGTGGCCTGGTGCAAC
Organism: Diaporthe sp. HANT25; assembly: GCA_013435955.1. Classification (NCBI taxonomy): domain Eukaryota; kingdom Fungi; phylum Ascomycota; class Sordariomycetes; order Diaporthales; family Diaporthaceae; genus Diaporthe; species Diaporthe sp. HANT25. The sequence goes on along the minus strand of JACBFG010000030.1, from coordinate 20,051 downwards.
TACCTTGATCCAAACATAAGTGAATTTGCATGCCCCGGTCATCCACTGTCTGGGTACACGGGTCTTGCGAAATGCAAAGTCCAGAGCCGCCACTGTTTGACATTTAACAACACAATCTTTTGAAAGCTGATCCAATTTGGAGTGAGCGAATGAGTCAGCGCTTCCTTTGAATCATTCGATTATCTCAACTAACGGCGACCTGGGAGGTGAGATCTATTTTCAGCGCGAGTGCTTGCCACCTACCCGCCGTACCAGGTACTCGGGGACTGGAGCTCGAGGTTGAGAGACCCCACTCATTTAGCCGGTCCTAGCTCGACAGCCGGCAGCTCAGTGAAGCGCGTGCAGGGATTCGGAGGTGGGATTCTTACCCATCTGCTAAATTGGTGACGCGCGAGTAGGCCTTCGTACCTAAAGTACGCGACTTCATCCCACGGCATCTGATTTTGAATTCTTTGTCCTCGAAACCAACCTCGCGACGAGTCGGAGTCGAAGCCTCACTTTCACGTTGCCACAAAACATCTTTGCACAACCTTTCAGGGCTCCTTTCCCCTAGCACGAAACGTCCCCGGCTTGCCGACAACCAGGGAGGTTGAGTTGCACAGTTAGTTCCCCGTGGTCTGCGCTGCAGCTCCTTACACCTGCACAACTGCTCACCTATCCAAGCCACGCAGAGAGTGATTACTTGCATGCTACAGCGCTCGATTCTGATGCTTTTTACACGAGGCCTCGCAAATAATTGACTTCTGTTCTATTGCCAGCTTATTACTGACGCCATCCACGTCCTCAGCTACCTCGCAAGGCCAACAGTCGCGGCTGCATTCTGCTCTACACGTCGCATACACTCGCCTCGCCTCGACGCACGTACGAGGCCCCACCATAACCGACCCGTTCCTGTCTTCGACGACCCTTGAGCCCACTGCTTCGGCTATACCTCTCTCTTCGAACGCGATGACCGTCACATCCTCGAAACATGGACGATACCAATAGGCTATACGAGGGGGTCACAGAATCCTACCAGGAGTGGATCAACATACCTGAGGAACATCATCTGCTTTGCCCCAAGACTACCAATGACGATGATGACTTCGATGATTACCTCAGCGATGGTCCCTCTGCTGAGATCACTTCCGAGGAGAAGGAGCGAAGATTAGAGGAGGGGAGACGTCGCGTCGAGCTCACATACGACCTTAGTCTGTTACTGGGCATCACAGAGGAACAGTCCAGCGGCTGGAAAGAGCAATGGATAGAGCGGACCGAGTCCTTCTTGACAAAATGTGACGGCTGCGTGTTGCGTTGGCACATGCACCGAAAGAAGTTTTTCGAAAAACTTCAAGGGTAAGTGGTCTTGACAGGGACGATGAGCAACATGGACAAGCACTGATGGCGGCCAACAGATCTTTTGACGAAGACGTTGCCACCATCATGGAAAACAAATTAAACGAGTTCGACAAAGCTCGAATAGACAGGGGACTCCAGAAAGCAGCTGCTATCCTCGAGGCGAATGGACCGATGAGTTCGGCCAAGATCGCCCAGCAAGATGACACCGCTATTCTGGCTCTATTCGAGGCTCTGTGCTGCATGGCATACGTTGGAGAGCCTCAAGTCCGCCAGCGCTATTTCAACAAGGTTTTCCAGGACGTTCAGACTCGTAAACCTCTGAAATTGGGGTCGCAGGTTGTGCCGACTATGGCTTTCTTCCTTTTCGAAGAGGACCAGTATCGCAACCGGTTTGCGAAGTCAGCCTGGGAGGCCCTCAATCCTGAATGTCTGACGGAGGAGGAGTTCGACTTCGCGGTCAGCGAGTCGCTCACAAACGCGATCCGAGAAGTAAGTGCAGTAGACCCAGAATCGGGAAACTTGCGCGTCTCCCAGAACAAGGTCAGGGTCTTTTGGGAAGGCTTCCTCCTGCTCCTGAACTCCATGAGCGAGGAAATTGTGGTACATTGCCTTCGGGGCATGGACGCAGATGTCTATCCGCTTGCCATTCAACATCTCCAGCTCTGCCACTCGGACCAGATCCTACTGCTGGTCCTACAGGCGATTGCTGCCCTTCTGCAGAAGTCACCCAAGGCATTTTGGGGGGCGCTAGACCTTCCACGGGCACAGCTCGCCCAATTTGTGTTTATGAACCCAGCGTTCACGCAGTTGCTCTCGCGATCCTTGGAGTATGATAGACTCGTTGCCGACGGGCACATTCGTGTCCCCTTTCTTGCCGTCTGGGTCAGAACTGTCATTGGATCGCTTCAGCAACACGAGCTGCCAGACGTGTGCCAGTCGCTCACAGACCACCTCTTCTCTGCCCGTCCTGAATTGGACGCTTCAAGGGAAGCACAGGTGACTCGCACAATCGCTGGCTTGTACGCCTTGAAGACATCGCTCGACAGCTTCAATGGTGGCGCCTTCCAGATCCGCATGGGTACATCCATTATATACATAAACTCTCTCATCAACCTCGTCGTCAAATACGCAGCCAGCGTCATCAATCCTGCTGCAGAGCTGCGGGCAGAGGACCGGTTCAATGTAGGCTTATCACAAACGGCCGTCGACGTCATCAAGACATCTCTTGTCCTCGACTCAAAGACGACTCGGACTGAGTGGATGACGCTGATGCGTGGGAATGTCAAGATTCCCAGAACCAACCCAAGACATTCCGCACAGCTCTGGGACAGATTCCTCGAGATTTTCTGGCCCGGCCGTCCTGGCACCGTTGACATCGCAAAGTCCATGTTATCTGCTATGCACCCGCTCAACGGCATCGGAAAGCTTCTGCCCCCAAAGAAGGAGGTCATGAAGGACTCCGAGAAGATACTGTTCAACCAGGATCTGGACCGGACCGCGGAAGCAGTTGGTCGCATGATGGAACGTCTCAGTGGTTTCGCTCCTGCAGATCTGGAAGCGCTTTGCAACGATCCACAGAGCGGTATGATGTACGCTCTTGTTGCGTCTCTAGTACACGCTGAGGATCCTATTCGCGAGGCTGGCGTCTCCTTGATCAAGACCATCACAAGCGAAGCAACGAGAACGGAAGCAGTAGCCCAGATGGCTACGGACTATTTCCAGCCTTTTCTGTCAACCTTCTCTGATGTGGTCCGGGGCGTCACGTACGACAAAGACTCGATGAAACCTTTTCCGCCGATGCCCCATGTCTTGACTTGCAGCAAGGACCTGGTAAACGCCCTCTGTGACACTTCCGGGTTGCTTAGGTCTAGAGCACTCTCAGGCATTGAATATACTGCCGTCATGTCATGGTGGACAACACAGTGGGAAGGAATGCAGCATGCCTTTCTTCAACTTCGGGTCTGGAACGAACAAATGGACAAGTCAATTCTTGAGGCGTTTTGCCGTAAGACCATGGAACTCGCCCAGGCGCTCCTTGACCACGACGGTGTTGTCGCGTCTGCGCTTGGTGCACAAAGCCCGGAGGCTGAGGCTATGAAGACCGTCTTGGAGCAGCCACGACTCAACACTCGCGGGATAACAAATATGATCAAGCTGCGGGACATTGTTCTATTGGATACTACCGTGCAAACACTGCTCAAGCTTCTAAGTCGACTGGCTCAGTTTGGGCTTGAGCTGGACACACAGAGTGCGACTACTATTCGGCAAGCTTGTGTTCCCAAGCAAGATGGTAAATTCACGATCAACAGCAACTTGACTCCAACGCAGAAAGTTGAACTCCTGAAGGCCATCGGCGAGGAGGAGGAGACCGTCGCCGTCTCAAAGGTCACCGAACGGCCGAAGAAACAGAGCAGTCTTGACGCTTGGTCTAAATCTGGGACGAGCACTCCGCTGTCTCGGTCTGGTAGCACCACGCCTGTTTCCACTGGCCGAGCAGATGTCAAACCCTCCTCAAGCAAGCTCGAAAAATTGCGCCTGACGGGCGAGAAGACCAAGCCGAAACTGCTGAAGCCAGAGCCCCCCAAAGTCAGCAGTGCCAAGTTCCTGGAGGGCCGAAAGCGGGCACAGGCCGAAAAAGACGAGCGAAAAGCTGCTGCTATCGCCGAAGCCAAAGCTCTACGTGTGGTACCTGGGGAAGGCTCTGGGCTGAGGGGCGTATCAGGAGTTCTAGGCAAAGATCATGGCCCGCAGCCGAAGAGCGATATGATGGTTGACAGCTCGGAAGAAGACGACGACTCATCGGATGATGATACTCTGATTACCGCCAAAGGTGGCAACAAGCTGGATCACGACGCAAGGCAGCGTGCACTCCAGCTAGCCGCCAAGAAGATGGGCCCGTTGAAGAAGGAGAAAATGAAGCGAACTGCGAAAGATCTGCGGGCTCGGATCATTCCTCCCATGGACGTTCTGCATCAGTCCATCCTTGAGTGGGATATCTTCCACGAAGGCAATGACCCACCGAATGGTGATGTGTGCGTCGAGGTTGCGAATACATACATGACTCATCAGGACTACAAGTCGACTTTTTTCCCTCTTTTGCGATACGAAGCATGGCGCTCTTTCGTGACGGCCAAGGATGAGACCACATCAAAGCCGTTTGGTATCAAGGTGATGAACCGTATGACCGTTGACAAGTTCATGGAGGTCACCACTTCGATGCCCAAGGTACAGAACAAGGAGCTGGGGCTGAACGAGGGAGATATCGTGATAATATCACAGTCAGAGGATCCCCTGAACAAGAAGACCGCTGCTCACTGTTTGGCTCGCATATGGAAGACGACATACAAGAAGGAAAGCCTCGAAGTGGCATACCGACTCAATGCCAGGAGTAACCAGATCATGCCATTTTTGCAGGCAGGAGCACAGTTCAATGCTGTCAAGATCACCAACATGACAACGGTCGAGCGTGAATACGCGGCACTGGAAAGTCTGCAATACTACGACCTTCTGGACGAAGTCCTGGAGGCAAAGCCCTCTCCACTCCTCAACTACGGAGATGAAGCCATTGACTCGGTGATGAGGACATACTTCTTGAACCGTGGTCAGGCGAAAGCTATCATGAACGCCAAGGACAACGACGGCTTCACTTTAATTCAAGGTCCCCCTGGAACGGGCAAAACCAAGACCATCGTTGCCATGGTTGGTGCGTTGCTCACTGGACATATTAGCACCAAACATGCTGCTGCTGTCCCTATAAGTCGACCGCACGATCTGGGAGGTCAGCCAAACCAACCTCCAATGAAGAAATTATTGGTGTGCGCTCCCAGCAACGCAGCTGTCGACGAGCTTGTTCTACGGTTGAAGCAAGGGGTCAAGACGATGAACGGGGCACACCACAACATCGGGGTTCTACGATTGGGCCGGTCTGATGCCATCAACACACTTGTCAAGGACGTGACGCTTGATGAGCTCGTCAAAGCCAAGATGGAATCTGAGCTTAACAAGAACGGTCCGGGTGTCAGTGAACGCGAGAAGCTGCACCAGGAAGCCGGGGAAATCAAAAATAAGCTGAACGAAGTTCGGCCTATGCTCGATGCCGCCAGAGCTAGCGGTGACAGTCAGGCTCAGAGCAGCCTGGAACGAGAGTACGACAGATTGAAGACCCGCCAACGTCAAATTGGCGCCCAAATCGACCGCGACAAGGACAGCGGGACCACCTTTGTCAGAGAGAGCGAGGTAAGGCGAAGAGCGATCCAGCAGCAGATTCTGGATTCGGCGCAGGTGCTGTGCGCAACACTCAGTGGCAGTGGACATGAGATGTTCAAGAACCTGAATGTCGAGTTCGAGACAGTCATCATCGATGAGGCTGCGCAGTGTGTGGAGCTCAGCGCTCTCATTCCCCTCAAGTATGGATGCACCAAGTGTATCCTCGTCGGAGATCCCAAGCAATTGCCGCCTACCGTCCTCTCTCAATCCGCAGCTCGGTTTGGCTATGATCAGAGTCTGTTTGTGCGCATGCAAAGGAACCACCCCAAAGACGTCCACCTACTCGATACCCAGTACCGAATGCACCCGGAGATCAGTGCGTATCCCAGCGCCGAATTCTACGAGGGTAAGCTCTACGATGGAAATGATATGGGGGCTCTCCGCACACAGAAATGGCACGAGAGCAAACTACTGGGCCCTTACCGGTTCTTTGATGTCGAGGGTATCCAAGAGCGCGGCCGCAAAGGCCAATCACTGGTCAACACGAACGAACTCGAGGTTGCCATGCAGCTGTTTTCTCGCTTCAAAGTCGACTATGCGGACTGCGACCTGAAGGGGAAGGTTGGCATAATCACCCCGTACAAGGCCCAGCTCTTTGCACTCAGGGATCGTTTTGCCAATCGCTTCGGCGAGGGCGTCTTTGACGAGGTTGAATTCAACACGACCGATGCCTTTCAAGGGCGTGAGTGCGAGATCATTATTTTCTCTTGCGTCCGAGCTAGTCCGACAGGAGGTATTGGTTTTATGACTGATATCAGGCGTATGAATGTCGGTCTGACACGTGCAAAATCGTCGCTATGGATTCTTGGAGACTCCAGGGCTTTGGTGCAGGGCGAGTTCTGGGCCAAGTTGATCAAAGATGCCAAAGCAAGAGATCGCTACACTCGAGGTGATGTGCTGGGATTACTGAGGAAGCCGAGCGAGAAGGTATCGCGAACGCAGAATGGCTATGAGGGCCGCAAGAAGCCCGACGTGGACATGAAGGACGCACCTGCAATGTCGATCAAATCGGAAACGCCACCACGAAGTCTAGCCCCGCCACCACAGTCTGTCAGCGGATTCAATGCGAAGGGTGAGAATATTGTCCAGCCAGCGAGAGGAGCGGGCCCTCCCCAGATCGGGGATTCGAAGAAGCGGCCTCTCGAGGGGGTTGACAACCAGCCTCCACCACCAAAGCGTCAAGTAGGTCATCATCATTCCAACCCAGCATCCTCGACTGATTTGCTATACCATGCGACCAAGAGGCCTGTGGAAGATGCAGGACAGCAGCGGAGCTCTTCTCAGGAGGATGAATGGGATCGTGACGACTCTGACTAGCCACCTGATACTGATTTACAAACTTTTCAACAAAGCAGAACCATTCTCCAGCAAATAGCCGGCCAATCCCAACTGGGCCGAGAGCAGCGGCAATACCGCCCGCACCCTCAAGACCTAAGCCACCGCCGCCGAAGCCTGTCGACCCGTCGGCCATGGAGGTGTTAGGGCTTGTGCCCCCATCGCGGCCTCCGCCTCCCCCAGCCAACCCAGTACAAGCAACGAGGCCGGCGCCACCGCCGGCGGGCCCATCGAACGCAGCGCCGCGGGTAAGTAGCCATGCATGTCGAAGTGCTATTAGTACCAGGCTGATTCCTCTAGGGACCGCGACCGCCAAAGAAGAAGAAGGATCCATTCATCCAGCGAAAGCCGAAGAGGCCTTGATGTTTGCTTTCCATTACGTTTTCCCTGTCATCTATACCCTTTCACAATTTTGCACTGCATAGGCGTCTGAGACACAGAAGATGGCTTGAAGACTTATCTCGACTACTCTGATGGGCTCGTGGGACCATCCAAACGATGGAGCATCGTCTACCGGCGTTCGTGTCGTGATTTGATGGTTTTTGTTTCTGGAGGAGAGCGCTGGCTGTGGGGCTATCTCCGGTACAGACCTGGGGAACTGGTGGATTGGAACCGGACTATAGCCATGAGGATCTGGGGACCTTGGGTCTAGGTAAGGCTGGGTACACCGTAGAAATCGAACAGCAGAGCTCCAGGTCGGGAGCGGACAATACCCACCGAAAAGAAGAGGAGGCTTGCGCAGGTCCGGGGGAGAGTTGGTGACTAGCCCCTGCGTTGCGTCGTGTTGTGTTGCATGGGCATGGGCATGGGCGCGGGGATGGGCTCCACAATCGTATTTTGTGGTGACATTGGAGCTATTGGTGTTGGTGTTGACGGCGGTGGTGAGGTTCGTGAGTTTGTGACACGTCGTTCGTCTTGTATAAAAAAGACGAAACATTGCAGTTCTACCCCTTGTCCTTTCGAAACGGGCGCCGGGCAGGGCAAGGGTGTATTGCTGGATGGCAGGCGGGATGCAACCTGCCCACCTGGCCACCCAGATGCCAGGTGCCATAGTCGTGCTCAGGACCCCAGCCGACGGAGCAGTCTGGGGCGGCTGCCCTGGGTTATCACCGATTGCCAGTTACATCGGAGCGTCACGTCGTCACCGAAGCACCCAAGTGTCAAATGCCAGGACGTCAACATGTCACTTCCACCCGAGTGCCCGGGGCTCAGCCATCAAAAGCTCCACCCGACGGCGTGGCTCCTCATCCTTCATTACGGAGTGCTTGGTGCTTGGTGCTCCCATCAATGATCAGCAGCCGCACAGCTTCTGAGGCAGAGCTGCAGCTGTGTCATGATTGAGTTTTGGCGATTCGTCAGAGGCAGGGATCGGACCACCCAGACACGTCGGTTGTGGCATAAGAGGGGCGAATGTTGTGCGATACGGATGCCTTGTCATTTTTATTGCCGTCCGAGCGGCGGTGACGATGCGCTTCAAGAACCTTGGAAGAGCACAACAAACAAGACCTGGGGCGCACACACCATGCGGCCAGGGCAGCAATGCAATTACTGTGCGACTGCTGCTCCGTCCAATCGTCGACCGGTGCCGGCACACCCGGCTGGGAACCAAGCTCATGGAGGAGGCGGCCGGGCATGACGGAGGCGAACCAGTCCCAGGGCGGGGGGCACGCAAGCAGCAGGCACACGAGATCCCGGAACCCGGGACCCTTGGGAAACGAGGCTTCTTCTGGGCCTCTATCACGCTTCTACGCTTGGACGGCTTCGACCCCCGGATGGCGCGCAGCTGAAGAAGAGGGTGTGCATGTGTCCCTGCTTCCCCCACTCCCCAATGCGACGGCGCCGACCCTGCTGCTTAGTCCCAACGGGCATTGCCCCTGAAACATGCTGCAGGGGTGTTTCGACGTCGGCTCCGGTTCGATCTCGTGTGTGTGTGCTGCGGCGCACAGCACCTCTTTTCCTGCTCTGTGCTCTTCTCGTCCTCCGCCAGACTCTCAAACGTCCACCGAGCCCGTTCTCAAGTCCAGACCGGACCACACGCTACACTAGCTACAACGGCTGCAGCTAGCCACCAACAGGGCCAGCCTCGTGCTTTTCCTGCTCCTGTTCCTGTCTTGTCCCTGGGCTTGAGTTCTGCTTCTCCCAATCCCGTCCGCCTGGAATGCCGTGGGACTGGGGGAGACAGAGACACGGCATGGGAGAGTCGATTGAATCATCGAGGTGGGGACCTGGTGCGACTCGCCGATGGCATGGATGCCATGTCTTGCACAACGTCCGTGGAGGACCTTGCGATTTGCGTTTCGCCATCGCCAGCGTAGCACACAGACAACACCCAGAGGACCCTTGACCGCTCACTGGTTTGTTTCCTCCCTCGTTGTTTTAGCTTTGTCCGTTGACACCTTCATACTTTCGACCTAAGGTAGATCTCGCGTGCCGTCATCTGTGAATCCTACACATGGTCAAGGACTATTGCCTTCTCGCCGCCTTGTTCACTTCACTTCGTCCCGCCCTCTGCGGCCTTGTCTTGCGCTTAACTCAATCGCTGTCAGGCGCTTTCAAACCTCCAAACCTCCTCTTTCACCCTTTGCCGTTGCCTTCGTGGACCGAGGTCGCATTTCTTCCCTTCCTTCCTAATCGTACGCCAAAGCCGGTCGGCGAAACCTAGTTTGTCTATCAACGAGATGACTCGAGCTGTCCGCGTCCCCTCCTCCTCCGCTTGATTCTTCCCTTGGACCTTGTTGCTTCTCTCCCTTCACTACCTCCGACCCGGCGTAGACCGCCCATTTCTTCGCCCGACACACGTCTGAGGCAGCATCACAGCCAAGACCACTTGTGTCCACCGTTCATTCTGCAAATTAGCGGCAAGGAAAAATCTTTAAGTCGGCAGCCACGTGCCCGTCGGGGACTTCAGTGAGGATCGCTGCCTGTCAACACGGGACGAAACTCTAAACCTGTGCCATATTTGATACCCCCGAGTTTCGTTTCACAGGTAGCACCGGAGCTTACTCTCCCTCCTGTGTCCGGTTGGAGTTATGCCTTCGTCCTAGCTGTCTCAACGCCATGTATATATACGACCTGGACGCACATGGCCACACCGCCACTGCCGAGGACAGGCGCAGGTCCTTCAGCTCACTGGACTCGGATGAGAACTCGTTTGCTACGGCAGCAGAGTCTCAGACCAACAGCGGCTTGGGCGTCGCCAACAGCGGCCTCAGCATTATCCGCCCTATGACTTCCTCTCAGCTCACTCCCGCCACGGCACTGGGCTCAAACTGGCCTGGCGGAATCCTCCGCCGTATCGACATTCGTGTCGAGTCCAAGGAGCTGCTCGAACCTCGCAGTGACGCACCTGCACGGCCCCAGTCGCGCCCCTTCACCCGCGGGGCCGCAGGAGATCGCAGACGGACTTCCGAGGGCGAGGATGAGGCCTGGGACGAGGTGGCTGCGTTCCTGCGAAACGTAACGCCGCCGCCCTCCAACTTCATGTCTATTCCGACAGAACCATATTCGCCAACGACCATCTCTTCAAGGTCGAGTATCCGGCGGAGGGCTAGCAAGAAGAAGAAAGGCGCCCTACGACGTTGCATCTCGTTCTTGAGGGGAGCCTCCAAGCAAAAGAAGGTCTTGCGGAAGCCATCTGTCAAGCCGTCTGTCAGGCCAGCGTCACCGACTCTCACTCGTTCTCCAGCTCGCAAACACAAGAAGCGCCCACCACGCATCACGCTTCCTGACACCGCCGTCTCGGGCAGGACCGTTGACGGTCATCGACACATTGCTATATCCATCCCTATCGAGCATGCTCATTTGGGCCCAGAGCCGCGGCTCAGGTTTCCCAGGGCCGAGAGAAGGACGAGGTCTATGCCAATGGTTGAGTTGAATCCCGCCGTCTACAACGATATCAATGTCAGACCAATGACGGCTTTTGTCAACGAGCCACACATAGGGACGCAACTGGGACCCCTGGCCGAAGAGCGAGAATCGCTGTCCTCGAGGTCATGGGAGAGATCGAGCCAAGGAGGACTTGACGAAGCGCGCAAGGTCCGCTTGGCATCGAGACATACGTTTGGCACAGTGCAGGAGGAGCTCAGCAGACCCAACACTAGCTCCATATCACCGCCAAAAACGCCACGGCGTATCAGCGACGATTCTTGGTCACCACGTACCAGCGACGAGACGCGCGAATCTATGCACAGGCAGACGCTCGCCGCATTACAGAGGCCTAGAACAGCTCCGAGGCCCATCAGCGGCCAGTCCGGCTATAGTTTTCGCTCATTTGCCTCGGCCTCGCCTGCTTCCAAAGTGTCGTACCCGATGCGAAAGTCCAGCCTCCACCCTCAGGGACCTGAAAACAGGCGCTCGCGAGCACGCAGTGATTCCGACCAGCGTGCACAGAACGAGCACAGCCGTGATTCCTCGAGGGATCAGTACACGCTCCAGGAATCCATCTTTTCGGAGCCGTCGTTCTTGGAGAGTTACGGCACGGTAGCGAGCGGCTCGGAGGTCGAGCTTGGCGTCATCAAGGAGGCCAAGCGTGCGAAGCGGTTCTCTGGTACGGCAGAAATCGTGGATACGCCCCCGAGGACGAGCCTTGAGGCGGGAGAGGCGAGTGGCAGGGAAAATGCGAGGGTAATCGTGAAGGAGAAGAAGCGGAGCAGCGGCCACTCCAGCAAACGTTCGAGTGGGCACGGGAGCAAGAGGAGCAGCAAACGGAGCAGCAAGAGGAGTAGCGGCACGATCGAGGAGGAAGAGTCTTTCATCGAGAAGACGAGGGACTCGACAGCCACTGTACTATTCAACCCGGAGGTCAAGAAAGTTGACCAAAGTATCACGAGGCAGCCGCCGTCGCGGAGGTCGGTGGAGATCGTGGTGGAGACACCGACCGACACTGTCTTTCCGCGTGATGATGCCGAGACTAAAGACGAGGAGACTGAGGGGGCGCTGAAGCCGTCATCAGAGGAATTGAAACCTGAAGGTGAAGAAGAAGGCAAAGGGAAAGGCAAAGAGAAACAACAGGTGCTTCAAGAAAGCCCGATGTTGTTGCCCGCGCTTCAAGAAGAGCCCGTGGGCAAAGGAAAAGAGAAACAGAAAGGACCTCAAGAAACCCCAATGTTGGATGTGCCTCTGCAGAAGAAAGAGTCCAAAGATAAAGGCAAGAAGAAGGCGGTCAGTCCTGAACTGGAGGCCGTCGCGGGCGATGATAAACAAAATCCCAAAACAAAGGCACAGAACGAGGAGACCGCTCAGAGTTCAAGTCCATTGCCGAGTCCTAAGCAGCGGAAAGAGAGGAGGAAGTCAACAATCTTGACTAGGTCACAGCGGATTGCTGAACTGAAGAAGGCCCTGGATATGCCTGGATCTGAGCCCAAGGATTTGGTGTGGCGGAGGCTCAGTGTCTCGTCTGATGGTAGCTCCAACTCGACGGAAAAGGAGGCCAAGGCCGAGCCTAAGGACATATTTGTTCATGTTCCTGTTGTCCCGGAGAACAATCCTTACATTCTGAGGACGACACCGGCCCGCTTTGGTCTCAGCGCTGTCATGACTGTTGCGGATGTCAAACCGTCGAGTCCGCTTATGGCATCTCCCGTGCTAGGGATTGAGAAGAAGAATTCCCTGCCACTCTCGGTCTCGTCCCCGGGAACCGTGGCTACTGTGGTAATGACCTCGCCAGTTCCGCCATTCCGAAGCCTCGGCAGTGTTACACCGCCAGAATCGCCTCCGCGGTCACGCTCATCCTCGTCACCAATCTCATCCCTCGAGACTCAGACACAGGCCACCGCACTCAAGCACCCACCCCTCAAGCGCCTCGGCTCTCTGCGCCGGCGCCCTTCCATTCCTGGTCGACAATCGCCGGCTCTGTCTGGCAGGATATCACCGATCGTGCAGGAAAGCACGCCCAGGCCCAAGACGGCTGGCAAGGGCGTCCTGGCCTCCAGGAAGGACTTTTATGGCGGGCGGCAGACTCCTGAATCTCCAGAACAAGACAGGGGCGAGGCTAGCACATCTGTCTTGAAAATGTCCCGCTCTGAGATCTTCGACCGGTACGAAGCACTACGCGAGAAGCAGACCCGAGACATGGAGAAGCGGCTTGAAAGGCTCGAGAGGAGTGGCGATTACTGGTTGACGTCGATGCTGCCTCTGCTAAAGGACTTGAGCCAGACGCTAGGAGACCTTGCTAAGGGAAAGGGAAAGGAGGTCGACCAGGAAGCCGAAGCCCCGAGTATTAGGACCACGAGAAGACCGGAGACAAGCTACCACAACGATGGCAGACGGAGCCGGATTGGTAGCAGATTTGAGGAGGGAGAAGCCGGACCGAGCATGCGTAGAAGATACATACCCGGAGATGATTCTTTCGAAAGCGACGAGGAAATCATGCGCCACCCGCATGTGCCTACTGATCGTTCGAGGGCCAACACCGGCGTATCCGAACGATCCCGCCGTCTCTACCTCCTCGACGAGCATCCCGACCTCGGGCACCGTGTTGACGACTACGACCATTCCGCCGAGCAGCGCCGCACCCGCAGCCACAGCCGCCACCGTCGATCACAGACGGCGGACGGGCACAAGACCACGCGCACGCTGTCCGGAACCACGACCATGATCGACAGCAGCGGGGCCCGGACGAGCTCCATGGGCACCGTGTCCAGGACGGCCGCCAACACCAGCGCCAACACCGCGCAGGGCCCGCAGCGCCTGCAGGACGAGGTCGAGGCGGAGCTGGAGCGGGTCAAGCGCATGGAGCGGCTCAACGAGCGCATCGACTCGCACATGCGCGGGCTCTCCCGCGAACTGAGCCAGCGGCGCCGCCCGGGGTGGTCCCCGCCGCAGCAATTCCCGTCCTCCCGCGCCAGGCACGGCGGCGCCGGCGGCCTGACCAGGTACGAGAGCCGGAGCGAGGCCAGCCTGGCGACGTACGCCGCGCCGCCGCATGACGAGAGCGGGGGCAGGGCCTACTACAGCGGGATGCACACCGTCGAGCCCATCATGCGGGAGCTGCAGTTCGGCGGGAGCCGGCTCAGCCTCGAGAGCTCCGGGTCCGTCGGCTTCGACGGCGACAGCGAGGTCCAGCGCCTGAGGGAGGGCCCGCGGGCCGTGATTGGGTTTGGGGCTTTTGGTGGGCGCGGGCTTTGATTGCCGCCTGTTGTACTGACGGCTGGGGGTTTGGGGAGGCTGTCTCAGAGGGAAAGTGGTGGTCAGCGATAATTTGTAATGTATACTAGTACGATTATTATCGTGGCTGCAATTTTTTGGTGGGCTGGTTCTCGTCGCTATATGTTTGTGGAGGTGACTTGACTTGTCCGGGCTTGATAGTTCGAGTCTAATAGACTATTCAACACCAACTTTGAGGAGCATGTGCAATTTGAAGGCCACCATGTCATAACACAGCGTAGAGGGCTACGTTCCGTTTCTTCGGGAATTGAGAAGCCGAACAGAAATTGCTTTGTACTAACCACGGTGTGTTAGTGTCTACTTCAGGCCATTTCGCTGGCTTCTAAACCTGAACTTTCGCACGCCACAGAATGAACTCATCAGCCTCCATTCCTTCCGAGTCGACGACATGCTCCAGGCTTCCTTCCCTTGAACTCGAGGACGTACGGGACATTATGCTCCTTGGTCGAGTTCCAGAAATCAATCTCGGCCTCCCAGCCAACCGGTGACGAATCGCGCTCCTCCTGCTGAGGCAGACATGCCCACCATTTCTCGAAGAACTCCGAGAGCGCGGCAGAAGAGCCACTGGAGAATCCCATTTCCAGTTTGCGCAAGCCGATGTATGTCAAAGTCGCGGTGTCAAGCCCATGCCTGGCGGGCCGGTACGGAAAGACAAGCACTTCACGGCTCCTGACCACCACAGTGTCCCCTAGTCGTTCGCTCATGTATACCGTGTGCCCTGGGATCAACCACTTGTCCACCGCCATGGAACACAGGGCAGGGCTAGAATCTTCGTACCACTGAAAGTTTCTGACTCTGAGGCCAAGCTTCAGAGGGACGTAGTTCCTGAAAACCAGGGCTCTCGAGGCTCGGTCAACTACCAAGGCGACTTTGATGACATCAGGGGTTGGTGGAAATGCAGCGACGGCATAACCGTAAATGGAGTTCCTTTGGCCCGGAACATTACCCAAGGCTTTTGTCAACTTGATGACGCGTGCTTGGGTCGGGAGCGTGCGTTCCCAGATCATGAATTTCAGCTCTAACGGGAGCTTGGAGTAGGGGTGGAAGGTCGTCGGAGTCTTGCATCGCTGGGCCACTCGGCTGTCTTGGGTTGACTTGGTAGCTTCAGGAAACGATCCGCAGTACAGTATGTCGACTTGGTCAATGTTGGTGGGCTCATTTGTGGTATCATGGCCGTGGTGCCTCTTGAACAAGCCCCAGCTCTGCTTGGTATCTGCCGGACGCCGTGAAGGTGCCACGTGCAGTTTTGAGAGTACGTAACCCATGGTGTCGATGTGGCGAGCTCCGTCGTACTCAGATGGATATGAGCTTGCTGGTGTCCACACGAGCAAAGAGGAAAGCACCGGACCAGGCGTAAAGGCCTGTTGGAGATATTGGTCTGAATTTATCACAGATCACATGCTGGAATTCCTGAGGCGAAAATTCTTAATACCATATTGCCGGCTCTGTAGCCTAGTTTCAAACATGAAAGGGTGCTTTTTTGGCATCTCTTAGTGTAAGGATGATCTAGAATCCCATCCAGTGTTTGGGCTTTCATTGTTGCTGAATTATTTCCCACTTGGTCAGTAGACTGGGAAGTTCTTAGAAGGAGAAGAAGAAAGAACACGCACTATTTTTACAACGAATTATTCGTATCAAGCTCCTTTGCCCAAGTGTCATAGGCATTATCAGTGATTTGGACAGCTCCGCAAGACCTCTCCTACTCAGATTATGAAGGCAGACGTGGAATTGCCCGTCAATGAAGTACGATCATCTTCACCTGATAACCAAACTCAAATACCACATCAAATCTGCCGCTGTGAGAACAAATTGTAGGCCTGATACATCTTCATCTGCAAGAGGCGCAAGCCTTCTGTAATTAGATGCTACGAGGTAGGAACCCGCTGCTTTCGTTGATCAATGACTGATATTGCCCGGCGATTGAAACTCCTTTCAATGCCAGCCCCTCCGATTTACTTAGAAGATTCGCATGGTTACGTAGCAGGCTGTCTTATAATGTTGTGATGGCAACACAGGAGAACGCTTCAGATCTAAAAAATCAAGAGTCGAGTCTAGATAGTCTCCAATATACATCTTGGAGCTCTAAGATGAGCCGGGTGCCCACACCAGTCTGAGCAGTGCACAAGCACACTGACAGTATCGGTTCCCTGGCCCCGCTCCTATAAGAAAGGGAGATAGAATAGAAGTCCAATAAATTGAAGAAGAGACAAAAGAATGAGACTTACCACCCGTGGATTCGCTTTTGCGGAAAAATTCGTCCGGAGTGGGAGTTCAAGGCTGGTAGATTGTTATATGTATCATTAGTTTGGCTGAATAGGTCTATTACGAGCTTCTCTCAGGTGGCCGCTATGCAGCCACAGCATCTGTGTAGTAGGGGAGGAGGGGGGATAGATTAATTAGGGCTAGGCTAAAATAAGAAGGCAGTATAGGCCTAAATATAAAAGTAATAAAATCTACCTTAAGTAGTAATTTTATAGCTAAATATTTTTTTAATTTTTCTTCTTCCTTACTAATTTATAGTTTCTAGTAAGTTATCCCTTACTATATAATATATAACTAAATTCTATATATTTCTATATATTTATATAGTATTATATAGTACTATATAAATATATAAAAATATATAGAGTTTAGTAATATATTTAACTCTTTAATAATATATTTTATATATATCTATAAGTAAGCTATAGTAGTATATAGTAATATATAGTATTAATATAAAGCTATATAAATATACCTACTTTTATCTTTCCTTTTAATACCTAAGTTACTTTTATTATATAGTATATATAAACTAATAACTTTTAGTATAAAATTATATAAGCTATTATAGTAAAGCCTAAAGAAAATAAGAAAAAGTCTATTAAGCTAAACCTTTTAAATAAAAGCAAATAACTTAAAAATACCTATATAAATATATTTCTATATAGTTAACTTATTAACTCTTACTAGTATATTTAATATAAAAAGATAAACTAGTATAAGCTTAATACTATAAATACTATTAAACTAGTTAGTAATAATACTATATTAAATAAGAATAATACTATATAGAATTAAAATAATACTATATAAAATACTATTAATTAGCTTAAGACTAATAACTTTATTTTTAAGAGTATAAAGGCTATTATAAATAAACCTAAGCCTATATAGCTCTTTATAAAGCAACCTAAGGATATATAGCCTACTCTTATAATACTTATTAAAATTACTAATAAAGCTAGCTTTAATATCTAAATTAAGTAAGTATAAAAGAAAAAAAATATAGCTTTATTTAGTACTATATAGCTTAAAACTAAGATAAATATAAACTTTATAAAGATAATATAAATACTTAAAATTAATTAAAAGTAAATATTAAAGATATATATAAAGATATTATATCTTAAGGCTAGAAATATAAATATATACTACTATATAGATATAGGTACTAAAGCTATAAAAACATTTAACCTTTTTAAGCCTTATAAGAATTTACTCTCTTCTTATATACCCTTAAATAATAATAATTTTAACTCTAAAGTATTAAATAGTAATAAAAAAGGCTTAAATAATAATAAAAAAAAGTTAAATAATAAAATAATTAATAAGGCTTATACTAAAAAGGATATATATAAGAATTATACAAAGTAGCATAAAGGCTATATAACTATATATAGCTACTATATATAGTAAGGCTTTAGTATAAATAATACTTTTAAAAAAATAGCTTTAAGCCTTTTTAACTATATTTATATAAAACTATATTCTTAGCTTTACTTTAATATATTAAGTATTTATATAAAATACCCTATATATAAAAGTATAAGTTTAATACTATAAAATACTAATATAGAGTATTATATAACTTTTAAATATAAAAAGCTAAGCTTTTATAATTTTATTTACTAGTTATAAAAATATAGAAATTATAATAATAAGCTTATATAAAATATATAAATAACTATATAGTATTATATATAGCTATAGTAGCTTATATAATTTATAAGTTTATAAAATATTCTTTTAGCTTCTTAATATAATCTCCTATAGCCCTTATATATATATACTTAGATTAAAATAAATAAGAGTATTTATTATATCTAAAATAATAATATAAAAGAATAAATATTTATTAAAACCTTAAATATAGTTTTATAATAAGATATAGAATATAAAGTAATAAGTATATATATACTTTTAAATAATTATATATAACTACTTATAATTCTATATAGCTTATTAAATTTAGTCTTTAGTACTTATATAAGACCTATAGCTATTAGATTATAAAGTAGGCTTTATTAAATTCTAACCTTATATATATAGTTCTATATAAATTAATTTAGTACTTTATACTTACTTAAATATAGTTATTTAAAAATATTCTTTTTTAAAATAACCTTATTATTAAAAAGCTACTATATATTAATAATATTTTAACTATATAAAATAAATAAACTATAGGCTTTACTATATACCTTATAGGCTAATAAAAGTATAAGTAAATATAGGTCTATATAGCTATATATATTCTTATACTAATATACTATAGCCTTTATAATTACTACTAAAACCTTAAAGCTACTATAAATAATTATTTTATTTTTAAGAAGCTAAATAAAATAAAGAATACTTACTTATTATTTATATATACCCTTATAATCTTATATAGTATAATACTAATATATATATAGCTATAATAACTATTAGTTAGCTAATAAGAAAAAAATATATAGTATCTTTATTAAGTAAGTAAGGATATATATAGAGAATAATTTATACTAAATACTTTATTTAAAGAAGGATATAAGAATAAATACTTTAATAAATATACCTTTATTTAAAGCTATTTAAAAATAAATAGCTATTATAAACCTTACTTTTTTAGTTTATTTATTTACTAGTAATTTTAATATATATTATATAAAGCTATATAAGTATAAAAAGTAGTATAAGGAGTTTAAGTCTAATCTAAAGTCTAATATACCCTTTAAAAAAAACTATATAAAGCTATATAAGTATAAAAAATAGCATTAAGAATTTAAGTTTAATTTAAAGTCTAATATACCCTTTAAGAAAAATTATATAAAGCTATATAAGTATAGAAAGTAGTATAAGGAGTTTAAGTTTAATTTAAAGTCTAATATACTCTTTAAGAAGAACTATATAAAGCTATATAAGTATAAAAAATAGTATAAGGAAATTAAGTTTAATTTTAAGTCTAACTAATACTATATAAAGTATTATAAAGATAAATAGAAATATTAAAATATCTTTACTTTTAATTTAAATATAAATACTAGCTACTTAATAAAGAAGAAAAAAAAGACTATATAATATACTTATATCTACCTCTCTCTTTAAATATATATATATATATTAATATATATAGCCTTATATAATAGCTATAAGCTTTATAATTCTTTATAAAAGAAGATACTTTAAAACCTTTTTTAATATAAGTAAATTATATAAGCTTAAAAGACTATTAAAGGAAAGAAGTATAGTATAAATAATTAAGTTTTTAACTTATATAGCTTTAAGTAAAGTAGTAATAAAATCTAAATAAGCCTATATAAATTACTTTATATATAAGCTAGGTAATTAAAATTTATATAAATTAGTATAAGTATAAGTAAGTTTTTAAAGGTATTTTATATAACTAGCTATATATATATAAAAGTTTATAGAGTCTTTACCTTTCTTAGTTAATTTTATAGTTCTATATAGAGATATATAGAATAGTATATAGCTTTTAGGAATATTATTTACCTATATAGAAATATTAACTATTATAATTTTTTTTAAATTAGTTTTCTTTTTATATAATGCTATATAATACTATATAATACTAAATAATACTAAATAATAATATATATAATAATATTATATATAATAATAATAATAAATAAATAAATAAATAAATAAATAAATAAATAAATAAATAAATAAATAAATAAATA
>JACBFG010000029.1:2165102-2187376 GCA_013435955.1 Diaporthe sp. HANT25 | reverse complement strand
CCCCCCCCACTTGCAAGCATCAAGAGTCTCATTTTGTTTTCACAGTGCCATGGAACTGGAACCCCGGTAGGCGACCCCGTCGAAGCAACCTCGGTTGGTAATGTCTTTGGCGAGCCACGCGGCATCTACATCGGGTCTGTCAAGCCAAATCTTGGCCACTCCGAGGCGTCAGCGGGAATATCAAGCTTGATGAAGGCTGTCCTTGCCTTGGAGCACAAAACCATCCCCCCGAACATCAAATTCAAAGTTCCCAATCCTCGCAGTAGGTTTTTCTCGTCCTCTTTGCGTAGAGACGAGTTTATTCATATTAATTCGTATACCACAGTTCCATTTGAGGAGAAGAAGATCACAGTCCCTGTGAAGCCCATGGCCTGGCCGGAGGGAAAGGCCGCCCGAATCAGCGTCAATTCATTCGGTATTGGAGGCACTAATGCACACGTAGGTTTAAGCCTATACCAACAAAATTCCATAAGACACGACTAACATCAAGCTCTTGGGCAGTGTATCGTCGAGTCTGCCGAGCAATACCTGCGAGACGCATCAACCTCGCGGCTGGGATCGGAACTGGCCGTCATCTCTGCCAATTCCCAAGACTCTCTGAAAGCCGGGATTGAGAATATTAAGCAATACGTATCCGCCCATCCTGATAGTTTGCCGGACCTCTGCTATACCCTTTCTCGGCGCAGGGAGCACTTCAAATGGAGGTCGTTCGCGGTGCTCTCTGACCCCAGCACGGTCTCATTCGCCCCTCCCGCCAACAAGCCGGCCAAGACACCAACAGTTGTGATGGTGTTCAGTGGCCAAGGTGCACAGTGGCCGCAGATGGGCTACGACTTAATGACTTCCTTTCCCGAGTTCAAGGACGATGTCTCGGCAATGGATGATATTCTGCAAGGCTTGGGAGATCATCGCCCTTCTTGGAAAATTGCTGGTGAGTAACGCTCGCTCTCACCCGTATTCCTACCGGCTAACCCCCTCCTAGAAGAGTTGAGTAAGCCAGCCAGCTCGAGTCAGATTCATGGGGCAGAGCTTGCGCAACCTCTGTGCACTGTCGTCCAAATTGGTCTGATCAATGTCTTGAAGCGGTTCGGAGTCCAACCACAAGCCGTCGTCGGCCACTCCAGTGGCGAGATCGCGGCCGCGTACGCTGCCGGGGCACTGACTCTGCGTGAAGCTATCACCGCGGCTTACTATCGTGGTCAGGTCTCCAAGAAGACTGACACGCCCGGCGGCATGGCTGCAGTCGGCCTGGGGGCTGAGGAGACGCGAAAGTATCTTCCCGACCGAGTTGTTGTGGCCTGTGAGAACAGCCCTGCAAGCACAACCATCTCTGGGGATGTCGACCAGTTGCAAGTGGCATTGGGAAACATCAAGAGCGCTCTCCCTGACGCATTTGCGAGGGCCCTAAAGGTGGAAATGGCGTACCATTCCCGTAAGTTCATCAATCGCGTCTATCCTTCTTAGTAGTCACCTCACTCGCGCATGGGTGGCTAACAGGAAATCATCAGACCATATGGTCTCCTTGTCAGAAGGCTACAGGGCGTACCTGACCGACGAGTTTACCAGCTTTACGCAGGGACGCGAGACGCTGGAAGACAGCCGGGTACTCCACCAGCTGCAAATACCGCTCTTTTCAAGCCTGCGGGCAAAGAGGATCACGGATGCTCAGGAATTTGGGCCTCAATACTGGCTGGACAACCTGACGTCGCCTGTTTTGTTCAACTCGGCTGTCCAGGGCATCTTGCACGAGATCCGAAACGCTCTCTTCCTCGAGATCGGACCCCATGCTACCCTCCAAGGACCGATCCGTGAGATATGTGCTGCCAGCAATTCCAAATTCGATTATATCCCGACTATGCTCAGGGGGAAGAACAGCACCGAGTCCCTTCTGTCTGCCCTGGGACAGCTATATCAACACGACATCAACGTCGACTTCGCTTCCCTGTATCCATCTGGAAACGCGCTGGCCGATCTTCCCACCTATCCTTGGGCGTTGAACGAGAGATACTGGTATGAGCCCAGAATATCAAAGGAGTGGCGTCTCCGTCCTTATGGCCACCACGAATTGCTCGGCCGTAAGGTCGCCGAAAGCACATCGATCAACCCTTCCTGGCGACTGGTGCTTGTCCCCGACCATGTGCCCTGGTTGGCCGATCACAAAGTCCATGAAGATACAGTCGTTCCATTCGCTGCCTTCGTGAGCATGGCCGGTGAAGCCATTCGGCAGCTGACTGGAGTTGAGGCTGGATACACGGTCAAGAATGCACGCGTCACCATAGCTTTGGTGATCGGCGAGACGCCAGTGGAGATTGTGACTGCCCTGCGACAGCATCCAGGGTCCGAATACTTCGAGTTCAACATCGCATCTCACAACGGAACGACCTGGGTTATCCACTGCGAAGGTTTGGTCAAGCCAGTCGATCATGATGCGCCGTCAGCTGAGCAGTTAGCCGAGCTTCCTCGATCTGCAGACGCGGATAGGTGGTTCGAGTCCTTTGCCAAGGTTGGCTTCAACTACGGGCCCAAGTTCCAGCTGCTGAACCATCTGTCGGCCTCCACGACTGAGGAAGCAGCCGCGGCGTTGGTGCACACAGGTGAAGAGTCCGTCGAGGGCCCGTTCCTCCAGCACCCCACAACCATCGACGCCTGCTTGCAGCTTGCCATCATCGCCGGGTGCAGGGGCTTACCGCGCAACTACACGGAGCTGAAGGTGCCCACGGCCATCGACGAGATCGAGGTGTACCGCGGGGGGTCTTCAATGCAAGCCCTGGCCCGGAGCTCAGCCGATGGCGAGGCCATGGACGCCGAATGCGTGTCAAATGGGAAAGCATTACTACGCATTCGCGGTCTCCGCTTTACCCTTCTGCCCGTCCAAGATGAGATTCCGGGAGCGCCCCACCGAACCGACGGGGCATACCTGGAATGGCGCCCTGACTTTGACTTCCAAAACGAAGCTGCAGCGCTGGTCAAGCCCCCATCTGACGATGAAGCCACTCATATTCTCGAAGAATTCGCCCTTCTTTGCGCAGTAGACTCGGTCGCTCGTCTGAAGGGCCGCAAGCCATCGAGCCCGCACTTCGAGAAGTACGGGAGATGGATGGCTCGTAAATCCGAAACAGCAGCGAACGGTCAGTCGGCGATCGGAGGGGATGCATCCAGGCTGCTTTCCCTCTCTAGCACTGAGAGGTCTGGTATGATAGCTGAGAGATACGCTCAACTATCAAAGATCCCCTGTCGGGCCCCATACGCTGTCGCGATCCATCGAATCCGAGACAATATCGAGGGTCTGTATACCGGGACTGTGGATGCCGCACAGCTTCTGATGGAGGAAGACATCTTGACCAACATCTACACCGTCATCAACTTCGAATATTCGCAATATGTTAGCCTGATGTCCAACTCTCGTCCCGCGCTTCGGATTCTTGAGATTGGCGCTGGAGCAGGCGGCACCTGCGATACCATTCTGTCCAAGATCGTCAAAGAAGGGAAACTGCCTCCTTACTCGGTGTACACCTACAGCGATGTCTCGCCTGGGTTCGTCGCGCAGGCCCGTGATCGTTTCAGCGAGGCCCCCAACATCGAGTACAAGGTCTTCGATGTCAGCAAGGACCCGATTGATCAGGGTCTCGCGGCCGGCTCATATGATCTAGTCCTGGCCCCGTATGTGGTCCACGCCACTCCTTATCTCCAGCAGACATTGAAGAACCTGAACGTGGTGCTGAAGCCAGACGGGCGGCTGCTTCTCTCCGAGCCCTCAACCGTCGGCATGTCGCCCAATTTTATCTTCGGTACCTTCGCATCCTGGTGGTCTGGGGAGGCTGATGGCCGCGAATGGGAACCCTTTGTTCCCCTTCATCGCTGGGATGTTGACCTCAAAGCCTCTGGTTTCACTGGAGCAGATGATGTCGTGTGTGACACGGACCTACCGTACCGATACTGGTCTACCATCATCACCAAGCCGAAATCCCGTGTTGCCCAGGCTCCAAAATTAGAGAGCCCCGAGGTCGTGGTTGTCGCCAAAGATGTCGGAGGCAGGCTATGCTCCGATCTAGTCGATGGTCTGGAACAATCCGGCATATCCGTCTCGAAGGCCCTGCCCCTCACTGAAAGTGTTGCCGATGAACACGATGTCATTTTTGCCTTGGATTTGGAAGAGCCATTCTTCGACAGTATCTCGCCCCAGAACTGGGCGACCTTCAAGGGCCTCATGAAGAAGTGCGAGTCGAATCCGTCCCGAAAATTGCTCTGGCTTCTTCCACCGTCCCAGAAGAACTGCAAGAGCCCCAAGTCCGGCCTGTCGATTGGACTGCTACGGTCTGTCCGCTCGGAACTGGACCTAACCCTCACGACCCTGGAGGTCGATCCGACAGAATCTGGTCTGGGAGGCTACGTTGCCGACGTCTTCCATAAGGTTGCGGGAGAAGATGTGTCCGAATCGCAACAGTTGCTTCCAGATAGGGAGTTCTTCATCGAGAATCGGACAATACATGTGGGCCGTTACAGTCCATTCTCGCTGTCTTCGGAGCTATCGCACAGGGTCCAGAATGTAGGTCGACCAAACACCCTTAACGTGGCCCAGGACCTACATCTAATCATGCTGCAGGCAACTCTCAAACAAGATCACGAGCCTCGCATTGCTGATGGCTCACTGAGCTTTGATCCAGAGGCTTCGTACATTGTGACTGGTGGGATGGGCGGCCTTGGACGAGCAATTTGTTCCTGGATGGCCGAACGGGGTGCTCGCTTCATCACCGCAATCTCGAGGTCTGCAGGCCGCTCCTCAAGCGACAAATCTTTTATTGCCGAAATGCACAGCATTTCGTGCATTCTGACACCGATTGCGGGAAATATACAAGACAGAGATGTGGTGAAATCCGCAGTTGCACAATCACCAAGGCCTGTCAAGGGGGTGATTCACCTAGCCATGGTCCTTAGGGTGAGAGCAGGAAGATGACCTAGGTGGACTTTGAGAATGATTGCTAATCTCTTCCCAGGATGCCCTCTTCAACGAAATGACCCACGAGGAATGGGAACAGGGCCTGTCGCCCAAGGTTGACGGTGCGTGGAATCTCCACAACGCCCTGCAAGGCGCGGCGCTCGACTTTTTCGTCGTCACCAGCTCCATCGTGTCGACAGTCAACGTCCCAGGACAGGCGAACTACAACGCCGCGAACACGTTCCTGGAGGCCTTCTGCCAGTACCGTAACGGTCTCGGGCTCGCCGCCTCCGCGATCGCCGTCAGCCCCATCGACGACGTGGGCGTCGTGGTCGGCAACGACAGGGCCCGCCGGAACCTGCGCTCCAACGGCCTGCAGTTCCTCGACGAGCGCGAGTTTCTGCAGTACCTCGAGCTTGGCATTCTGCACCGGGCTCCCACGCCGATAATCATGGGCCTGCACTCGGACACACACCTGGACGACGCCAGCAACCACGTGGTGTGGAAGCGTGACCGCCGCATGGGCTTCTACCACAACACGGCCAAGGAGAGCACGCCAGAGGAGGCGTCGGCCGACGGGAACGACCTCCGCGATTTCATCACCAAGGTCTCCGCCGCCCCGGCCGAGCTTGACAAGGCTGAGAGCGTTGAGTTCCTGGCCATGGAGATCGGCAAGCGCGTCTACTCGTTCATGCTCAAGCCCATCGAGGAGGTCGATGTCTCTGTCAGCCTGGTCGAGATCGGGCTCGACTCGCTCATGTCGGTGGAGATGAGCCGCCTATGGACCAAGATGTTTGGCCTTACCATAAGCGTGCTGGAGATCATGTCGCTGGGCGCACTGGAGAACTTTGGGAAGCACGCTGCACAGGGCCTGAAGCAGCGTCTGACCATTTCCGCTTGAATAGAATGGAAGAAATCAATGGGCTGCATTCCAACATAGATTGACAGGGAGCAGCCAGTTGAATTGATAGATACGAACCGGACCTCTCTAGAAAGACAGCCATGCACACAGGCACTTAGAATTTGTTTTGTTACGATCCTAGTCCAACTACAATCTCTCAATCACCCGCGGTGGTTTTATGTAATCATTTGTCACTCTTTGAAATTTGAGGATAGTGGAAAATGATAATTACATTGAACCACGCAAAGGCTGGTGGATATCTGCAAAGGTCATCATCGACAACCCCCAGCGCAATCCATCGCCCTCCATCTGGTGCACATTCTGTACCCACGACAACTCTCTCTCATAGCCCGGATGGAGACGGAAGTATTGACGGGAACTCCAGCATGGATAGGTGGTTGCGTGGCTACCATACGTTCCCATCTCCACGCGGTGAAAATATTCCAAGGACTGGCATACAGATCGCGCCATCTTTCCCCCCTCTCTCAGCGCATCTATCGCCGGGTGATCTCTGTCAATAGCGGACAGCTCAGATGACTGACCGAAGCTCGCCGCAGTAATTTCGCGTCGTGACAGCAGGTCCTCGACTTCGATATGACGGCCCAGCCTCGATTGGACGAGATCGCAGATTTGGATGACATGGCTGTAAAGCTGGGCCAGAACGGCCCAGCACATGACGACGGGGACAGCGGAGTCCAAGGACTGGAACTCAAAGCAGAGCGGGAACAGCCTTTCAGCATTGTCGGCGTTTGCCGGGCTGGTGACGCGACTTGGTGCCAACCAGTATTGAGGCGTCGGCGAGGCCTCGCAGAATTCATCGTGCCAAATCCTCAAAGACTTGGCCATGGCGAGTAGTGACTTCGTGACCGCGGATGCCCTTTCCTGGAGGCTACCCTCTGCGTCGATCTGAGTCAGAGAGACCGCCTGCTCTAAAAGAGCTGGGACGTCAGCCACCATTTGATAAACCTGGTCAAGGGCGCTGTGGATGCCGCCGGGCTCTAAAACGATCTGTCGCCACACGTCGTTATCGAGCATTTGCCCACTTCGCGTAGTTAGAGCTTCCAGGGTCTGCTGGACATGTTAGTTAAGAAAGTACAGTCCATGTACTTCCATAGAAAGCATACGCAGACGATCCTGATGCGCGAAAATAAATGGCGCCAGGCTGGTGTGTTCGTCGATTTCGGATCGCGTAATCGTAGGATCTCTGTAATTCCATGCGCATGGACGCTCCAAGCGTTGGTTTCGGGACACACGAAAAGCTGAAAATACTGGTCAGTGATCCCGTTGTCTCCGGGCATACGATCGGAGAGGGAATGCCACTGGTGGGCTCGACATTGATCGGTCTTTCTCTTGAACATGGAATTTTTGGACATCTTCAGTGGCCACGTACTTCAAAGGTCGAAAGTAACAGTATAGCTGCCAAGGTTTCCTCTCGAAAGCGCCTTGCCGGGTCATCTAAATCCGAGCGAAGATGCTTCAGGGCGATATCGTATTGATCAAGACATTCGCATGGAGTGATGGTGTCTGTGCCAGTGACGTGCAGCTGTGCAAGGCAAAAGGCAAACAGGGCGGTATCTAATGCCATACTAGGCTCGGCAAGATCGGCAAGACGATATGCCCAAGCGAAGCTCCCTTCACTGGATGTCGATGCACAGGGTGCTTTCTGTTTCGGCAGGTAGGTTGCCCGTAGTAGTTCAACGGCATTTTTGCGGAACTCACAGCAGTTGAGTGAAGACTTTTGATAAAAGTTGCGCAAGTCTGCTTCTTTTGACCTTTGCCTAGCTCTGCGCTCTGATAGTACTGAAGTTGCGGTGGTCAACCGTTCGGAGGGAGTCCTGTTGACAAAAATGCGGTCCCTTTCGTATCCAGTGCATGTAAGTTTTGCTTTGATACACCTCTGGCAAGAGGGTCGCTCCATCCCACACTAGATAATTGTGGATTGTGAGGTTAGTATCAGGACTTCCATCAAATGCGGCCACCAAGCTCCATGGCAGGAGTGGCCAACCGACGGTTGGGCACATTCTCACCTTCACTCTCCTCTGCCTGCAAGTGTTACAAGCCAGCGACTTCCCAGCTACACCGACCATGTTGAACTTTGGACAGATCAGAATAGTCTAGACGGATGGCACGTCGTGATGATGTCGAAACCTGGGGAGAAACTTCTGCCTATTTCAAGTAAGACAGGCTACGTCACGTGGGAAGCACGCTAGAATTCCTTTGATCAGCCGCAGCTTACGCTGAGAGGACATGCCGCCCGTGCTGGTGATGTGCCAGTGCATCCTCAGTTTTTCAGGTGCAAAATGGTGGTTTCAGTACTATAGGCAGGACTACGCTATATCCTGGCCATGGAATCAACTCGCCCGGCACCGAGCTGGACCATGCATTTGCAGCAAGATTTCCTGAAATGAGGTGCGAAGTGGCGTCCCTGGCACCCCGCATTGTGTCTGGACATTGTACACTACTGAGGGGTGCAGCACTGCCCAGGGTGGTGCCTTTGTCCTCCTTGGTGCCATATCCTGTCAGCATCCTGCCTTCCCAGCGTCCCCAAGAATAAAACCAATTATACATGTATAACACACTATGAGTACTGTTTTGTTGGCCATGGTCGGTAGACGGTATCAAGGCCCCCTGGGTCCGCGCCTTGCCAAATGAATTATGGCTTCCAGCTTGCATGGCTCGCCTATGAACGCTAGAAGTGACTGTTCGGATACGTGCAGAATTTCCACCACTGAATGACCTCCCTCCTCGCTTGGCACGCTCACTTGCATCACGCGTCGCTAACCAACACATCGCGGTGTTCCCAGCGAGCAACGGATACACGGCTAAATCCCAGGGCATTCTTCGCCAAGTGGCATCCTGCCATGTACGAGGGGGAAATCATCCATCGTAGCGTCGGTCTAGAGATGACAGGGTCATGATGGATATACTCGTGGTGGATCGACCTGCCGGCCGCGAGACATATATATAGCCTGCATGGGATCGCCCTCATTTTTGCTCGGCCATGAGACCCCTCAGCTTTCTTGTTTCTCCAAGTGGAGCACCTTTCCAGTCAAGCCTCGGCCACTTCGGACAAGATGAAGATATCTCTCTTCTTTACCACGCTCCTCCCGCTTCTCGCCTCTGCCTCTTCTGTCGCTCAGGATGAGCCCGAACAGAGGGGCGGCGACTACGGCGGCAGGGGGGGCAAACTCGACTTTGACCTCGTCGGTTTCGCAAAGGACAACCCAATCGGTCCCACCACCGGCGGCGAGGGTGGCAACAGCAGTGTCGTTGAGACCTTTGAGGCGCTCCAGAGTGCCGTCGCCGGTAGCGCAAAGAAGATCGTCTACCTGAAGGGCACACTCACCAATCCTCCAGCACGCCTAAAGGTCGGTTCGAACACCTCCCTGCTCGGCTGGGGTCGTGGTGGCGAGCTCACCGGCAACGGTATCGATGTCAATGGTGCTGACAATGTCATCATACGAAACCTCGGGATTCGCAACGTCTTGAACGCGGATGGTCTTCAGATCATCAACTCCACGCGAGTCTGGGTTGATCACAACGAGTTCGAGTCTAGTGGTCTCGAGAATGGCCCCGACTATAATGACGGACAGTGCGACATCGTCCGTGGCTCCAACTGGATCACCGTGTCATGGAATTACTTCCACGATCACTGGAAGGTAAGCGACGCGAATTCCTGCAGCTAGAGTGGTACTGACCCTTTCCAGTCATCCCTCGTTGGCAACAGCGATGTCCTCCGCGAGGTAGATACCTTCAAGCTCCGCATAACCTACCACCACAACCGCTGGGAGCGCGAGGGCACCCGCGGCCCCGCGGGCCGTTTCGGCCGCCAGCACGTCTATAACAACTACTACAACGACTATTTCTTCCAGGCCATCCACTCCCGCTCCGACAACAACGTCCTCGTCGAGGGCAACGTCTTCCGCGGCAACACCAGCGAGGCCCTCAGCACCTACGGTCTGGTCATCCCCGAGGACAGCCCCAACACCTGCGTCTGCGGTGACGAGGAGCTGGATGGGTTCGCAAACTTGGGTTCCGAGAATGACTTTGGAGGTGCTGGTGTCAACATCACTAGGGTCGGAAACTTCACAAAGGTGCCGTACAAGTATAAGCTGACGCCCCTCAGCAAGGTTGTTTCTGATGTTGTCCGCGGCTCCGGCCTGAGCAAGATCTAGACCAAGAGAATCAAAGTCATATGAATGGTCTGTTGCTAAGGTCGCAACTGCTGTCTTCTGCTATCATTAGAGATACCCAGTGCTCCTAAAAGAGGTGGTCTCGTCTTGTTTCTAATCTGTACACATATGCTTCTTAAGGCTCCTGAAAGAAAAGAGGCCAGGACTACATCCTGTGAAGCAACTGATCATGTTTGCTTGTCGTGAAAATAAGATTCCGCAACAAAGCTTTTCAACTCCGGTGTGGTCTCAGGAACCCTGCGATGGTCCAGCATTTGCTTGATTAGGTTTGGCGGATCCTTCGGCCATCATCCCCGCTGAGGCAGGATGATACGCTGCGTACAGCGCCGTCATCTTAAGCACGTTTGGCTGCCCTGGAACCTTATAGTTCACCTCCACTCCAGTTTGATGCACTTTCTATAATAGCTATCATTATGCTTCCGCTCTCAAGCCCCTGCTATATTCAGCTCAGACATGTGAAAATTTTGTAGCTCAGCATCAAGAAGAATTTAAATTCCAAGCATCGGAAAGACATCATATGTCCTCAGATTCAATTTGGGCTGAATTAGACGTCAATCGTATTTTTCTTAGCACAGTAGACAACTGCAACTGTGTCTCAGGTATCCACTTAACTCAAAACAGTTGTTAAATAACTTGGTCATGTTTTTCGGGATCAAAAATTCCAAATAGGTGGTAATGGAGGACTTGAATCAGCGCTTCTCCGAGCGTCGGGGAGCTTTGAGACAAGAATTGGCTTGGATTAGAATTCAATGTGAAGACAATGGGCAGTCTCAAAACAATTTCTGGAGTGCCCAGATAATTTCTATTCTCCGAAAATAGTCTCCACTTTTGGAAATACCGATCAAGATTTCCGAATGTCTCCACATGACTGGTAATACACGTATCTATTTCACTTGTACGGGCGCAGACACAAGCACTTACCCTGTTTCTTCATGGTTGAAGATGGTTTCTGATCAGTTCCTGTGCTTCGTATTTGTGAAGTTTGAAGGATTTGCTATGCCAAAATCACATGTATGTGTCCAGCTGACCAGTACTTGAAGCCTTCATGATGCTTAGTGCGTACCAGCGTCTAATCCACAAAGGCGACTCAGAGACATTGACTGTCCCAACTGTGATATGCCGCCAGTTGGGCGTTTTGGACATTATTGCCGGCCACGTACCCGTGGGACTCTGGACAGACACCAAACAAGCATGACAATTTTAAAATGGAATCATGGACTGGGTCCCACAGCAGGGAAACATGTTTAACAAGTCAGTCGAATTCACACAAGTCTTGATTAGGAGAACAGGGAAAACCCTGAACAAGATTGGTGTCCGATATTTACTGGTGACAATACGTCCCCGGCGACGTTGTCAACGCAGCTAGAGACTTTCGAGACAACAGCAACCCCTTCCCCCTTCTCATACTCACCTGCATCTGGGGCCATAAGGAGATGAGGCTTAAGCAGTCCCGGACTTGCCTACTTTTTTGACCTTGGTGGATATTGCAGTTCTCTAAGGCTCCGTAGCTCTTGCATTTACTTTCAAAGCCTGATTGAGGACCATTGGTAATCTAATGGATAAAGCTCGGCTGTTTAGCTAGACCTTTTCCAGAAGAAAAAAGCAATTGCACGACCTTTCCGCATCTCAGCTGACGTGGACCTGCGTTTCAACAGCTGTTTTGAAGAGCTGCAGCATCTCGACCCACCGAAATGCAAGAGCACTTGACTGATCAATTGATCGAAAATCTACTATCACCTGCACAATTATTGCCCAGTTTCACTGCAAAACAGGAGTGGCACTCTGACATTGTCAGAAAACATCTTGGCGTGAAAACTCTCCTTAACATGGTGGTGCTGGCAAGGACATCCAAGCCGTGGCGGCCGGTTTCTTGAACCACTTCGAGGCACAGGCGCGGAGCATATACCTCAAAAAGATGTCTCTCCCTCAGCCTCAGGGTTTGGCATCCCGCATGCTACGTCCAGAGACTTAACCGAGATGAATTTCAAGGGCACTAAATTCGGACTTTGCCATGTGACTTCTTGTTCGAACAGAGCAAATACACGAGGAGAGCATTGTGGCGATGTTTTCAATGCCCGCAAAACTGTCAAGTCATTATGACGATGCTGGAGGACACAGAGGCTGGCAGGGCTGGCTGCAAATTACGGGTTCTCCATACTCGGGGTCGGCCCCCAAATCTTGTTTATGAGATTGTGCGGGCACACAGCCCCGAGTCAGGGGCTCCTTTTTCCACAACGGCGCAGCGTTCTATTTGTAACCACATTCCATGCAGATACGACTCGACACTTATATACAGGGACCAGCCGCCTAAGAAAAAGGGAGCCCGTAACGGACATCGGCGAAGCTTGGAACCTGGAAAGACGAAATTTGTGATTATGGCCGGCCAACCACCCACGCCACGGCCGTGTGCTGCTGATCAGCACCGATCGGAGCCTCCGAGCTCAATTATAGCACATGCAGTCTAGCTGCCATGGAATATGAGAAGGGTGTCACCTCGACAGATTTATTCTCTATCGCCAAACGGTATTCGGACTCACAACACAACCCGCCGTAATGGCCACCACCGAGGCTGGGGTATTAGCCACGATATGGGTCCTCTTCACACTCTCCACGACCTTTCTTAGCCTGCGCATCTGGTGCCGTCACCACTACGCCGCGGGCTTCTGGTGGGACGACTACGTCCTGCTAGGCGGATGGGGCTGCATCGTCGCGGCCAACATCTCCGCCTCCGTCTACCTCAGCGCACACCCTGACGATGGGAATTTCAGCCTCCTTTTCGCCAAAGTCGCGGCCGCCATCGCGTGCGCACTCACAAAGACGGCTTTCTGCGCCACGATTTTGAGGCTGCTGAACCCGGGGCATCATCCGGCTTGGAGGTGGCTTGTCTGGTATCTTATGGTGTCTTTCAACCTGGCAACTATCCTGCTGGTCATACGGCAGTGGGCTAGGCAGTGTGTGTTCGACTACGAAGACGGCGATGTGCGGTTGACGAATCCATTGGGAAAGGGTCACTGCTGGCCGAATGAGGTCGTGACTGGAATTGCAGATTTCCACATGGCTTACTCGGCAGTGACAGAGTGAGTGCATCCTGATCGTGAAACTACCAGTATGATGGTTGCATGAAATTGCTGACCATGAAATCCGATTAGCTTCATCCTGTCTCTGGTCCCACTGCAATTGATCTGTCGCCTCCGGCTCAGCCCGGCGGAGAAGATCGGAGCAGCCACAGCTATGGGCTGCGGAATCTTGTAAGATAGCCGCCTGTGGCATATTTCAGTTGTGCCAAACTGACAAAAGTACAACAGAGTCTCCATCGTTCCACTTTGCAAGCTGATCGTCTCGCAACGCATGAGAGGTACGCCAGGTTTTCCGAGTAAGTCTTTTGTGCGATCACGGCGAGGACAGGACTAGTCTCTAACATCCTTCAGAATGGTTTATCGTGTCAATGGGCCTCGACATCATCGAGCCCCTTCTGACCATTGTGGCACAATCAATACCCATTCTCCGAGTGCTCGTCCGTGATCGAGCCACCGGCTACGAGAGTTCAAAATACGTGACCAATCTGAAGGACGGGAGCTCGAGCTACGTGAGCAATCTGAAGTCAAGGGCTGAGCGTTATACCTCGGGTCTAAGCAGCAAGTCCCGCCACAGCCGTTCGAAGCTGGAGAGTAGGCAAGGAGGTCGCGATGATCCATGGGAGCAGGTACCGAGTCCTGCTACCCAGGATTTCCGACGCCGCAGTGTTGTAGCGTTGTACGAGTTGGAGCCTGTCAGGCCATATCCTGCCGTGTCAAGTATGCTGGACACGCAATTTGGTAATCTGAAAGAGGAATGGGCGAATTGAGAAGCTGTGAGCTTTGAGCGTGAATTAATTCAAATACCATCAGTTACGATTCATCGCTCTGCAAAAAAATGTGACCAGTTGAAGCTCTACCTCATTTGTGGCCACAGATTCTATTGATGAATTTGAGGATGGGGAAATCTTTCATAAGGTTCAATCAACGAAGTAGTGCTTTCAATTTGCGAATCCTCGTCTTCCAAAACTTCTGCCCTTTTCGAGCTTCAAAGAGCTCCTAGACCCCCGAGAACTTGTCCGTAGAAAGTCATCAACTACCAAGATGAAAAGTGCTGCGATGCCCCCCGGATTCGAAGATGAAACGCGTCCGCGGACTCGACCCAGGTAATTATTCTTGACAGTCTCTCCCCACAATGAGAATGCATGTGCCCCTCTCCACAAATCCAACGACCCGCTGGAGATTCCATCGACGTACTGCAATGAAAGGAATTAGTACCACTTTTCAAGCAGCTCCTGTGACGAAGTCGTTCGACCAGATACCACGGCCTCCACGATGGTTTCGGCCTCCAGCTTTCGTACCGCCGAGTAGGCGTGCTCTGTGTTGCCTATAAGCGTCCTATCAAGCCGCGCGCTTTGGCTGATGTTACGACACGCTTTGCGACCATTCAGAGGAACTCTTAGGATCTCGTCGTAGCATGTGCCAGTGGTGCCGGGATCATAATCGTTGACATCGTCCGCTAATCAAGATGTTAACCTAACCCGTGCAGAGGCCCAATGAGGGCATATACTGTTGACATAACCAACGTACCTTTGGGAATGTCAGTGAGTAAATGCGGATTGTCAATTTTCCGTGTTCCAAGAATCGAAACTGCAGCAACGACAAGATACATGTTGGCTATGCAATCGATGTCGCCAAACTCCAATTGGCCCACCTCGCGTCCCTCGGGAAGGTTGATTGTGGTCTTGCAGTTTCGAATGCCCCAAGTGATGAACTCGCGTTTTGGCACAGACGACTTTTTATTCCACAGATGTGCGTAGGTGAGCCAATTGGGTTTCGCAAATGCATAGATGCTTGGGTTGATGCATGCGTCCTGCTCGGTCTCCATGATTCCTGCGGCAAATCCGCAGGCCTGCGGTCCGGAGGCGACAGCTAGGTGGAGGCGGCAGCGCAGTTTGTTTTTGCACATCATATCGGGCATTTTGCCAGAGGCTAGAGTACGAGATGCATCTTGAGAGTCGTAAAAGAATGACGGTCGCAGTCCCTCTAAGCCCGCGATGGACTGCAATGCTCTCTTGACTCTGTAGAAGTTGTCAACTGCATCCAAGGCGTGATCGCTCATGAACAGAGCAATTGTCACCACTCCGTCCATGGAGATGTCGCTGCTTCGGATAGAGAGACCAGTGGAACCGTAGTTGTGAGTACGCAAGGCTGCTGCCAGCTTTTGCAGTATGTCTTGAGCTGGACCATCTCCTCTCGGTAAATTTACTTTTCCATCTGACAGGTTTCGCAGCACGAATTGGAATTCTAGAGATGCGCGGATCTGCTTTTTCTGATTAATACGGATCCCCTTGCAGACCCTTTTCAAGATTTCACGGGGATCGAGTAGAGGCCCACTGCCGACCTCAACCCTGGCGAAGACGGTAGCGCGTCGCCTGGTATCGATACAGGGCTGTACTGTGCTGTAGTCTGGGATCAATTTGCAGATATCGTACGAATGGTTGGTATCCTCCGCCGCCGACTTTCCGTCGGGCAAGCTGGTAATGACGCCGCGCTCACAGTCAGTGGAACGAGGTTGTCGGACTCGGCAAGATCGTAGGCATGCTTGCGAAACATCCTGCCAAAAGTATCGGCAGGCAAGAGCTTCTCATGAAGTATGCCGCAGTAATCTGTCCACATGACGTGGACAAGCTCGCAATCGCTGTGGTAATGCTTCCAGTACTCATAGCCATACTCAGGAGGATCCATGATCGGCATTGCGCGTATGTGCGACCAGATCTTTGTCAACGATGCGGTCAGTATTACCGCAAGAGTCTTGTGATGAACGCCACGACGATGGAAGGCTAGGATTGCGGAAAGGGCGGCTTGCGTTTTGCGGAGCCTAAGATGTTGGAAGGAAAGTGTAGTAATTCTGATGGTTTTGGCTTGGGTGAGACTGAGGTCAGGATAGAAAAGCACTGAGAAGAGGGCAGTTGTTGCAGGAGCGAAACGAACTCGTGGATGGCAAGGGTTACCGAAAGCACCAATTGGTACTTAAATTGTCTGAGTTTTGCTAAGACTCCTGCTGGTTGCATACCATGGAAATGAAAGTTTTCACAAATCGCTTCGAAGTCAGCTTGGTCTGAAGTGTAGAAGCCGCTTCACTGTGGGACCTGCTTGGCGGACGGGGAAGGGGAATGGGGGAGGCGAAATGATTTCGAGGTAAGGGAGTATGGTGAGGAGTGATGCTCAAAAGCGTGAACAGAAGGGAAAAAAGACGTGACTAAAAAGTCTACTTCGGAAAGGAAAGCAGAAAGCTTGGCTGACTGCTGCTCCAAGATCGCAGACCCAGACGAAAGTGCCAATGCAAACCTGATTCTGCGGATTCAGCGAGAACTGGTGATTTGGCTGAACCGGTAACAGGAAAAAAGTCACTTCATTCTACTCACAAGGGTACGCCACTGGAATTTGGTTGGGACGAATGGGGTTAAGCTCACCCTTCAGACAATTTTTGTGTCCGCCCAGGTGTGAAAGAGAGTGGCAAGTGTAAAGAGCTGATAATTCGGCCATTGAGAAGCGTATGATGGTGTTGGCAGTGTGGTTTGATCACAGGCCATGCAGCTTCTTCACAGTTTATGCTTTGATCAAATTTTACTCTGTGAAGATCAACTCTTCAAAAGGTTTTCATGACAACATCGTTGTCTTCCCATCAGAGCTTCAAACTGCGCAAGGCATAGCGAAGGAAGATGAAATTCTGGTATCAGGGTATCATAAAGCGTTCATAGTTGTCCCGCGGTCGCTAAAAGGCATCATCAGAGCGAAATTCATAGAAACCCCCCTCAACACAGAGCAAAAACGGCCGATCCAGGCCAATTGTGCCGACAATGAAAAACTAGACAGGTGAGTCTCCCTCATTCTCGCCATATCAATGTCCATCTCCTCGGCATTGAAAGCTGCCGGTGGAAGCTTGATGGGATTGTCATAGAAATGATTCTGAGTCACTGGCAACACGGAGCTGACTGCTTGAGGTGATCATCAGGTGAGAGGTGAGTGACACAGAGCAATCCGCAGTCAGAAAAAATTCCTTAACAGATGAAATCCACCAGCATTCCCTCCGACGTGTTCAGTCCAAACATTTGCCCAGTTCAGTCAAGTCCTGGACACCCTGGGGTAATCAAGGAAGCAGGTGTGACAACACGGCCACGCAATGCACGGCTGCCGCGGTGTTACATGTTCTAGTACTCCTACTAGCGCAGCATGCGGAGGCGGTTCTCGTCAATGTGAATGATTAATTAGCATGTGGTATCCCATTAAAGATTTTACCAGCCTCGCAGTACGTATAAACTCGGCTGCCACAGAGGGTGAGTGGGTCGCGAGGAATTGGCGCTGGGGGGCCACAGATTCCTTCGTGATCGACCTCCACATTCAAGAAGCCAAGCAGCTAACGCTTGCCACCTTACTCTTTTCCTTCCGCTCGAATCCTTCTGAATCTCATATAAGACCAATTGATAAGCAGGCAAGTCTTCATGGCAATTTTCCCCTTCCACCCATTTTCGGTCACTTGCCAAAGATGGACGACCGTGTTGACGACCTCAGGGCCCAGGAGCCATTGCTTGCCAATGAACACGAAGATGACTTCACGAGAACTCTCGACCACGGTGACGACGCAGCATCCCTCGCTGGGCCGGCCTCACTCAAAGACCTCTCTGAAACCGAGGCACAAGGAGGCGTCCAGCAGGCCGACGCCGTCACCCTCGTCTGGACGAGATCGGCCCTGCTCCTCGCCTACGCCTTCATCTTCCTTAACTTCTGCCTGACGTCCATGGAGCAGCAGACCACAGCGAACCTCCTCCCCTTCGTCGTCAGCGACTTCTCGGCCCACTCGCTCATCCCAGCCATCGGAATCGCATCCTTCATACTCAGCGGCGTCCTCAGGCTGCCCGTCGCCAAGGTCATCGACACCTGGGGCCGCCCGCAAGGGCTCGCCGCAATGGTTGCCATCGCCACTGCAGGGCTGGCCATGATGGCTGCTTGTGGCAGTGCCGCGACCTACGCGGCGGCCCAGATCCTGCATGCGGTCGGTTTCAGCGGCATCACCTACATCCTGGACATCATCGTCGCAGATACCTCCTCGCTCGAGGATCGCACCCTGGCATTTGCCTTTGCTGGATCTCCTGCGATCGTCACCAACTTCCTGGGTCCCCCTGCTGCGCAGTGGTTCCTCCGGCACAGCTCGTGGCGGACGGCGTTTGCGCTTTTTACCATTTTCATCCCGCTTGTTGCATTTCCGGTCTTTGCTGTTCTTCAGTTCAATGCGAATCGGGCAAAGAGGCTCGGGATCCTCAAGCCCTCCAAGAGCGAACGGACTTGGTTAGAGGCTATACGGCATTGTTCTGTTGAATTTGACGGTGAGTCTTGAATTTCGTGCATTCCAATTACTTCGCTGACAACTCCCAGCCGTTGGCGTCTTGCTGTTGGGTGCTGGTTTGACACTATTCCTCCTTCCTTTCTCGATCGCTGGGTCAGCCGGGAGCAAGTGGTCACCATCAGTCGTTTCCATGCTGATCCTGGGGATTATCTTGACCGCGGCTTTTGTCCTCTTTGAACGCTATCGAGCCCTCAAGCCCTTCGTGCCATTTCAATTATTGTGCTCTCGAAATGTCATGGGCTCGTTCATCCTGTCAGCCAGCCTGTTCATCGCCTACTACTGCTGGGACGGCTACTACACATCCTACCTGCAGGTAGTCCACCAGCTGTCTGTCTACCAAGCGGGTTATGTGAATAACACATACACAATCGTCAGCGGCTTGTGGGCCTTTGGGGCCGGGTGGCTGATCAGATCCTCGGACCGCTTC
Source organism: Diaporthe sp. HANT25 (assembly GCA_013435955.1). Lineage (NCBI taxonomy): Eukaryota > Fungi > Ascomycota > Sordariomycetes > Diaporthales > Diaporthaceae > Diaporthe > Diaporthe sp. HANT25. The sequence goes on along the minus strand of JACBFG010000029.1, from coordinate 2,168,498 downwards.
AAGTGGCTTGCATTAGTTGCTGTTCCGGTCCAGATCATGAGTGGTATCTTAATGGTCTTCTTCAGGCAACCATCCACGCCTATATTCTGGGTTGTGCTGCCACAAATACTCCAGGCTCTCGGCGGTGGCACACTCGTGATGACGATGCAGATGGCCGTGATGGCTGTTGCAAATCACGGAGAGATCGCGTCACTTATCGCACTGCTTGGTCTCTCCAGTGCCGTGGGCTCGGGCATCGGAAGTTCCGTGTCTGGGGCTATATGGACAAACACGGTGTATTCCGAGCTGCTGAGACTCCTGCCAGATGACGCAAAAGACCAGGCCACTGAGATCTACGAGGATTTGCAGCGGCAGCTCAGCTATCCCGTGGGCAGCCCCGTGCGGGATGCAATTGTTTATGCATATACTACTGCCCAGCGGCGCATGGTTCTAGCCGGTTTGGGCGTACTACTGATGGCGATACCATCCGTGATGGTCTGGAAGGATGTAAGGGTGTCCCAATTCCCGCAAGTCAAGGGGCGTGTGGTGTGAAAGGGCACCTAGGGTGTTTAACCGCGATATGCTGCAAAATTGGCCGCAAAAAAAAACAGCCATAAGCATGGCATCTGATCTCTCCTGCATCTACGAGTCAACTCATCAAGATCCTGTTTGCTTCATGATCTTCCCGCAACCCTAGACCACCATCTTTTCAGGTTTTGACGGTTTGGTTGAGCTATTCCTGCCCAGTGTTAGCTCGGTGATACGAGAGCTGTCGGCTTCTCACCCACAATTTTATACGCGCAAGCCCACGTAATGGCCGAGTGGCTGCAGAGCTTTTGAGATTGGACCCAGCTGTTCGGTCCCATTACGTCCCATCAAGTGTGGGTCGTGCCGACACAATCGTCATCCACCCCGAGACCGGGCCTTGGGATGATCCCACATCAGGCTAGGCACAAGGGCACAGGAATCCACTCACGGAGGTGTAGGAATCTTATCAGATCATCTGATTAAGTGCTGTCCCAGGCACGCTATCACTTGGCACGGCCAAGATCTAGACTGCGTGGCCACCCTTGTCTTGGCATCTCCTCGCTAACTGCATGTGGCAGCTTAAACGGCTTGGGTGCCGACTGGCCTCGGCCTCGGGGCTCGGAGCACGGTGGTGATCCCATCCTGGGTTCCGTGTGGGTTGCAGCTTGAACGGGTAAAGAAGGAGAGAACATATGTCAGCCCCACAGCGTCCGCACTCTCGAGGAGGCGCTGAGGCCTGCGACTGGCGCGATTGGGACGCTTGCGCCCACTTCGGTCCGTGAAATTGGAAGCAGTGTGGGATTTTTGCCCCAGGGGGGGGGGGGGTTAGTTCCCTTGCTTCCACGGCAGCCATGGCCGGGCCCATATTTCCTCGATACCGTGGTCCGAGTATCCAAGCAGCCCCAGGTGTGATGGAGAGGAGGATAGCACTCAGGACGTGGGTTGAAAAAATGCTGAAACTCTACCGTGGGAGACATTCTTGTACCTAAAGCGCGGCCAAGGCACAGATCTGCTCGAGAAATCGGCGTCAATACCAGTCAAAACGGATCGCAACCATCGAGACCTCGCTGATATACTTCGAAAGCTCGAAGAAGCTTTCACCACAAGAACAGCGATGGCAACACAAACTTTGCCCTCGGCTATCGAACAGCCCATCGTCAAGCGCGAAAACCCGTCGATTCTCCATGGTCCCGTCGACCCTCCTCTGAGCGACTTCACCCTCGGTGAACTTCTCGAACTGCAGTGCCAACACAATGGAGAGGCAGATTGCATCAGCATACCATGGACGGGCGCCCGCTGGTCGTACGACGACCTCCGTCGGCAGTCCAGCCTCATCGCGCGGGCTCTTCTCGCCGAAGGAATCCGGCACGGCGACCGGGTGGCCATCATGGCTGGCAACTGCGAGCAGTATGCGGCCATCTTCTTCGCAGCCGTGAGGATCGGCGCAATCCTCGTTATTCTCAACAACACATACACACCCTCCGAGGCCATGTACGGACTCGAGTTCACAGCCTGCAAGATTTTCTTCACGACGAAGAAAATCGGCAGGACAAATAATGAGCCGCTGCTCGCACAGGTCGCGGCTAAGGACAATGCGCCAAAGGTGGTCATTCTGAGGGGGGACAGCGAGGGCTACAGGACATATAAGGACATGATCTCGCAAGGGAGCAAGCAAGACCCAGCCGACTTGTATAGACAGGAGACCAAGGTCTCGACATACGATGTGTGTAACCTTCAGTTCACAAGCGGCACAACAGGCAACCCCAAAGCAGCAATGCTCACCCACCACAACATCGTCAACAACTCTCGCTTCATCGGCGACCGCATGCGCCTGACCAACTATGATGTCCTCTGCTGCCCACCGCCGCTGTTCCACTGCTTCGGCCTCGTGCTGGGGTTGCTGGCCGTGATAACCCACGGCGCCAAGATCGTCTACCCGGCCGAGGTGTTCGACGGCCCAGCGACCATCCGCGCGATCCAGGAGGAGCAGTGCACAGCACTGCATGGCGTGCCGGCCATGTTCGACACACTCCTCGCGCTGCCGGAGGCCGCCTCCCTCGACGCGTCAAAACTGAGACTGCGCACGGGTATCATCGCTGGCGCCCCGGTGCCGCGGTACCTGATGGAGCAGCTCGTGTCGAAGCTGGGCATGACCGAGTTCACGTCGTCGTACGGGCTCACCGAGGCCAGCCCGACGTGCTTCAACGCCTTCACCGACGACCCGATCCAGACGCGCCTCAGCACGGTGGGCACGTTGATGCCGCACGCCTACGCCAAGATCGTGGACCGCGACGGGAATACCCTTCCTGTCGGCCAGAGGGGCGAGCTCCTCATGGGCGGGTACCAGCTGTGCGCGGGGTACTGGAACAACAGCGAGAAGACGGCTGAGGTTATGACGCGCGACGAGAACGGGATGCTATGGCTGCACACGGGCGATGAGGCCGTGTTTGATGAGAATGGGTACTGCAGTATCACTGGGCGGTTCAAGGACATTATCATTCGAGGTAGGTTTCCCCAACACCCACTCATCCTATATCATAATTGGCTACGTGAAACAATTCTAACACCTCAGTCTAGGCGGCGAGAACATCTATCCCCTCGAGATCGAGGAGCGCCTCATGGCGCACCCGTCCGTCTCACTCGCAGTTGTCGTGGGCCTTAAGGACGAGCACTACGGCGAGGTGGTCGGCGCGTTCCTGGACAGCAAGCCCACGGCCAAGGGTGCCGAGTCGCGCCTCACCAAGGCCGAGGTGCGCGACTGGGTCACCAAGAGGCTGGGCAAGCACAAGGCGCCCGCCCACGTGTTCTGGATGGGCGAGGGCGGCGTGCCGGCCACGGTACCGCTGACTGGCAGCGGCAAGGTGCGCAAGTTCGAGCTGGCCAAGCTCG
>JACBFG010000029.1:2114503-2165090 GCA_013435955.1 Diaporthe sp. HANT25 | reverse complement strand
CCCCCCCCCCCCCCTTTTTTTTTCTTTCTTTCTGTCTCATTCCTGTTCATATCTTGGCGTTACATATATCTCCCTGTCTTGGATCTAGACACTGCTTTACATTTGGCGTTGGGGAAAAGAAGATATCACTAGAGATAGACAACATACACAGAGCCTTGATCTTCACTCGGCACGTCCCGCGGGATAACCGTTTCGTTACCTTTCCACTGGAATCATCCACCGTGACCCACGACCCACGACGCAGCAAACCGCCAAGACGATCCTCACGGGGGTCTCTAGTGATCAACACGTCACCCAGCCAATACGGGCGGAAGGGGGGTCCAGTCAAAAATGCTTGGCCTCGGAGGTCGCATTGGGAAACGGCTAGCCCTCGTTGCGACCCACACTAGAATTTTTATCTGATTAGCCCAACACCAAAAGTCCGCGCAAACAGGCACGCAGCCAGCGAGATCGGCACCCCCAAGGCAGCGCTAACTTGATAAAATTTTTTATCAGATCCGCAGCAGGATGGGGCCCGGCTTCCCGCTAAAGTTATCAGATCCGTGCTAATGCGAGCCTCCCCCTGGTTCACGACGCGTGGGGATGTCGCATTCGCCTGCGCAGCAACCCTTTCGGTTACAGCAGGCCTTTTTGAAGTGTTCGCAGCTCTGAAGATCTCAAGACACGCATCCAATCATGCACCGTCCAGGGCCACCATGTGTCGATGGAGCCCGAAATGATGGGGAATACGTCGCATTCGGGCCCTAGACAAAGGGAGCAGGTCGGCGCTTTGGTCCAATGTCATTCGGGGGCGACGGGCCCTCCACTCCCCCTGGAAAATGCTCCCCGTGTGGGTGAGCAAGTTATGAAAAATCCAGCCCTGCTCGGCTGCTCGGCTCATCGGCTGAACCTGATCCAGGCTTGTTCCTGGACGCTGTTCGATCATAGTGGGTTCCGCTTCGATACGACAAGTATTCATCAAACGGGGCCCCTTGGACAGACCGAGGTATCGGATCTGCCGTGAGAAGAGGGCATTGTCTCTGCGACGATAACTTCCTAGAAGCTCTATTTTGTCCTATCTTAGGTGCTCATTGGGTTTGAAGTCACCAGCTTTCGATTCTGTCACTTTAGAATAGCACCCGCGTCCTCTGGATTGGTATCATCTACGATTTCAGGATGGCACGCCTCTCGCTGGCGAATTGGCCATCGGCCGACCCGGTGCTCAAACTCCCACACCCATATCTGACTCCATACTTCATCACATCCTCCAAGAACACAACATCATCCTCTTCGACCAAGCTGTATCAGCTTAGCACACCTAAAAACGACGACTCCCAGAGCCAGGCTCCCCCAGAGCCTCTTCACAGCGAAGGTATCCACTTCAGCGAGCCCGAGGACCTCAAGTCCAGCGAGCTCCCTCCACAATCCAACAACACAGCATGGGCGCGCGCACGGCGCTCACCTTCGTCCAACCTCGTCTGGGAAGGTGACGCCACACCAACACTGGGCCAAACATGGCTCTTCATCTACGTACTATTCACAATCCGACCGGACGAGGAGTTCATCCGCATCAGTCTTGAGGGCGCCGGCCGTGACACGCTCGCAAACCAGCTGCGCGCCACCATGCTGGCCGTCAACCACCCGCAAGGCAGCAGCGACAAGCCGGGAGCGCTTGAGGAGCTGGTCCTGCTGCGCGCTTCGTTCTGGCAGGGCGCAGGGTCCCCCTTCGGCGCGCGCGGCGCCTGGGTGCCGACAGACATCCCCGGGACGGTGTACGCCTCGGCAGCGGCACCAGCGCTCACATACACGATGACCTCGGACGCGGGGGTCGCACAGGCCTGGCACCCCCGCAGGGCGCCCAAGCCGCGGCCGGGCAGCACCATCTACTCGCGGTGGGTGCCACACCTGCGCGAGACGTTCAGCATGGTCGCGCTGGACCACGCCGACCCGGCGCACCTGGAGCTGTTCCACGCGTGGCAGAACGACCCGCGGGTCAGCGCGGGGTGGGACGAGGCGGGCACGCTGGACCAGCACCGCGAGTACCTGCGCTGTGCGCATGACGACCCGCACCGGCTTGCGGTCCTGGCGGCGTTTGATGGGGTGTATTTCGCGTACTTTGAGACGTACTGGGCCCGGGAGGACCCCCTGGGCGCGTACTACCCGAGCACCAGCGACTTTGACCGTGGCCGACACAGTCTCGTCGGCGACGTGCGGTACCGTGGTGCCCACCGTGTTGGAGCGTGGTGGAGCAGTCTTATGCACTACCTGTTCCTCGACGACCCGCGTACAATGCAGGTTGTCGGTGACCCCAAGTTCACGAACTCCACTGTCCTGGCTTACGATCTCGTTCACGGATTCGGTCTCGACAAGTTCGTAGACCTGCCGCATAAGAGGGGCGCCCTGATGAGATGCTCGCGTGAGCGTTTCTTCCAGATCTGCCCGCTTGCAGAGGACGAGCGCGAGAGGAAGCAGAAGGTCGTTGGCGGGACGCTGGTTGGATTGGTGCCGAAGCTGTGATATGTGACTTACCTAGCGGAGGATTTACTGTATATATAACTGATTGACATCATAACGAGGTGATAATTTACCATATATTGGAATCAGATCAGAGTTTTACCGAACTCGAATTCAGGATTAGAAGTCTGGGCAAAAATGGTGGGCTGCGATCCTCAAGATGAACGCCGTGATATCATACATGAATCTTTCCGTCGAATCCGTCTAAACCCATCAGCCCTCGATGGGGCTGCCCTTGGGCAGACCCGTTTCCTGACCGAGACGCATATGCCTCCAACAGATATCAAAGCCTAAGTCATCACCAAAGAACACCCTCATTACCTCTTCTCCAGAATCCACGCCCTGACCTGGGCTATATGACATGGCCTTCTTACCCACAGCCAGCCCGATCATGGGCGGTATCTCTCCCAGCTCCAGAAACTTCGGCGTGGTGCCCTTGAGCTTCTCAAGAATGAGTTCATGGATGTTATGCGCGGCGTAATAGCCCATGTGCATAGCGCCACCACACCGCTTGATACCAGACCACTTGATGGCATCACCAACGCCGAAGTGTACGTCGGCGTTGGGCACATCGCCCGCGAACCTCATGTCCCCCCTGGCCCTGATGAGCCCTTCCTCCTCGAGCGCCTCCGCCGGCAGGAACTCGGTCGACGGCACGGCCCTGCTGACGGCCATGATGACGACGCTGGCGTCCATCTTCTGGCCATCGGTGAAAGTCACCTCGGTGACCTTCCGTCCGCCCTCGCGGGTCACCTCCTCGGTCCCCGCGAGCCGCCTGCCAAGGATGACCTCGACGCCCGCGTCCCGCACCAGCTCCAGCGCCTTGTCCTTGCACTCGTCCGGCAGGGCCTCCGAGCTGAGGAGCTTGTCCCGCGAGTGCACGAGCGTGACGCGGACCTCGTGGCGGACGGTCTTGAGCTCGGCTGCCATCTCGATCCCCACCGCGCCGCCGCCTACCACCACGACGCCCGCGGGGGCGTCGCTGACGGCACTGATATGCGAGCCTGCTTCCGTGAGGTACTGCTTGCGGTACAGAGACTGCGGGACAACGGGCCACGCGCGGCGCAGGCCCGTGGCCACGACGAGGTAGTCGTATGCCAGGTCTCGGGGGCTTTGCGTGGCTGTCTCGAGGACGGTGGCGCGCTTGCTGGCTGGGTCGACACCCGTGGCTTTTCCTTGGATCATGGTGATCTTGGGGTGCTTCAGCGCGGGGATGTCGTCGAACCTGACCCAGGCCTTGGCTGCGTACGCGTCATCTGCAAGAGCGAGAGGGGAGCCGATCAGGTGGTCTTGGGGTATATTGTTAGCATACAATTCTGACTAGGTCATGAAAGCCCTTGAGGCTTGTAGCTTCAGAGTTGATGAAATTTGGTGAAACATTATATGCGGTTGAAACGGGTCAGGCCTCAAGGGTTCTGTCTCAACGTTGTAGGACAGATGTGGTGAGGCATTCGAACATACAGTAGCCGTCTCGCTCATCGACAATCGTAACATCGATGGGAATCTTGCCATCATGACCTGGCACGACTCCGTTCCCTTGGCGCGCTGCGCGTCCCTCCGAAAGGTCTATCAAATTCAGCGCGGCGGACAGTCCTCCGTAGCAGCCGCCGAGTACAAGCACCTTGAAGGGTGTCGACTCGGATGAAGCATCAAACTGAGAACCCATGGTGAAACTGGAGAATTGCCGTTGAGAGAAACAGGTAGAAGACCATCTACAATTCAAGAGGGCGAGTTGTGACTTGTGTACAAGGGAACGACTGGGAAGAAAAAGGATGCCGCGGATGAGAGAAAGTGCTAGGGACCGCATTGTGAAGGCCACCGAGAACGCCAGCCAGGCGGGAAGAACACCACTGTTTTAAGCATACTTGAACACGCGAGTCTGGTCTGGGCGAGAAACCGAGTGGGGGAAGGATGGACAGCACTGGGCCGCCATGACTGAATATTCTCCACCGCGATCCTATGAAACGAGGGGACTACCCTGCAGCAGACCGTCCCGCATGTCTTGGCTCCCCTTTTCGGCCGTGAAGGATCTTATCAGATTGATCAGATAAAAGCCACGCAGCGCCATCAGCTCGCTTCCCCGGTCGGCCCGGAGCTCAGATCGGCCAGGAATTCTGCTTCTTCCAGTGGCGCCATTTTTTTCTGCTGCGAACCGCGATCGTCATTGAGCTTCGGGTCTGCTGGGCCCTCAATTCCGATTCGACATCGGCGCTCGTCCAAGAGTCCTCGGGCCGCAATTCTAGGCAGCAGTCACATGCTGGCTTGTGTAGATGAATCGCAATTGAAAATGCCCAGACAATACTCACATGATCCACAGATATCCTGAGTCTCAGAATAAAAAACTCAGATGAGAATTGTACGTCTTGCACCACTACAACCGTGTAGTTTAACACCATTGTGAAGCTCAATCAGCCTCCGCATTTGATTAAGCGCTCTTCATTGACCGAACGTGAACACCTCAGTACTCCATGAACGTGGAAAGTACCTGGCTATGCGTTTATTCTTCATGTCTCTTGCATCTCCGGCTTGCAGCAGCCGCTGAGCGTACAAACGCCACAACGAGTAGGGTTAACTATAGCGTTTGCCAAAATGTGAGAACTACTTTGGCCATGGCCTACTGGCTCAAAAGAGTGACAGAGGGAAAATGGATGTATACACACCCTCTCAGTGTGGAACCACGCTTATAAGGCCAGGGCTACAACTAAAAGCAGGCAAAGAAGCCGTACTCCACATGCGCATGCAGCTGAAATACTCCCGAGCTTTCAAAACGCAACACAGGACTACGACCACCAAATTCTTATGCAAAAATCAGGCTAGTATGCACATTCAATGAGCCGCTTTTTGACCGTCATTGGCCCATATGGCTTCTTTACCGCGCATTGTTTCAAGAGAAGTACCAAGCGCGCAATGGTGTTCACTAAAAGCTTACCAACATGCACTAAGTTGCGGGTAAGCGGAATATTCTTGGACCAATAGATTACAATTCTGTGAGATGTTACAGACTCCGGACCTGAACGGAGTGGCGATATTGAGCAAGGTGGCGAATGGGGCACGCTGGCTGGAGAAGCTTGTCTGGAGGCTTGATTGAGAGAGTTCGTGGAAACCGCACATTGTGTTCGTGTGGTCTATTTGTGTCGCCCTACGGATATAAATAAGTACACAATTTGCAATGCGGTAAGCTGACATGCATAGTCGCGGCCATTATACATTACCATGAAGCAACTAACGCAGGAGCTCGGCCTCTCGTTGGTCGAAGAGCAGTGGCGCCAAGCCATTTTGTCCTCAATCTTCGGCGTTGCGTCACCAGAAAGTCAGCTTTTAGAAACGAACGCACGTGTCTACGGAGGTCATTCTTAGGTATGGGGCAAGCATGAGCGATGCTATTCGAGGAAGACATGTACGGATCAAACCGACTGGCTTTTGCGCCCAATGGTATTTATGGACTACGTCCATGGGCCCGTCGTAAGCTGTGCCGTAGATATGGCATCGAGCAATGATTTAAGTCTTCCGCTTCCTGCAACACGCATCTCGCTCAACTCTTCTCTAAGTTTCTCTTCTTCAAGCTTACGACACAGTCGAATTATATTTGAAGAAACATATCCAACATGCATCTATTCACTCCTTTATTGGTCATCTTGGCTCTGGCAAGCCCGTTCTTCACCACCGCCAAAATAGTAGTTATCAAATCCACAGCCGATGCACCATTCTTTGACCCAACAAACATCACGGCCGACGTAGGGGATGTTCTCGAATTCCACTTCAAGGCGCACAACCGCAGCATAGTCAGGGGCGACTACGATAGACCGTGCGAGCCGGCTGCCACCGGAGGCTTCTACTCAGGTTTCTTCGTACAAGACGACTCCACCACAGAAAACGTAAGTCCGAATCACCCGCCGCGTCTGGTTTCACACTGGAGTATAACAACTGATATCTAATGTCTTTTGCCGCACCACAGTCAACAGTCTTCCGCGTCACCGTGAACGACACGGACCCGATCGTCTACTACTGCTCACAGAACGGCGCCGACTTCGGTAACCACTGCAAAGATCACGGCATGGCGGGCGTCATCAACGAGCCCGATGTGTCCAGGCTCCAGGAATATAGAGACGCTGCTGCCTCGGTGACCACCAGCGTCACGCCTGATTCTGCGCCCTTCGGGGGCGTCTTTGCCGAGAACCCAGATACCGCTGCTGTGAGCGGGACTGCTTCGGGGAGCTCGCCGTCTTCGACATCGACGACAAGTGCGGCGGTTGGAGGTTTGAACCACGTGAACAGCCAGTCTTGTTGGGCCTTGCTTGTGGCGTTGTCTATGTTATCTGCAATGTGAGCAAGTCAAGGTCATCTGCATTCCATGCGATTCCTTTTTGGGTTACAGATTCAAGGCATGCAGTTCATCAGAGCTAAGGAAAGTACGCTTGGGATACATGGCTGGATTCTATGAAGAGAATCACTGTACTGTAGCTGTATGAATAAGAAATGCAAAGGTCTCATTGGAGACTAACAGAGCACTGCGTCGAGTTGGAGTCTTGCCTTGAGTAGAGCGCAGGGGGACGGCATCGATTCTGACTCGGAACTTCCGTGGCCGGAGTTGAAACCACTCTATACTCAATTTCCATCATACAACTGCCTCTTATCAGTATTCATTTTTGTAGTGATCATACCTGCTCCTCGTTCTTTCGACACACCGAGGCACGTTCTAGGGCCCGCAGTGTTGAATAGGATCGTCTCGGAATTACAGAAGATGATAGCCACGGATGATCAGCTTACTCCAGACGACGATGGATATAAGCGAAAGATACTTGACAATCAATCCTAAAGGGCCAATCAATACCGGGGGCTAGTGACACGCTCACGTCCTCCAATTTGATGATCTTCAGAGTCGTGCTCAAGATATACCCCTCTGTCGAAAATTGAAGATAATAAGGAGCAAGCACAACACTACATGGAGTAATTGAGATTGACTCGGAACACCTATAAAAGGCCCGGAATGCGGCAGTTGGGGCAAAAGAAAGGGGCCGCTGCTTGGACTCAACTTGAAGTACTGTTGTTTGCAGCAATTCATAAACAACATAATTCTACCAGAAATATGTGCATCTCATCCATGAAGGTTGCGCAATACTTGAAAGGGGACATAAGAAATTCTGATTATTTCCTGGCTAGGACCTGTGACATAAGCAGCAGAGCGGCAGCGCCATTTGAACCCCCAATTCAAACACAAGCGATCCAGGAAAATGGAGATAAGCTGGCCCTCTATCGTAACCTTTTAGCATGTAGAAATGGTTGCTGAAACCGAAATGACAGATGTTTCAGACAGATTACAATGTGCGAGTGATCGCGAGTGCAGCAGCGAAGAACAGATGGTAGCCCGAACCCCGTGCTCCCGCGTCAGTGAAATTACGAGTATCGAGTTTTCTTGATTGCTCGTCGCGTTGTGGAACTTGGCTTCGTGATCCCCCGAGCGCTGCTGGTATTTTTCGGCGTAACCTGTGGGTCGCGCCTAGGTGACGACGACCGTGACACAGAAGTTTCCTCGGACGGTAGATCTTGCACTACATCAGTCACACCTGTTTCGGTTCAGAGGTTGGCCGACCCGGTTGGAACTGGAACACTAACCGCATGTACCACCACCACCACCACCACCACCACCACCACCACCACAGCACCCATCACCACCGCTGCAGTCGGCCGGATCGGGGCCGTTTGGCTGAGACCCCGGGATCGGGTTCTCTGATGGCGGGACACGGGGTTGCACGTCTTGGAGCTTTCCAGTGGCCGGGTCGTAGACAAAACCGTGAATGGTGATCTTCCTATCTGGCTTGCTCGGGTCGTTTGCGCGGATGGCCGGGTGATTCTGGACGAAGAACCAGTCCTGGCAGACAGCGGCGTGAGGGTCCTCAAAATCATGCCAATTCATGTCGACGATCGAAGCGGCGCCAGGGCATGCAATATTGTCTGGGTACAGCAGCTGGGAGATGGGCTTCTCCAGCGAGTTCAGTAATTTCATGCCGCAATCCTCGTGCTTGATGATGAAGACCTCTTTCACACCCAAGAAGTGCGTGGAGATGATGATGTCCCGGAGGGCAGCTACGGCACTGCCGCCAGCATTGCGGATCACATGGGCCTCGCCTGGATTGATTCCAAAAGCCGCAGCAGGGTCGATACGGGCGTCGATACACGTCACTGGACGGAGTCAGAGTCAAAGCCATTTTTATCCGAGACAGTAATTGAATGAATTAGACAGGGACCCAAGACATACCAATGAGATAGCTTTTCGAGGGAGGAAGCTGAAGTTGCCCTATACTCGCTGGACGTGAGGCAACATATTGGCTATTAGCTGCCAGCATGGCTTGGCGATTAGCGGTGTTGACCGTCAACGAACAGGGTCTAGTAAGTCTTTTAGCCATTCTAGACATTATGAGCAAGGGCACTGTATGCAGTCTCTAGGACTTTTGCGTGTTGTGATTTATACTTTGAGCGTTGACGAATGCGCTACCAAGCCAGAAGCGATAGTTTAGAAACAGAAGTTCAATTCGTGTAGATAGGTGTAATAATTGGCAGTGGTCAAGGGGATACTCAACCTTTGGGAATACGGTCTTTGTTTGAGTGGGACACGGCTCCCTTCATAAATGTACGCAAACGGCCAGTGCACAACAAAGTGATTACGGCAGGAGTGCTCTTACGACACGGAAGACAACCAAGAACCCAGAGACACTTCGTCCTGCGTACAAACTTCCTGGGTATGCAAGAACTTTGACGGGACGCGGCCAGCACTGGCCTCAATTAGAGGGACCAGTTTTACCGTTACTTTGCTGGGAGTAGCTTGCTTGAGTCACATTGCCACCTCGCGAGCCCCGGAGCTGATGTCAAATCAACGCTCAGCTCCTCTCACAAATTTGTGCGAGGGCTATGTTGCCTCATGGTCACGCTCTTGGGGTGGTGAATGTTGTCCGTCAGTTTGCTAGACTTTGCAATCTTGCACGTGCATCTCATTGGAAAGTGTTTTCACAGCGATTCATGATCTGCTACGTATTTAGGCATGATGCCAAAGCCTGGGATAGCCCCAGTGGGCCAAGCCGTATTAATAGTGAATTTAGAGTTCCGAAAGTGTCAGCCAGTCAGAAAGGGGTAATTCGTAATGCGAAGAAACTCTAATGCATCCATTTGTTTATTTTGACCTTCGTAAAGACCAAGTCCGCGGGAATCTCCTTCATGTCAGGGGTAAAGACCGGTCGAGGCCTTTTTCTCTCTAGCTATATGAGATCAAGAGGTAATGAAATTGTAGGAAGCTTTAAGCCAGAATACAAATAGGTTCACAATCACTTGATTTACTTACAGTCCCCGACCAATCCACCAGTCCGACCCTTCAGTCGATCATTTTGACACAGCTCTGCGCTCTTGATTTCTATCCCGTCTGGCAAACTGAGACGTTGCTGCCCACTATAATTCAATTTCACACATCTCTGACTGAAAGCCCATCCATACTTAGCATTTGCTCGCCAAAAGGCAACGAAGCTCGAGCACTCCCAATGTTGCAACAGCCCCGTGCCATGATGTACCTCCTCACTTGCATTCTCGGCGCCTCCATAGTCTCTGCCTATCCTTCACTCAACATGAGGCAGACAGGCGCATCAGAAGACACAAACGCCTTTATTGCCCCCAGCAAGATCGAGGATTCCATACGCGGACCCTGCCCCGGCCTCAACATCCTCGCCAACCACGGCTACATCCCCCGCAACGGGCGCAACATCTCCGCAAGCGCCGCCATCGAGGCCCAAATTACAGCCTTCAACTTCGACCAAACCAGCGCGGCAAGTCCCATCGCTGGAGCCCTGGCCGTGTCCACCACGGGCTACAGCGATACCTTCAACCTGGATGACCTCGCGCGGCCGGGCGCGGACCGCGACGGCGACCTGAGCCGCGCCGACCGGTACTTTGGCGACAACATCTCCTTCAACCAGACCATCTGGTCCAGCGTGATGCAGCACTGGCCCGACGAGACCGTGACTTTTGCGCAGGCGGCCGAAGCGCGCGCGGCGAGGCTCCGAGACGCCGCCGCTGAGAACCCGGAGTTCACGCAGCCCGAGGCCGCCGTCAACGGGAGCTTCACGCAGCTGGCGGGCGTGCTGTGTGCGTTCGGTGGGAGCGCGGTCGACGGTCAGGCGAGGAGGGACTGGATCAATGCCAGCTTTGTGGAGGAGAGGCTGCCCTACGAGTTGGGGTGGACCACGTCGGCGGAGGTGTTTACTGCGGCGGACTTTGCGGGTGTCATTGCTGGGCTGAGGGCCGCGACACCTGCTTGAGTGGGCTGTCAGCAAATCAGCGTTGCATACATATTTGCCTCGGGGTCTATGGAGACTGATCGTATGATACTCATGGGTCTATGTCGTATTTAAACACCAGGCTAGTTACCAACAGCACTCTTGGCTATACCAATTGAATCGTAACTAGCGTCAGCGAGGCGATCCTCCCGAGGCTCCTTCACGGGCCCCCCGGAATACCAGACTGACTACATATTGACCCTGCGTCGTCGCGACCCAATTTGAACTTACAGTCTTCTCGCATTGCATATCTCAAATTGACGTTATGTATACAACATGTCCCGAAAAGGCTCGATTCTCGTGACAGGCGCCAACGGCGGCCTCGGCAGTGCGATCGTGTCGCAACTTGTCTCTTCGCCCGAATTCGCGAGCCTTCATGGAATTTATACAGCCCGTAACGAGCAATCCGCTTCCGCGCTCGACGCTGCCCTCCAAGGATCACGGCCCGCTGCTGCCGCGCCACCTCATACCTTTGAGAAGGTCTCCCTCGACCTGTCTCGACTAAGCAGCGTACGACGAGTAGCTGCGGATATTAGCTCGCGCGTTGCTGCGGGCCAGATCCCCCCGATCTGTGCCATAATCCTCAACGCTGGGGTTGAGGAATTCGCGAAGCAGACTTGGACCGAGGACGGGCTGGATCTCACGTTTGCTACAAACTACCTCGGGCATTGGCTGCTCACCTTGATGCTCCTTAGGAGTATGGACCGAGAAAGGGGGAGGATTCTCTGGGTATCGAGTTGGTCTCATAAGTGAGTCACAAAGCCCATTTACTGTACATGTGCTTACTGGGTACGTATGGCAAGATTTGTAGCTAATTATTGGATCCCGATAGTCCACGAGACAAGCACAATTCACTCAACGGGGCTTATGATGATGAAAGATTCAAATTCTTCATCTCCGATGACCTCGAGCCCATCGCCAAAGGTTCTTGGAGCGCGACAAAGGATGACACTACAGGTTGGGCCGCTGGTTACAGACGCTATGGCGCTTCCAAGCTATGCGGAGTTATGATGATGTATGCTTTTCTGAAACTCCATACTTATCAGCTTGCCCTGTACAGCCAGCTAATGAAATGGGCGCCATTTAGTCACGAGCTTCAGCGTCGCCTCGACCAGGACCCGCTGCTCAGCAACATTTCGGTACTTGCCCTCGACCCAGGCGCAATGCCAACCGGAATTATGCGTCATAACGATTATTGGTTCGTGCGATGTGTAATGTTCCAAGTGGTCCTTCCTCTGATTACAGTGTTCTGGGGCTGGTTTTGGCCAAACGGGGCATTTAGAACCCTCGAGAAGTCCGCTCGTGATATTCTGGCAGCTGTCATCGCCTGTGGCCCGTCACCGCTCAGTGAACACCCCAAGGGCCTTTTCTTAAATGGGTCCGAGCAGGGTGAGTATAATACTGAGGCGCTGGACCCTGTTAAGAGGGATGTAGTGTGGAGAGGCAGCGTTCGATTTGCGAAACTGACGGGAAGTGATACTCTACTTGAGAGATGGGAATAATCCTGGCTTGGAGCTCATTTTGGATCACTGCAATGTCACGAATAGAAAATGTCCATAGATGTCTAGAACTAAATAGTGCCCTTGCCATTTACCTAAATCACCTTGTAAGCGTGTAAATCAGGTATCGTATACAAACATTGAGGTTTACAGTAACGTTAATGCTGGTAGTGGTCTGGAAGAAAAGCAGTCGAAATTGATAGGACATGAGGTTAAACGTACCATACTGACACATTTCATGTGAATCCGGGTGGAGTCGTGTTAGTGAGATACTTGCCCTGAATAATAAGTGCTCCCCCTGTCAAAGCCGTCAAACCGTTACTTGAGCGCATTTCTAACCGGCAGTCGCCCGGCAAGTGCAGCAGCGGTCCTCATCTTTCCACCTCCACCTCCAATCTCCAACCTCGCTGCCTCCTCATGCCATTCCGTGCCACGCAGCCAATGCTTGTTTCCCCAGGGGCTCTTCTACCCTGCATAGACGCCTCTTACACGCATACTGCAGGCTGCCTACCCCGCAGACAATCCCGGCGAACCCCATACCCGTTCCCAAAAGCAGCCTTGACCTGCTCGGGCAATTGGGGCACGAAATACAATCGAGTTGCTCTGCGATTCAAACCATCCGAGATCGCTGTGCTGTGTCAAAGGTTACGGAATACACATACATAGATTGGCTGGACAGGATGATACCAATGTATGAATAAACACAGACATAACTTGATCTCTTGATAAGCGAACATGCCACCCATGAATCGACTTCCGGGGACGCTCCCAGATAAATGCCACGCCCTGATACGTCCGCCCACCCTGCCACCCGGAGCTTGCCCTATCCTTCTTCAATCAGTACGGCGGGATGTGACGTCTGGACGATCTGCCGGCGCGATAAGAAGCCTAGCATATCCCCGACCATGTCCACTAATTTCCATGATGGCATGCAGTGACACGCCAATGATAAATATTTCTTTCCCCAATCCGTCATCTCACTCTTCGAATGTCTACCCTCTCTCACCATCCACCTCCCTGGCTTCCGACAGCACCCCGTCATGTCTGACATCGAGAAGTCCCCCGAGAACGGCGCCGTCGCGTCCGGCACTGACGAGAAAGCCGGCACGATCCTCAAGCACGCCGACCGCAACGATGCGGACGAGGCCCTCAAGGTCCTCCAGGGCGAGAACGGCGAGGTCTTCGAGCTCACGCCGGAGGACGAGCGCAGGCTGCTGAGGAAGATAGACTGGAACCTCATGCCCCTGTTGTGCCTGGTCTACGGCCTCAACTACCTCGACAAGACTACCGTCTCCTACGCCTCGGTGATGGGCCTCAAATCGGACATAGGGCTTTCCGGTCACCAGTACAGCTGGATCGGTTCCATGTTCTACTTCGGATACCTGTTCTGGGAGTACCCGACCAACCGCCTGCTGCAGCGGCTGCCCCTCGGGAAATGGAGCGCCTTCAATGTCATCATGTGGGGTTTGGTCCTATGCTGCATGGCTGCTACCAAGAATTTTGCCGGCGCAATGACTGTGCGGTTCTTCCTCGGTGTCTTTGAAGCTGCTGTCACCCGTACGTATAGATATCATGATCTTTTCCCCCTCCTCTAGAAAGTTATTCATTTGAGTTTCATGTTTGCGATGGGAAGCTAATAACTGACACTATCCAGCCGGCTTTGCGCTCTTCACGTCGCAGTGGTACACCACCAAAGAACAAGGCGCCAGGACTGGCATATGGTTCTCCTTCAACGGCTGGGGCCAGATCCTTGGTGGTTTTGTAGCATACGGGATCGCAGTCGGCACGGCCAAGAGCCCTGTTGCCATTGAATCGTGGCAGCTGCTGTTTTTGGTGATAGGCTTGTTCACTGCCTTCATCGGGGCTATCTTCCTCTTCGTGATGCCCGATAACCAGATGAACGCCCGATTCCTTACAGAGAAAGAGAAGGTCCTAGCTATTGAGCGCATCAGGGTCAACCAGCAGGGTGTGGGTAACAAGCACTTCAAGTTTTACCAGTTCAAGGAAGCCATGACGGACCCTATGGTCTGGGCCTTTGTGTTCTACAGTCTCGTCGCGGACATACCCAATGGCGGAATCAGCAACTTCTTCAGTCAGCTCATCGTGTCATTTGGCTTTACGAACGAGCAGTCTTTGCTTCTGGGAACTCCCGGCGGAGCGGTCGAGGTATGTTGTCCCCCGCCCAAGAAGCCAAGCTTTACCAAGCCCACACAAGCTTTTGCACCCCCCTCTGTGGCTTGCTGACACCTCTTGGCAGGTCATCGCCCTCGTCGTCTGCGGTATCCTGGGTGACCGCCTCGGCAACCGACTCCTAGTATGCACGTCCGGTATGATCCTCGCGATCCTGGGGATGCTGCTCATCACCTGCCTCGACAACAACCACAGCATCGGCCGGCTTATCGGCTACTACCTCACGCAGGCCAGCCCTACACCCTTCGTCGCTATTTTATCCCTTATCTCGACCAACGTCGCCGGCTGGACTAAGAAGACCACCGTCGCTGCGATATACCTGATCGGCTACTGTGTTGGAAACATCATTGGGCCTCAGGTCTTCCGCGAGAAGGACGCGCCGCAGTACAGGCCTGCTGAGATCACCATTGTGGTGTGCTATGTGGTCAGCCTGTTGGACGTCGGGTTCATCTACTGCTGGTGTCGGTATCAAAACAAGAAGAAGGCCGAGGCACGGGCTCAGCCTGGTTACGTCAAGATCGAGGGACAAGAGTTCTTCGACCTGACGGACAGGGAGAACCCTGAATTCATTTACTCTCTATGAGAATAGTCAATACAATCATGAGTGTTTCAATTGGTCACAGTTGTTCATTCTGCCTCGAGGTATCTACCGCGAAAGACGAGCGTAAAGCATCGCACAATGATTGTGACCCTCTTGCTAGTTATCAGCCCTCTGAAGAAAGAGAAAGTAGAAGAAAAGCTGTCACGTAGAGAGATGGGGAAAGCAACATGTCTCGTGCAACTCCAAGTACGTGCTTTGATCTGTGCTAACGCAAGGTGTCCACCGCCGATTCCTGACAGCTTCAGTCACTGTTCGCTATGTGCCTGGATAGTTATAGTGGGTTAAAAGACACTGTCAATTTTGTGTCTCGTGTAAAACGGATATTCTATCTCCCTAAGCGGAATTTTGGCTTGGTCGAGGAGTTCGACCCATTTTGGAATCTTTGAAGGTCTATGCTGTCTCTTAATATACAACATCACATCTCCGATCCGAAGCATCCACCGCGCCTCAGCCCAAATGGCGAACCCTGCTGATCCCAGAACTGCAATACAAAACATTTAAATACGCAACAAAGTGGAAGGTCTTGACATTGTCTTGCATAGATCCGCTCAGTAGCGGTCTGGATCATTACCAACCGGAGGCTGAATCCACTCAACCGGGATCTGAGTAACAAAGTCATACCAATAGTCCCCGAACACATGATAACCCTCATTGGTAGGATGTACGCCATCCCGCAGGAGCTTGGTGGAAAAGGACGTGAAGTTTACAGCCAATATCTTCCTGCCCGCGTCACGTCGCTGTCTCACCAAGCCTGGGATGAGCCCGTCGAAGTGGCGGGTCCTGCTCGCCTGGGCCGAATCCAAAGTCCCAATGATCATGGCGACAAGAACGACCGCATCGGGACAGGCATCCGTGATCCTGTCGATGAGCAGCGCCAGGCGCTCCGCGGCGGCGGCCGGGTCGTTTCCTTCGGTGGCGATCGCGTTACTCGAGTTCATGTCGTTCGTGCCAGCGTGGATGAGGACGACGTTTGGTCTTTGGGTGAGTGACGGCCCCACATTATCCGCTATGAATTGAATCGTCTTGCCTGACCAGGCTGCCTGTAACAGTTGGGGATAATTAGAAATCCTCCCAGATAGGCAAAATGACCACCAAGTGTACTTACGAAGTAGCCGTCTTTCATCGTACCACCTGTTTCTGTCCCAGCGTATACGACCTGGTCCTCTGTGGCCACAATAGTCCCAGTCAGCTATTTCTCGACTGTCTCATTAAATAACAGAGATATCTCACGCGATAGGTCATCAAGCAACCTCAGCCTGTACCCATTTCCGTCGCCGCCATCTTGGTCGCTGAGAAAGCCGACTGTTATGGAGTCCCCAACGCAAAGGATGCGCAACTCTGTGCCAGGCTTCAATGCTTTCCCAGGCTTGGTTCCCTTGTATCTGAGGACTTCCGTGTCCTTTTTACCCTTATTGCAACTCAGATGGAAGACATTCGCTAATTGCCGAAGACACCTCATCGCTGGGTCGGCCACCTGTGTTCCGGATGGCCCGGCACTGGACGTTTGACAAGTATTGATTCGCGGCAAGGCTAGCACTCTTCGTCTCGAGAATTCGAAAGGTTCCTCGTGGCTTTTGTTCGACTATCTATCCACCGGCCGGCGGTGAGAAGGGAGGAGTGGGCTTGACGAGCCAAGTTTTGGGATGACGCAAAGCTGAAACAGCACAGACCAAGCCGTCGTCCGCATTCCACAACCCGTTTGACTGGTGTCATCGTCAACGCCTGAAGCCGATTATTCACAAAAGAGACCGTGAAGTCTTCCATCACATCGCTTCCTCTAGCCATTCGAAAGAAGCATGTCAGTACCTATCGCACCCCATTCTGCTAGTTAAGATAACCGATAAGGTTACGCTTTTCGTGTTGACTCGGCAGCGTGTTGGATTTCTTAAGTGAGGTAACTATGACATCAAAAACCGAGGCCTCTGCATATCTTCAAATTATCTGAATTGAACATTTGTAGATTTATCAACATGCGCTGGTCACATCTCCTCTGGACGTTCAAAACAATCACTACATTTGGCAGCCGCAATTGATCAACACCACTCTTATCTGCGGGGAACTCTTGGTATCGCACCATGGGAACAGCATATTGTTCAATATTCACACCGAGATCGGAGGAGTAATATTGATTTCACGAGCCGGCTTGCCTATGACAGAATTTACTCCAACGCCAAGAAGAAGACTTCAATGTACATATATCCTACCAGTAGACATCCCGATCAACTCCCTGCTGGTGCACAGAAATGAGTGCCCAAACCCCCCTCACCTCCGGAGCCTCAGAGATGAGCGTGCAAAGCAGTCCCAACATCGCAGTCGTCGGCGGCGGCATCGTCGGCGCCTCCATCGCCTGGCACCTGTCCCATGAGGCAAACGTCACCATCGTGGCCGAAGACATCGGCGGCACGGCGACGCCCAACTCGTTCGCATGGCTCAACGCGGCCGCCGGCAACCCCAAGTTCTACTACGACTTCCGGCACCGCTCGATGGAGCGGTGGAAGGAGATTGCCGCCGAGCTGCCGGACCTGCCCATCCACTGGGGCGGGTCGCTCAACTGGAACATGTCGCCCGACGAGCTGGAGGCGTACCTCGACGAGCACTCGGCCTGGGGCTACGACATCGTCCGCGTGAACCGGACCGAGATCCAGCAGCGCGAGCCCGCGCTGCAGGACGGCGTCCTGCCGGAATGGGGGCTCTACGTCGCCGAGGAGGGCGCTATTGAGGCACACGTTGCCGCGCGCCAACTCATCGCCGACGCGGAGGCGAGAGGCGCCACGTTGCTTAACGACAAAGTAACCGGCTTTCTCAAGCAGGACGGCCGCATCTCGGGCGTCGTCACGGCCGCCGGTGTGGAGGCCCGCGCCGACCACGTCGTCCTTGCGGCGGGCGTCGGCAGTGTGCCGCTGCTGGCTGCGGAGAACGTCACCCTGCCTGTCACGGGAGTGGCGGGCATGCTGGTCAACTCGCGGCCGACGCAGGCGGGGCTCTTGAATGGCATCGTCAACGCGGAGCAGCTGCACGTGCGGCAGACGCTTGACGGCCGCATCCGGTCCGGGTCGGAGTTCTCGGGCGGAGACCCCGGCGACGACCCACAGAAGACGGCCGAGGAGCTGTTCGGTAGGGTTCAGGAGGCGCTGGCAGGGGGCGATGAGCTGGAGTTTGATTATTACACCGTGGGGTACAGACCAACGCCGGAGGATGGCTTGCCAATTCTTGGGTCGACGGGGCTGGACGGCCTGACTGTTGCCGTTATGCACTCTGGGGTTACGAATGCGGCCATCGTGGGTCAATTGCTGAGCCAGCAGATACTGACGGGCGTCAGTGATCCGGCATTGTCTAACTTCGAGCTCAGTCGGTTCGCATAAAATGGTGAAAATAAGTAGGACGTTTACATACGAGCCTGAGAAATTCTCTTCCAATTCACCTGTCGTGACCACAGTTCGTTGTCTGCTATAATACATAGCGCTGGCATGCCATCTACCGTGTATCCAAGCTATGTGAGCTTTAGCTGTTACGGCATTTGCTAGTTCATCCGCCACCCTGGCATTCTTAAATTCCGAGAGGATTATCAACAGGGCTGCCCCTGGCCGGGCTCCAGAGTCATTTACACTGCTGCCAAGCACCCAAGTTATTAGTGCGGCATTTCCAGTCTTCACCTCCGACGTATTTAAGGTCTGTTTTCGCTGTGTTCAACCATAGTCAGCTTGGATAGCCCACGCACGGGGGAACGGGTCTTCCACATGATGGGTTCCAGCTTGCATTGTATGACATAGACAAGTGGATTGTCTTCTCGGAACGAGACAAGGAAAGTTACGTGTCTGTGCTGGCTGGGCCTTGCATGAGTAGTGTTGCCAACGACAAGTTGGGGTTAATATCGGCGAACTATCCTGTCGGCACACGGCTTCCAAGAAATGGCGGAGAATTAAGCCCACTTTCGGGATGGACAGCCTATTGCGGGCAGGGGATTTACAAAGTACGTCTCAGACATTGGGCCTCAACCAACCGTTGATCGAGATCAAATTACCGTTTTTGATCAATTATACTCCACACTCCCCAAAGCCTCCCCACACTTCCCCGGATCACTTGGGGAAAGATCCCCACACCCCAGCTTGCTGACGCCTTTCTCTCCTCTGCCCAGACGCAGGTCCGGAAGAGGTTTTACCCTCCGCGCGAATCCAAATTCGATCATGTTCTGTACCTAGTCTTGGCCAGTCTATAAATCCCGGGGCGCATGCCAGGTTTCACAAAGCCATGCCACCTCGCTTGACGATATCCTCATCCTCTCCCTAGTAGGCTCAACACCCAAGCGGCGAGTGCAATGGCGAACCCAGAGAAAGCAGATGTGGCTCCTGCTGAGCACACGTCACCCAATGGCAAGTCCATGATCGACGATGCCGCAGACGTAGCACACCAAGAGTCCGCCTTGAAGACAGAGACGGCCGCCGTCGTCGTAGAACCATACGGCCCCTCAGGCTTCCGCGGCATCTTCGCAACTCGCTATGTCACGCTCTGCGCCGCCTTCTCGGCCATCGGCGGCTTCCTCTTCGGCTACGACCAGGGCGTCATCTCGGTGACGCTGACTATGGACGAGTTCCTCAACAGATTCCCCGATGTGTCGGACCACGCGGCTGGCGCCGGCTTCAAGAAGGGTCTCATGACGGCCATGATCACCCTCGGCGCCCTCATTGGCGCTATCAACATGGGTTGGATTGCGGACTGGCTATCGAGGAAGCGGTCAATCATGGTCGCTGTAGTGATCTTCTGCATTGGCTCTGCACTTCAGACCTCTGCTGTCGATTACGGTATGCTGGTGGGTGGCAGATTCATAGGAGGATTGGGCATTGGAATGTGAGTTCGCTTGTGCCCCTTCCCATGTTTTTTTTGTTTTGTCCTGTTGCTCTCATGATTAAGATAACACGACCGAAGAAAATGAGGTGGCTCAATAACAAAAATGCACCGATTATTGTTTTGTTTCTTCTGATGTATTTATTCTTTTGACTAACTGTTGCGATTTCCCTAGGCTCTCGATGGTAGTTCCAGTCTATATTTCCGAGATCTCACCTCCCGAGATCCGTGGCTCGTTGCTCGTATTCGAAGAGCTCTCGATCGTCTTCGGCATCGTGGTGGCGTTTTGGATCACATACGGCACGCGCGTCATCCCGAACCACTGGTCATGGCAACTGCCATTCCTCCTACAAATACTTCCCGGAGTCTTGCTTGGTTTCGGCGCCATCTTGCTCCCATACTCGCCCCGGTGGCTTGCCTCAAAGGGACACGAGGACGCGGCGCTGCGGTCGTTGGCCAAGCTCCGCGCGCTTCCTGACACGGACCATCGCGTCCGCCGGGAGTGGATAGACATCCTGGCCGAGGCGAGGTTCCAAAACGCCGTCATGGCTGAGCGACACCCTACGCTCGCAGGAAGCCGCGAAAAGTCCAGCCTCATTAAACTTGAGTTCGTCTCATGGACCGACTGCCTCCGCGCGGGCTGCCTGCGCCGGACTCACGTTGGCGCGGGGCTTATGTTCTTCCAGCAGATGGTCGGCATTAACGCGCTGATTTACTACAGCCCTTCGCTATTTGCAACTATGGGACTCAACATCGACATGCAGCTCATCATGTCCGGAGTGCTCAACATCTCGCAACTGGTCGGCGTCGTCAGTAGTCTGTGGACTATGGATCGTTTCGGGCGGCGGAAGCTCCTGTTGGCTGGAAGTGCTTGCATGTTCTTCGCGCACTTTATAATTGCCATCCTCGTGGGCAAGTTCTCTTATGACTGGACAAAGCATGTCACCGAGGTAAGCGGCTTTCCCGAGGCCTGAGAAGTTTTAATACGGGCGGTGTTTACTAACTTTCTACTCTCTAGGGCTGGGTTAGTGTCGCATTTCTACTAGCGTACATGATAGCATTTGGCGCCAGTTGGGGACCTGTACCTTGGGCGATGCCATCCGAGGTCTTCCCATCCTCACTGCGCGCAAAGGGTGTCGCTATAGCGACCTGCAACAACTGGCTCTGGAACTTCATTATCGGCCTTATCACGCCACCGCTCGTCCAGGAGACAGGATTCGGCGCGTACGTCTTCTTCGCAGTCTTCTGCCTGCTCAGCTGTCTCTGGACATGGTTCTGCGTGCCCGAAACGAACGGAAAGACGCTCGAGGAAATGGATGAAGTGTTCAATGACCGCGCGGGCACGGCTGACGCAGTGGTGAAAGCACGCATCTTCCAGGAAGTTGCGCAGCAGCATCAGACAACAGATGTCACTACTTCTGCGTCACTTAGTTAGATACCAGCCTCGGGGATTGATGGACGAAAGCTTTCGAGTAAGTCTTCTTTTGAGAGCCTATTAGTCGTCATCTTGAGGAAGCACTGTGCGCGTCCCCAGGTTCTGTTTTAGTCCAGACAGTAAAATACAAATGACAGTACCATCTTGATTCATACTGTGCAACCTTAGTACATTTGCCACCTCCTGGAAATCCATGGCAAAGCGCTTGCCTGCTACATATAGGCTTGGGGGCCTGCGTTGCAACAACATGGGGAAGTGGTGACACGACCCGCAGTTTGAGCTTGGCACGGCCGGGCCGTCGAAAAGAGGACTCCAGAGGGCAGACCGACGGCGACATGACGACAAAGCCAGAGCTATTCGGGAGGAAGCGGAGAAGGCTGTAACTAACGATAGGCGGGATGATGAATTAAACATCAAGATGAGCCCAAGTCGAAGAGATATTGTTATGGAGGTATCCCCAGGTCCTGCTATAGTCCCCCTAATGGCCCATTATTAGCTGAAACCTAGCCTTCTCGTGTAGTACCAGGGTCACTCTGTATGGCCGTAAGTTTTGAACATTATTTTCAGTATGGCCACTTGTCCTCGTTCTTGGTAGTGCCATTCGCGTTACATCCTTGGTACTTGGTGATACTGTCTCCACTAGGCGCGGGCGCAGGCCAGCAGGTTGGTCTCATCCTCTACGTGGACCACAGCGTCGATATAGTCTCCTCCAAATTTAATCAGCCTTGAATCTTCACACACCTTCTACTACATTTTTAAAGGCAGGCCTGGGTACTCAATGTACAAACTACCCACAGAGCTCGTGTTTGCGTCGTATCTGGACAATTGGGCAGCTCAGGGCAAGCCATGAGACCAACCTTGCGGGTACGGGTCTCTGTGACATGGCCGCCGAAAAGAGAACGCTCTGGCGCCAGACACTGAATGCCAATTCCCTAATATTTTCTACTTGAAGGTAGAAGCCAATACTCGGCCCTGGTGCATTGATTTCATCCATGTCCCTCAAGAGCTGCCCTCGAAAAGGGCCTCTCATCAACCACCTAACCTCGGTAAACACCAGGACCGCTTGGCGCCGCTTCAGGTCCTTGCTCTTTTCAACGCCGGTCACTCGAGGGTTCATTTGCTCTTTGATGCACTTATTATTTAAGGCATATGATGATTTGTTGCCACGAGTGTACTAAATCTCCGACGACATACTAATTTAGGAGGAGTTGATTAGTACTTGTGTTAGTACGTACGTTTGGCACATAGCACAGGCGAGGCTGAACACACAAACCACACGCGGCGTCACTACCTAGGCAGTGAGCTATATTTTGAATATGAATTGGTGATATCACTGGCGTGTCTACTTCTTCGTAGCTCAGTTCAAGCGCGGCTGTTTGCTCATATAGCTCTCTTTAGACTGTGAAGAAGGCCTAATGCTAATTATCAAGACTGAAAACGAGCCGTGGATCGTACATACATAACATGCTTCCAAGGTGTTGATTCTCTCTCCTCCTTCCTCTCACTCCAAAACTCATTTGCAATCTAAATACACATATTCTTTCTCCTCTTTCGAGATACCACACCGATCACAATGAAGCCATTCTCCAGTCTTACCGCTCTCATCATCGCTCTTGCTGCTCCGATTACCGCAGCTCTTCCCCAACCAGCTCCCGTCGAACTAGCTCCTCGCGTTCCACCCCATGCGGATGCTTGGTGCACGTGGCGAAATCCAGGATTTGTTTTCGAATACAGGGTCTATATTAAAGAGATCGATGACGTCGAGGACAGATGCCGAAAACTCTGGGAAGGCCTAGCTCAGCATCGTTTCCTATGCCCTGTCTCAAAACCACACTGTGAAAAGTCGGACATTCACCCGAAGGGGCTCGAATGGGGCTTCACGGTCGGTTACGGCTGTGATACTGGCTGTGTTCAGTCTGCATTTTGGGAGGCGACGAAGAACAAATTTGGAGCATTGGACGTCTCCGAGTGCCAAGGCTAGTTGCGAGGCGAAGACAATGACTGAAAATGGAGGAGCGAGAGCGCAAGCCCACGAAGCTCATTCAATTTCTCTCGAGAACCTTCGGTAATGTGATTCGTCTTCTTTTGCTTCTGCCTCTTTTCTTCGCCAAGAGACTATACTCGTCAATAACGACATGAATAACATCTATTGTATCTAAATTACCTCACCCATGTACTTGGTCACGATGGGCCTACCCTATGGTCCTTCCGTCATGCGAGATCTTCTTCGAATTCTGGTTCCAGAGTTACGGACGAGGATAGGTTTGGAAATGCCAAGTTCGATGAACATATTGTGGGCAGTATAAGTCAAGATCGCATTGTACTATTAGCTTCTCTTTGTGTATTTCTGAAGCTATTATGCACGGCTGAGACTATTACGATTCTGAAAATGATGAAAAATGAAAAGATAAAGATTGAGAACCATGAGGGAACACCTAATAACCCGTGGTCGGGATTTAATATCCTGATCTTTATAGAAATGATGAAGAAGCAAATATTGTTGTACCCATGAACATGACACCCCACATTCTTTACTGGTCGTGTATCTTGTGTGGATAGGATTGTGGCACAGGCTTGGATGATTTATTCCAAGAGAACCTAGATAGCTAGCTGGCTTTGACGCCATATGGCGTTGAAAACACATCGTTTGGGTCAACAGAAGCCTTGATCTTCTGCAACCGCGCGAGGTTCGGGCCCCAGTACTTCGATTGTGGTTCAAAACCATTTGCTAAGCTGGTGTAGCCGGCGTAAGACAGATACTTTTCAGGCTCGTTGCCCTGCATCTCGAGGACCGCTTTCTCGATAAAGTTGCGCGTTGTGTCGTTGGTGGGTGAATCGGTGATTGCGTATGGCGTGAAGAAATATGACATTTCTCGATGGGGCAGAGCGGTTGCATCGACGGCAACGTCGTCGACCGCCCCTCCGTACAGGTCGACCAAGACAAACCACCTGTCAGTTCCGGCATCAGCAGTCTGGATATGCTGGAACATATTGTCGATACTCGTGTTGCTGGGCAGGGTCGAGCGGGTAATGCATGCGTCCTGCGCGGCAAAGTAGGATTGGGCAGGAAATATGGAGGAAATGCTGTCGAAAGTGCGATTCATGTGCTCCATCCAATTCAATCCTGCCACGACCGTACGCTTGGTGATGCCGGAAACACGCGCCTCTAGATTAATGCGGTTGAAGTCAGATTCCGGGCCAAAAAAGGCCCCATTGATCTGGAGTTGATCCTTGGAGACCACCACGGCGGCAGAGAATCGACGGTCGAGATCGATGTCATTGGTGATTTGATGGTAGGCTTTAAATGATGCGGACAAAGATGCAGGACTTGTGGACTCCACAGTAAAACCGAAATTGAGGACCTCTTTGGGTTCCGGTTTAGTTTGGAATGTAAATTGGGTGACGATCCCGAAGCTGGCGCCAGCTCCTCGGATGGCCCAGAAAAGGTCTGGATTTTCGGTCGACGAAGTGCGCACAATGGTTCCGTTTGCGAGAACCACTTCTGCCTCTTGTAAGGCGTCCAGGGTCGTGCCTTCGAGGCGAGAATGCAGCCCAAGCCCGCCGACAGTAGCATGTCCTCCAATGCCGACGGTCGGAGAAGATCCATGGGGCATATATCTCCCGTTGGCGGCGTGCAGCTTCTCGGCGATGTCCTTCAGCTTGTTGCCTGGGCCTACTCGAGCAAGTCCCGTTGGGTTGACTTGTACGTCCGAGAGATGCATCAGGTCGACTACAATGGCTCCATTGGCACCTCCAAGAGCTACACAATTTAGTCAATGTCACGACGTTGAAGGACCTGAGCTGAAATACCTTTGTTCGCATAATCGTGGCCACCACTCCTGGCTTGAACTTTGAGCCCGTACGAAGCAGCGCATTGGACTATACCTGCGGTCTGCTTCGTAGATTTTGGATACGTAACAGCGAAAGGCTCGTAGGGGAGGTTGAGGTTGTATGGGCGGACGTCTGTCTGCTGGAAATTGGTTTCGTCGGCAAATTTCACCTGCGGAATTCGACCATCGACCGCTTTGAGAAGACAGTCTCGCGGGTCTCTTGGCGTTATAATGGCTCCCCCAACCACAGTAATTTTTGCGGTTATGGCCAGAGCCGCAACGACTACCCAAGTAACATATCCAGACCCGGGGGTTGACGTGTTGAACATCTCGTTGATGAAGGTGATAAACCTTGATATGTTAGTCTAGAAAGGAGTCTAGGAGTCGACTTGATTTCTTTTTGACGCGATTACATGATTTTCAATGAAGTTGGGTCGCTCGTTTTATAACCGTGCTGATGTTGTATCAGACTCCTTTCATGATTTGGTAGCGGAGGCCGAGCAGCTTTCTCTTGTCGGACATCACGGGGTCCGTCTTGTATCCTCATCATGCGCCTCTCGAATTCTTACCGCGTATATTTGCAAATTACTAGAATTGGAAAACGTCTTGTTGAGGCTTTTAGCAGGGGCAGTTGCCAGACGCAAAGCCCACTATTGAACCCTATTTGAGACATCCTCACTATCTGTACCGTCGTACATTTGGCTTGGCAATGTCACGGCCGAGTGATCCGGCCGAGCGACGCGGCCGAACGACCTCGGGGCCCGGTGACCTCGGGTTCCGCCATGTTTCTCATGTAGCGGAAACCCTAGTAAGGATAGAATTTCGGGCCTCGAGCTCTTAGAAATTGGCGAAGGTCACTCATCCTGAACAAGTGGTCAACTCCATGTGATGATAATGGCGGGTTTGGTACTAATGCTTGGTTTGAGGATAAGGGGGGGGGGGCGATTCTGTCAAGAGAATAGTGTGATTCCCTCGCCTTTCCAGTGACTCAGGAAGCACCACGGAAATTTGCTTTCACCGCAAAGCGAAATGCTACGAAAGGCGATGGCTCAATGATCAATCTATCTTGACTTCGTCTTTTGCTAATCTGACTGGTTTGCTTTTCCGTGCTGATTCTAACGCACGCAAAAACTTCTGTTGCTGTATGTTTCAGAAGACGCTCACTTCAATTGCTAGACTCATTGTCCACCTAATTCTGTTGTGTTCTCACCAAGCCATTCTAGATTTGACGGCTCTGGCTCTAGCCCTCAACTTCTTCCCACGACACCTGTGTTTTTTCACGTAGTCTGCCCTGGAAAAGTCTTTTCCACACTTGTCACAGACAAATCTAGTCTTCTTGTGTTTCTCACGCGTATGCCGATGGAAGTTTGACGAGGTCGGAAAGGCTAAATCGCAGGTAGGACAGATATATTCTGTCTTTGCCGCAGAACCCGCCTCGGAAATCGACCTCGTCGAGAACCTCGAGAGCGGCGTAGAGCCGTTCTCATTATCGGGGGACGAACTCTCAATGATCTTTTGTGATTTTCGTGTCACAAATTTTCCTTTGAGTGCGTGATTATTGGGCTGGTCGGCATGAAAATCATTTTTAGAGACGTTTTGTCCCTCGCTCGAAGCTGGCGTGTGAATTGAGAGGCTTAGCCTGGGTTGCAGCAATGTTCCATCCGCAATAGCTAGCTCATGAAGACCCAAGTAGACTTCAAGAAAGTTGCATTTGTCTTTCAATGTTTCGAGAGGTTCAAAAAGTAGATTGGAGCAGAATGGCGGAGTGTAAGGTGAAGAAGTGTGTATCAGATCCGGAGGAGTGGTCCGGCAGAGACGCAAGACTTGAAAAGGTGTCAGAATACTGTTCAGGACAGGCCATAGCGAGGAACTTACAAAATGTGAACTGAAGTAAGCAGAAAAAAATTGCGCCCATCATGATAAAGATGGAAGGGACCTTAGATGATGGTATCGAGTATTGAAGTCTTTCGGTGATGGCTTGCCAAGTCCGAGGGCGACGAGGAAATACTTCATTAGGTTCCATGTCGATTCCATCATCCATCCGGTCATCCCACGGTTCAAGCCATCTCGTAGAGGCTTCATGGTCTGGATATGAGTGAGGTGGTGACTCCTGGGATTCTGTCTCGGCAAGGCCGTGACATGCCCTCCGTTGCTGACTTGAATGGAGAGAATTCCCAGAGGCATTCTCATTGAGCCCCAATACATCCGTTGCGTCACGAAGGAGACATATTGCCAGGCCTTGGAATCGATCCAGGAGATCGGGATCGGAGAGAGGCTCAGGGGAGGTGATCTTGTTCAGCTTCATGCCCCAAAGTCCACCCACGCAATAGGCGTATGCCGCATGTAGTGACTTCGGCAAGATTGTCTGCCACCGTGGCAAATCTCCAAGAAATTCGTCGCTCCAACTCTTTGAGGGCGTATAAGTGCTCTCGAGAGTAGTTGATAATGCTTCTGCAATGCTAAGCAAAAGCATCACGTCAGGAACATTGTCGGGGACATTCCCTTGGACCAAATGCTTCAAAGCTCTGATTCCACGATCCCAGGCCAACAGTGCGCTATTGGATTCCCAATCTTGCCACTTATACGTAAAGCCCTCGATGTTGATGGGAAATCGGCAAGAGGCTTTGCGAAGATGCATGAGCAAGCGAGGATACCGCGATTTGAATATATCGTGAACTTGTCGCACTCGTATATTTCCAGCCTCTTGAAGCAGTATCAGAACCGGCTTTCGAGTACCCGGGCCGAATCCTGGGCCGAATTTAGAGAAAAGGGTTTGGGCGTCTCCAGTTCTGGCTGCCTCCCATGCCATACCAGCATGCAGCAAATCTTTCGATTCTTGTGCAGCAATCAGTAGTGTCCGGACAGAACGAGTATCCGCTGCCCTCACAGCGTAATCAACGCAATGTATAAACAGGTCAGGCTCAAGTGACCTCAGAACGTGTAAGGTTGCTTTGATAAGTTCAAATTTAGCGTGCTTTGCGGCTTGATAGGCGAGCTCCGTCGGATGGAGGTTGACCTTGGACATAATTGAGCTGAGAACCCAATGGCACCCATGACGCGCTGCTTCATAGGCGACACAGTCCATATTGCCCCAATTGTAAAGCTCGTGGCGTAGGTAATACTCAACGAGGATTTCCCCGATTTCTTGGAGGTTGTACCGCATGGTGACTTGAAGACACTTTTCCATCCGGGCTGCCGTGGTGTTTATATCAACTCTGGGGTCGAAATGGCTCGGATCGAGGAGTAATTTCAAGATATCGCCTCTCCCTAATTCTGCAGCTTCTTGAATGGACGATAGCAGAACTGAGAATATTCGGTCGCATCCTTGGTGTCGGAGCAGAGCTTCACGGACCAAGTGTGCCTTTTGCAGACGCAGAGCATGGTGGAGCTCGGCCTCGAAGCTCTTGTGGGGATCTTGGAACCCATCGAGATCGTGACCAATCGAGTAATCCTCTTGAAATTCCACGTCCGAAAATCGTTGCCAATCAGATGTTGATTGAATGTCTGGCTGCCATGGGACAGATGTGGACAAGTCGGCGCTTGCTCGTCCCGGGAGCTGCTCCAAGAGTTCTTTTGGCGACAGGCAGGGACCGGCTGGATCCTGATCCTCGATCCCCTCAATTAATGTCCTGGTGAAGCTGATAGCCTCTACTTGTTCTGGAGTAATTGTCGCTTCAACTGCCGGTGTGGCCAAATATTCTGCCAAGCTCGTAGTCGGGTAGTCCTCTCCAGAATTCCCAAAGGTGCTTGAATTGTTAGAGAATGGGACAGTGCGCTCTGTTAAACAATCTTCCTCCTGCCATGGTACAAATCGTTCTTGACATTGCAAGACAGGCTCCATTTTTGGACCGAGCGTTGATTCATGGTAGTGCCCGGCCCCGCCAATGAACTCTTCATCATGGGATCTGAACGTCGATGCACGGTCCCATTCGGCTTCGTGGAACCCGTGGTCTAGCAGCATAATGTCTTTCACCGCTCGAGAAGCCTGGAACTTCTTCCAATGATCGAAGCTTATATACTGCTGCTCATGGAGAAATGTATGCCCAAAACTTCTGAAGACCTCCTCGTCCTCGAGGAAACCATCCACGAGTAGTCTCAAGCTAGAGACTAGGTAGGCATCGATTGGATACTCAGTTTCCTGTCGGTTCAGGGCATTCAAGTCTTCTGTGAGGACCTCGCAGTTTCGCAAAAGTGCGAAACAGTCCACAACAAAGCCCCCCTGGCTAAAGTTGGCTCCCACAAGATCCCAACCCAAAGCCCCTGCAATTCTAAAGTATAGCGTAGCATCGTAAATGATCAAGTCGAATGCATTTCCAGTTTTCCGCGCGAGAAAAACGAAGTGCGACTCGGTGCGGTCGTGAAATCGGCAGAGACATTTGTTTGTGCACGGTCGTGGGTCATTTGTGTCGATGTACTGGCGATCACCGAACGAGTCTCCAAGATAACGAATGCTGTCGATGGATGTCAGGTTTTGCTCACAGATTTGGCGCGATTGAGGTGAAATGAAGATCGATGGAAGGAGAGTTACACCTACCCTTCTGGACTCAAGGTCTCAACAAGACGGAACTTGAGACCGAGACCATCATCATCACATGCGTTTCTCCGGTAAGGACAGTTTTGTTCATAAGAGACCGACAAGAGAGCACTCTCTAGCGACTCCGCAGTGGCTGGATGCAACGAGCAGGATGAAGGCATTGGGCCGGCAAACTTGTCCATCGGCGCTCATTTGACGGCACATCAGCCACGTGTAGCGTCAGACAGCGAAATATAGCAGGAGTGAGCAATTGTGGTCCTGCCATGGAAATTCGCAGTAGAGTTGCGGGGTTTTCGAATGGATGTGGATGCGTAGTGTTATATCATCCGAGGGTACACGCCCAGGCTCCCTCTCCTCCGTAGTGTACGATCATTCCCGTATCTATTGGTCCTGGGAGGAAAGTAATGGCGCTGCAAGCCAATCATTCGAGTGAGATGACTTCCGCATTACAGATCGGGCAT
Source organism: Diaporthe sp. HANT25 (assembly GCA_013435955.1). Classification (NCBI taxonomy): domain Eukaryota; kingdom Fungi; phylum Ascomycota; class Sordariomycetes; order Diaporthales; family Diaporthaceae; genus Diaporthe; species Diaporthe sp. HANT25. The sequence goes on along the minus strand of JACBFG010000029.1, from coordinate 2,134,887 downwards.
TGCTTTTGTGTGCCCCATGCAGGGCGCAGTTTCAGCTGCAATTCCCAAAATTGAACCAATCCTATTGCCCTTCAGGTTACCTAGACGGACATGTCAGCAAGTTCTCCGGGCCGGGTCAAGACGCCACCCGCAAATCCCAAACCTTAGCCAATGAGAGCAACATGCAAGAATTGCAAGAATCCCATTTTGCCAAGTGTAGAAATTCAGGAATTGTGCTACATCGGGCTCAACAATTTGTCTGTCACAGGGCGACCAGGGCATGAACTCATATGCCATTATTGCACAATTACCAGTCGTCATAATCCCCGGGTCATACTTTTGGACATTATGAACGAAAGAAAACGATTTGATGATATGTGGGATTCCTAAGATTGCGCACACTAATTATAATTCCAAGGCATGTCTATAAGAAGAAATTCAGGATTCATTTTCGATTCTGTGGTACTGCGATTCAGACACATGACTCTAACAAGGTGAATCATTGGGAATCGTCCCAAGCCCTGAGGTTTTGTCTTTGGGAATCGATTCCTAAATTGATTGTACCTCAATTAGTGATGCGATCACAAAGGTTCTTGGCATCATGTCTCCCAAAATATCACTTTGCCTGTTCGACACATGGTTGTTGGTGAGCCTTGCAAGGAGCCGTGTTATGTTCATAGATAAAAGAACAGTACCATGCTTCGATAAACTTCGAATTTGGTGTTCAGATACGAAATCCCTTATTTCTTCATGACGAAACGAGGCTCGAGCACGACATCCGACAAACGGCGGAACTATATTTACAAGTTCGAACAAGAAGCATCTGCAAGGCAAGTTCCAACGTAGATCTGTCTTAATTTATGAAAGAATGTTGACTGACTTCAACAGCACGTACATAGACCATTTAGCTGCCATGTCCAGCAGAACGAATGGTCCGGATAGGCAGTATCAAGGATCGCCAACCGGCAGCAAGGGTCGACTCTCATTCCCCGAGGATTTGATCGGCGTGGGCGCTTGGATCGGCGAGACTGTCACCGTACCATCATCGACTCCGAAATCGCCATTGCATCACTGCACCTCTCAGGCCGTGTCGCTTGCGAGCGAGTCGAACATCTCAACCCTTAACAAAACTATGCCGAAGTACGATCCAGTGGCGCAGTTTTGTGCGGAGGCTCCTCGCGAGTCTGCACAAGTCGCGGCATGGATTGGCAGTCGCAACGGAAGAGGAGACCCTCATGAAAGAAGCGGGAACCTTGGAAGCTCTTCGAGAGAGTGTAATGTGAACGGCCTGAAGGTGAACACATCCAAGGGCCCATACAACGAGGATAAAAACCTGACACACATAAAAGAGTGCAGTTTCAGAAAGCCACCACCCTAGACAGTAACATTCATATCGCCTGCAAGGCTCTCCTCGTTACCTAAAGTATCTCATTCGGCCTACTCAGCTTGACTTAGAGAGAGAGAGAGAGAACGCTACTGTGTTCTCATGTAAAGTGTAGAAGACAGTCGAGGGACAACATGTATGCAAGCAAACACGTTGGACTGAAGATGGTTCGTCAATCGACTAAAATTATGGACAAAGGGGCCCGAACCGCTATTGCTCAGGGGCTCCCTCAACTGCAACCTTGACATCGTGTGGTCACGCAACCCGGTCATGCTGACTTGGCTGGCTTGGGGTTGGGTTTGGAAATAGGGGCTTGTCCGCCGGGATATTGATCCGGCCAGAGAAGGACTCAGAGTGAGTAGATTAGCATTCGGGTCAATTAAACTCAATCACATGCATCCAACAACAGAAAAGTCACATTTCACGTCAGAAAACTTCAAAGACACATCAACGTGTAGTGATAATTTATCTGGGTAATGCGTGGAAAAAGGACGATTTAAGAGATAGTTATCATTAATGACTGGCCACTCTGTTGGAATGAAAGGACGGGTCAACTCCAGGTCTACTACCCCCCGAGCCCCGCACACCAGCTATATAAGGAAGAAATAAGGAGAATTTGTCAGCCTAGAATTCTGGCAGTCCTACTCGTCGTCGTCTGCGGCAGACTTAGTTGTTGTTGCCCTGCTTCTGTCCCTGCTGTGCATTCTGACCCTGCTGGGCGTTCTGGCCTTGCTGGTTGTTCGCATTTCCACCGCCTCCATTTCCATCGAGGGCTGCATCAACATCGATGCCAGCAGCCTCCAGTGTGTCAAGATCGTCTTGGTTACCAGAGTCCGAGATGGCCTGAACCGCCTTCTCGAAGTCGGCACCAGAGTCAGCGGCGCCAGCTGGAAGGAAAACAATCGTTAGCATTGATCTTTGGACAAAGCCGGGTGGATTGAACATGGGTGTTTCTGGGAACTACCACGTACCATCACCGTTCTCGGTCAAGAGGATTGCTGCCTCTGCCTTAGCGGCGGCGGCAACACCACCCGAGCCATCGTTGGCAGCCGCATTCACATCGTCGTTTACTGCGGCATCTTGGTTGTTGTCCTGGTTGTTTTGACCGTTGTTGTTATTGTTGTTTTGTCCCTTGTTCTGAGGCAGGGCGACGGCGAGGCCAGCCAAGAGAGTGATGACGGTGAGTGACAGCTTCATTTTGAATAAATATGTACTGAGTTAAAGACAGTCTCCTGGACCAAAGTTGTGTGAAGTGAATATAGTGAATGAAGGGAGCACAGCTGGATCACAGTTAGTTCTGACGTCTGATATATCAAAAGATGGGGAGGGATAACTTGGCTCAACTCACCTCTTAAAGAATGGGATGAATGCGGTGAGTTGGGACGAGGCTGAAGAACGGAGCTGGGAGTAAACAAGACTCCATTGGGATGACTTAAATATCAAGAAGATGACTTGATCATGTCTTGGCTGAGTTTCGCGGCACTTGTGTGATCGACGAATACTCAGGCTGCCAAGGAACGGTGAACCACATTCTGAAAGCGACAAGAAGGAGATCACGCAGTGCTTGACCATGCTTGACAATGCTTATGGAATTGGCACCCATCACTTTAATCTTGGCAAAATTGCGGCAGAAACACAGGAGTAAACAGATTTAGCGCTGGCGTAGACTTTCATGGTCCACAGATTTACTTCACCGACGGCCGATAAACGCGCGGGTTGCCGTTCAGTTGGGTCCCACAGAGACAGGCAGCAGAGAGCACTGTTACGGGTGCGACTCCTGATGCCTCCTCTCTGCACATAATCTCGAACGTTGTCGTGCTCTGCTTGGACAAATCCTGGGCGATCAGCCCTGTCGGCGCCTGCCAGCCGATTTTTGGCCGGTCAGAGATCGGGCAAAGCTCCACGTTTCATGTTTGATCTGCGGCATCAGGAGGGCGGGTTGGGACCTCCCGAGTTGCGCCCGCCGGCGGCCGGCCCACTGCTGTGGCTCAGGAAGCTTAAAACTCCTCCCGAGCCGCGGGAACCCATTCGTCGACCTCGTCGTCAGCGTGTTACAAATATTCGCGGTGGCCAAGAGGAAATGGCGAGGCCGACCTCTAAATATTTGTCTTTAGGGTGGCCGGGCGGGGAGAAAGCGATGCTGACTGTCTTACTGTTTCAGACGTCATTCACTCAGAAACCGGCATCAAACATCCTACAGTAGATGCATCCCGCAATAAAAGTCGTCAAAAGAGATGGCATGATGCAAGAGTCAGGACCCGCTCAACATTGGTTCAGCATCGCCCAAGTCAAAGCTGACCCAACCCGACGTTGTTGAGTGCTCCAGGGTGCTGACCCGCAAGACGAGCGGGCGATGTCTCGGAGATCTTGCCCGAGTACGAATTATATTGAGTCAGCCCCCGTTGGGACCCGCAAGCTGTTTGTCTTTCATGTGGATTGTCGCACATACGTCATCTTTCGGTGAATTCAGTTTTGTATGGACATGTCTTCGAATTTCATCTAATGTGTATTGGCAACCGAATTTCGAGAACGCAGGTCACAACGCGTTGTTAAGCTTTCAATAGACCCCTCTAGCCGCCATGGAACGATGAGCACAGCTGCAAGCAAGGTTGTACAACTTACTAATGTTATCCTTGAGAAAGTTGTCAAGTTTTGACGTTTAGGACCCTGGAAGACCCTTCAATCTCACTTGACTTCGCATATTCACGACATTTAGAAGTAGGTTGTACCTTAGTTATTTCCTGCCGCGCGGTCATCCCAGCAAAGTTTGATTTGCACATCGACTATAGGAGAATGATTATAGTATCCCTGACGACACCGCAGGACTCGACCAAGATCTGAATCTAAATGCCAAGACGAGTCTCAATATATCGCTCGTCCATTCATGAGGCACCACCTCATATTTGGGACCCAGCCCAGGCCAAAGTAGTCAGTGCCTGCCCAATCGTAAAAGTCGAGGCCTGAATGCGACTCTCTGGGGCGCCAAGTTAGGTGGTCGACAGACATATTACCCCAGATTGAGGGGATGGCAATAGGGTTTTCGCCAACTTTAATGTCAACCCACGGATACCGCCCACCGTTGGGCGTGTCAGTCACATGCATCATAGCAACCTTGGGTTTCTTCAAGATCGGCTTGCGTTCCTGCCTCCACTTTCATCGATCGCAGTAGTCAGTGCGTCCAGAGGAGGTTTTTTATTGGGCCACATTGTGTGTTGTACGCCTTGTTGTGACTAGAACCGCCATGCCGGGTGTCTGTGACATTGACTTCCGATTGGACCTGAGTGTATGATCGGGCATATAAACTATGATATACCAGCTGGCCTCAGCTCGACAAGAATTGGTCTGGGTCCGAATCCCGAGTCTCGCGGGGCAGGCGATGGGATGAAAGAGCCAAGTCCCGCCGGTTCAAAGACTAATTGGTTCTCGGGAGTTCGTGATTAATGAAAGCCTATTTGGCACGCAGCTGAGCAGTTCGTTGAGCCTCTTGTATTGACTTTCAATGGGTCACTGATAGCTGTCGAGCGTAAGAGTTCTAGGTAATGGGCTCGAGAAGAGTCTTGCATATCCTTACAAGAACAACCTGCCAGTCACATGTGCCTATCCGGATTTTCCCTCAGCCCCCAAGCTACACATGCAAGGTGGCCTCTGCTCGTCAAGACTGGAAAACGGTCAAGTATAAGGTTTGGCTTTCGGAAACTTCGCATGGGACCATGCCGCTTTGCATGCACGCACATATGGCATGCATGCGTCCCTGGCCCTGCACGCAGGCTGTGGTTCGTCTGCTCAACTCAACGCTCGCCATTCGAACCTTATCAGACCTTGCTTTTCGCGCTCGGATCCGGTTGTGCGCTTCCAACGGAGATCAGCACAACAAACCTAGTCGGACTCGGGATCTACGGAGAGGCTAACAGTGTGACAGATACCACGGTGCCATTATAGGACATTACGTCAGTACTATCGTCCCAGGGTCGTTACGCGACCATCCCTGTGGCGCGCGCAGATTACAGTTCGGGACTTCTTTATTAGAGTAATGGTCAGTGTGGTGGTATGCGCCATTGACAAGACAAGGTGACTGCATCCCCAAATTTGGGCAGCGCTGCGACCGCACAGCACAAGCTTTCAAGACTGGTGCCGGATCGAGTCCCGGAGGGACAGAATGCAAGGAGACATCGTGATAACTTCACCTATCACGACGTTGTGTGACTCGCGTTGGAAGGGCGTGTAACCTGCACGAGGAGAAAAGAGCCTCATGTACTCGTCAAATTCATCAGGGGGTATGTAGCTAGATATTATAGTTATGTACAAGTGACAAAAGAGTAACATTACAACTCGGTCCGTCTCACCGACACGTCTTTCGGCCTGGTCACAGGCGACGGCGTGGTTGAGACCGTAACATCCATCTTGACCTCGATACCCGATAGGTTCGCCCCTGACTTGGACTTGCTGACGGCCCGCGAGTGCTGTGGGAAGATCGAGGACTGCCCCTTGTCGGCCATTATGTGTGTCGTGACACCAGTATTGTCGTATTGATCCACCCCCAAGATCTCCATGGCCTTGTCGTTCTCTTTGCCACGATTGTTGTACTCTCTCCTCGTCTCGGTGCTGTCTGTGCTTTGGGACTGGACAGGCTGGGGCTTTGATCGGGAGTTTAGACTTTGCATCGGGATTTCCTCCCGAGGACCAGCGGCAAGTACCGCACCAAACGTACTGCCGCCATCTGTTGAAGACCGCGAATCGTCAAATCTGCTCCTGTCCACCTGGAACGACGGGCTTGGTGGTGCCGGCATGGCCATCTCGACATCGTTATCTCCAAGTCTTCTGTAGTTCGTCGATCCAAGCTCCTTGGTGCTCACAAACAAGCTCGGGTCCTTGCTCTCGCGGGTACTTCTCGAGTTGCCGGTGCTGCTCATCGCCTTGGCCTTTACGGAATGGGCGCCGTAGTTGTTCTTGTCCCCGTACCCAGTGTGCCTTGTCCTCCGCGACCGTGACGCATAACTTGTCATCCACTGCGGCTTGATCTTAGACATTAATGGTCGGAGTGTCGGAAGACACGCGCAGATGATGCCGGAACATAGCTCGCTAACAGACCAGCCAGAAGTCGGGACATTGTCCCAAGTAAAATCGGGACCTTGTTTGAGGTAGCCGAGGCGAATAAGAGAGATGGCGCAGGTGCTGTTGGCAAAGTTCAGTACATTGGAAGCATGTTATCTTTGTGCAGGAGGCATAACGCAGATTTGACGTACAAAAATCCCAGGCAGAAGATGCCAAGGAGGATATACTTCTGTTGCCGGCGAAGCTTCAATTTCGCCAGTACGGGCAACGGCATGCCAAGGATAGCAAGGTCTGTTGCGATATTTCCGGCGGCATTGATGTACCAAAATGGTAAGTTGGGCATGCACTGTCCTTCCAACTGGGTTTCCCAAAACTTTTGGACGGGTGTGCAGGTGAAAATGACGACGAGTAGCTGCGAGAAGGCCCACATCATGATGACTACTCCGGTCATCCAAATTACTCTCTTCATCTTGTATACTCCGAGTACACGGTAGTACTGGATCAAGAAGGTCAATTTGATCATCATGAGTGTTGCATTATATAAGACAATAGAGACCCAGAAGGACTATATCTTGTCAGTCACCATCAATGGACTTCATCTTCGTCACTGGCGTTCTGGCTTTCGAACTCACGCGAAGATACAAAGGAATGACGGAAGGGTCGAGTGTCGCGGTACGCCTTCCAAGACCGTAGGGAATGGCTAAATGAGTCAGCTTCCTGTCTCACCGAGTTTCGCGGATCTGATCAACTAACTCGAGAGCACGGCGCCGCCGGTGGCTATAGCAAAGCCCTGAAAGCAAGTCAGTCATTGACCTCGGATAAAGAGGCCGACACCAACATCGACGACATACCAATGTCACGAGGACAAAATAATCATCGAGCCCAAGCTGCTTGAGCAGCACTATCCTCGTGTAGAAGCGGAGCCCGACGATGATGGTCGCCAAGGAGAGGACCAGGATGACAATGAGCAGAGCCAGCCACGCAATGTTCTGGGCTGCCAGCCCTGGGTCCACGGACGTCGACGTTGAATCCATGACGGTGTATTAGTGAGGCCTGCCTGAAGCAAGAGATCAAGTCCCACCGGAGGACGAGGACGCGTTCGCGGGCCAAATGGCAGCAGATATATGGGTGTCCGTCCAGCCGGGTCTGTTGAAGAACAACCCCCTTGTACCGTACGGCCCAAGACCGAAGTGGAGTCGAAGGGGCGGTTTCACTTATACATGAACATGTGAGTGGGCAATATTCTCAAACTACCGTGAGGCTGTCCAGGTGGTGGGTGGATCTGCAGGCTAAGTACTGCCTCGAGGCCGAGATCCAGGGGAAACATGCGCAGGGTCGACTAAAACCGAGTGAGACATCAGATGGAGGAAATATGAGGATCCACTGGGATATGGCAAGGAGAGGTGGACTGGCACTGGACTGCTTATGTGCAATCAGAGGAGAGGGACTAATTTAGCTAGATATGTATCCTTTGTTCTACCCCTGTGATGGACGACGAGCTTGTGGGATTAAGCTTAGCCCCAGTGTACCGCCAATATCTACCGCGCCGGGCGCCATCAATCATGTCCTCGGTAGACGATCCCAACCCAGCACGAAGGAAACTGGAACCAGGGGAACGGATGGGTGGCAGCGCTGGTGGGTGGTGCCGCACGGAGTATCCCTTTCACGAGTCGTACTGCGAACTATTGTGGGCTTGAGCACCCAGCGCGTCTTTGGTATGACGAAGGTAACGCAAAAAGATGAGATGGCAGGGCTCCCTTCTCCGAGCCAAGCCATCCCAGCAGTTCTCCATGGGCGTCTGGGAAGACGCGGCCCCCTTCGACATGCTTTCGAGGAGGGGCGACAAGGTTCAAGGGCTTGCACGTGCCAGTGACTCTAGGACGGGGAGGGAAGTTGTTGGCGTGAGGGCATCAGGGGCTGAAAAAGAAAAGGTCTCGTTTTGTGCATGAGACGCCAGTGGGTAGCTTGGGCTCGGCAGGCGCAAGCCGTTGTGTACTCTTGTACCCAGGTACTCACTCCTGTTCTGTATAGGGCCAAGTGCCTAGTTGGCGTTGGAATGTTGGAAAAGAGGTCGCTGGCGCTGGCATACTCGCGGATAGAGGCTTGGCAACGACCGCCGGACCGCCGGCAAACAAGGATGGCCATGATCATCTTAATGAGCCCACCAAAGCCCACCGTACAAGAAGCGGCTGCAGTCCGATAAGCGTGCGGGTACAGATATTTATGGAGCTCAAATCCAGGGTTGCAAGCAGGGAAAGGGCAAGAGAACTGCATCTGAAACGCCTATGCTCCGGCGCGCGCCCACTGCCTCCCGCCTTGTGGGCGACAACACGATTCAGTGACCGACGATTACCGTGGTAGGATCTGAGGGCCAGTATCCGCTTCCAGGTCATGAGCGTACCTGAAGAAGCGGAGATGTGGATCGCTTGGATGTGAAGATGATCAAGACCAAGGCTTGAGCAAAGTTAGACTCTCAAGTGTAGGCGCGCTTAATGCTCTTGCAGCCAAAAGTGAACCCCTCCATTGGCTTGGGGATGCGTGCTTGGGCCTCTACCTGAACATCCGACGCTCCATTCCACGGCCCCATCGGCAAGTTTCTTCATAACTTAATCTTGACGATCTTTTTTGGGCTCCTCTTCTCCGGCTACTGTGCGCTCCTCGGTCTTCGCTCTGGTGGGTTCTGGTAGTAACATTGACTCGAGCGACACAGCAAGCGATCCAAGATGCTGCGTATCCGTCTGGGCGGCTTCAACGGATCGGGCATCTCTCTCGCCCGGCCCATATCACCGGGACATTTCGACCCTCTCATTCGACAATACTCCCCCAGTAGATATCTCTCCTGGAGGATGTTACGTCCACGTTGACTGTGTCTCAGTATCATACAATGTGACAAGAATTACGAACTCATTTCTTGCCGCATCCCCTTCCCACCTATAGAAACAAGCACAAGGGAAATTGAGGCCACGCAACACACTCACATGCATCCTGATCTTGATGCCACAAGAACATGTGGCATGGTTTCCCTTGCACTTGTCCAGCGCGGGTAGTCCTCAGTAGTCTCCGGGTGGACCTTGGGGGCTATATGCACGGGCGCTCGGGCTTAATATCAGCCGCCTTTCAACCACCAGCACTGTCGTAACGACTCGCCTGTTACTTAGCACCGTCTGATGATCCGTTTGACATTGCCCATTGCAGACATGGTGGACCGCCGCAGCAGAGACGAGAAACCACAAACTAGCGACCTTCAAAAGACCCTGAGAGACGGGAATTCCGGACAAGTGGGGGTGGCTTGTTCGGGAGGATCTCAGGGGGATGGATAATGATTCATCAGCGGTGCTTCATAAGTGCCGCCAATTTTGTAATTGAACACTGAAATCTGCCGCCTCTCCTGAAATTTGGCAGTCTACGGGCAGGTATTCCAAGACCCAGGCACGGCGGCTGTCTTGAATATTGTGAAGCTCCCTCGATCCTGGTTACACGGATTTTTGTTCGAGGTCTCCCAAACATGCATCGTTCAACGCAGCGCCTCGGGGATTTACTGAATTACGTGCTGTTGATTATCAAGGCACTCCCTGCCGGTTAATCAAGATGGGCTGGGCTGTATTCACAGGGGACGCTAATAGTTTCCTTCTAGACGATTGTAAGACTCGCGTTCACGCTGGTTGTAAGACCACGTTCCGACCTGCCAACTTGATACACATTTTCAGGAGGTGCCAATTACCAGATGATCCGCCGCTACTAGGTGCCCCATCAAAGCGCTGAAAAAGTGTCTCGCAAGCTAGGTCAAGATTGGATGATGGCTCGAAATGCCATCTGCGCACGCGAAAAAACGGTCGCGAAGACACCAAATCACATTGTAACGCTGTTTCTTGAATACTTGCAAATCTTTCATCTATTCGTGAGATTGTGGAAGGGGAATGTCAAATAGTTTACAAAAATTTACTGGTCGATATTTTGCCTGATTTTTTCAGACTCTGCTCCATGAGAATATCAGAGGTCGCTTGTACGTGCATCGCATGCAATTGCTCTCATTTGATGTTCGGAACAGTTACAACCATAAATAAATCGCAAACTGTACGAAGTTTGATTGCGTCTTACAGTAGATCGGTCTTCCTTCGTACAAAGTCTTGTACATTAATGATGACAAGCCACTGCCGTACAAACCTTCCGTCATAGAATTTAGGGGGGGGGGCTGGATTACTGCGCAGCCTTGTATCGAAGGGCGTTCTACAAACACTACTACCACATTTTCGACCTTGAGAAATACTGTCATGCCCCTCGACGATAATACCATGATATCCGAGCCAGAAACCACGACTTTCGGCGACCTACAAAGCCGGTTGCATTGCCACGTGGTGATTTGGAAGAGGTGAACGCTTTGGATTGACAAGTGTCGCCTCGTGCTGGACCAAAGAATATCCCATAGCAGCCCTATACTATAATGTGACGGACTGTGCGGTGGCTTGTTGTCTCGAGGGGCCAGGCATGCAGCCGTTATCACAGATTCGAATTCGTTCGACAGGACTCACACGCTACAGCCATCTAGGAAACCAGTAAGTCGTGAGAAACACCATGTGATGAGACGCTTTAGACCATGCAGTCCAGACTCTCAAGGTTGTAGGTAGATCAGAATGATCGTCTTAATCCGGACCAGAGTTCCGTCAAGATCTTTCCGTCAGATCGGAAACATCCCGGCACCCTAGAATAGGATGGCGCCATTGGGCGGACTCCTGAACCATTCGTGTTGCAGACTCGGAGGTGGGACGTCGGACTATCCGGCGAGGGGGTTGCTGCACGGGCTGGGGTGGTCCCAGGACGGCTATGTGGGCTCCAAAGCCCCTTCCCTTGCATCTAGGGCAGAATGCTTTACTGCTCGGCATTTGAACCCGTCGATCACTCATGTAATACTCAATTACCCCAGATTACGGTCCCGTAACCTTGGAGACGAAAAGGATAAATGTTGCAGATCATAAGAATGACCTGCATTGTGTCTAGGTTAGCCACGAAGCCCTGTCACTAGCTTGACTGAGGACAGTGGCTGATGGCTTATTCCGGCATCCAGAGCGATCGAGTCTTTTCAACAGCGGTGCTTTAATTTTCCAGCTGCATCAATTGCACTTGCACGACCTCTCGCTCAAGAACTGTAGAATCGCATGGAGAGATTCGGGGAGTTAATCCCAACCAAACCCCGGGCACTGCCATCTCTGGTTCTTGCCTTAGCGAAGGCTTAGCAACAGCACATTTATCAGACGGCCTGCCCACTCAAACGTCGCGGGACACGGCCTTGTGTCAGCCCGGACCAGTAAGTATCGTTCTTGGGCGCCCAAAGCTCCGGCATCTGTAAGAACGTGTCCTGCCTGTGTAAAATGCCATTCGCGAGGGCCAGCCAAGCAATACAAGTCCCGGGACAAGGCCCGTCGCGACACGGCCGAGAGCAAAAGATGTCCGATGCCGTGGACCCGCTCTCACTCCCGTGCTTCCCCGATTGCTTGGCCTCGATAAGGTTTCTTTCTGCGCAGAGCTGCTGCTCGGGTGGACCCACACTGTGGATGGCACAGGTCAACAGTTCGACAAGCACAGCTGGTTGTGGGAAAGACGCTATCGAGTTGTTTCGTGATCTGCGCCGGATTGAGGAGCCTTCTTTGTGGAGGGTGGCAAGCTTTTCGCGGTTTCACTAGAGATCTTTCGTGCTACACAACGATGGTATCGCGAGAGGCTGTGGTGGCTGTAGGCCTGACACGTGTCCTCGGTCCTTCCCATCACTTCGTTACCTTCATATTGTATGCAAACTTCGGGTTGAGTCCTGCATGGTGCAACACGGCGTGCGAAAACGATGAGTTGTTCTAGGCGCAAGGATGAAACTCATTGACGGCGGCCGACTCATGTGCGCTTCCACAGTCTCTAGCGGGATTTAAGGTTCCAGCTACGATGTGTTGGACGCCGACCTATCGCGACATTGATTCGGTATATTGTATGTAGCACTACAATCGTTCGGCATTCATGTGATTGACGGACCACCTGTGCGTAGACATTGACTACCTCGTGAGCATACCATGACAATAGTTCGGGGCCAAGGGGAAGAGAGCTGAAGTGAAGCAGGTAATGATCCAGAAAGCGGCAACCCGACTCGGCATCGGACTGAAAAGGCAGTGACACTTACACTGACCGCCTAAAATTGCATTGTTGAAATTAAATACTCAGGTCAGAGTTTCAAGCAGATCAGCTTCTGCCAAAGGTCCGTAGGTGGCTTGTTCAAATGCAAAGCGGGCCTGTCGAGGTGATCTAAGTCTCGTTCATCTTCAAAGTCTCTATCTCAGTGACCTAGACTATTTCAATGTTTCAGTCACTTTCAGAATTTGCAGGGCACACAAGATCTGTAGATTTTATGTTTTATACGTAGCTCATCAGATGATTGTGACGGGACGGTTAGTACTGAGCCTATATACTGCTAGAAGGCAACCAATAGCAATTGGTTATTCTGGTCTTTTGGCCGAGGCAGCTGTTTTGCTAGCAGTAAGCAGATTCGTCTCAATAATGTTGCAAAAAGCTTGGTGTGCTAACCTGAATACCTAAAGAAAGCTATTCAATATTTTGAGGTACGCTACGTCGACATGTGTATTAGGCTTGATACAAAACTTTTCAATAAACTTTTGCAAATAGGGTGATGAAAAAATATAAGTAGACAGTTGAGTTCCAAGGAAAATACTTAACAACATATCAATCATGTCAAGATTTGCCATCAAAAAGCAAAATAAGTAACAAGCATAATCCCAAGGCAATATACGACACACACAAGTACCGAGACACTTCGAAACTACACTCGGAAAAGACTGAGGATATACCATCACTATACAATCGTTGCTCGCACACCGAGGCTCTCATGCTTGGGCATTGGCACCAGCGCCTCCCAATCGTACCGGACGTCCTAGAAGAAGCTGTTTTTAGCATAATATAGACTTGGATGTGCTCAGGACGCTGAATTACCTCTTCCGATGTCTCGTAGAGACGCATATGTGGGAAGACACGCAAGGTCAAAGCCGCCGTAGCCAGATAGAGCTCACAGAGGCCTAGACTTCAGACATGTCAGCTGATGGGATTTCGAGATGTTAAGCGCATAGAACCTGTCAAAGGTGCTTACTTCATCCCAAGGCAATTTCTGCTTCCTTTTGAAAAGGCTTTTCCCTCTAGTTCTCAGCTTTGAAACAACGTAAAGTGTCCTGCTAGGTCGACCACTCACCGAGAAAACCGCGGTCGAGCTGCTTCCTGTGCTGGAGATCCAGCCAGCGCTCGGGTTGGAACTTGTGCGACTCCGGAAACAACGTCTCGTCATGATGGGAGATAAAAGCAGACATGCCGATCGCATAACCCCGTGGTACAATGTATCGAATGGGTCTCCCCTGCCATTCGCCTTGGTAGACTAGATCCTCCTCGGTCGCGATCCGGGCCGACCTGCCTGATGCCCCGTACGAGAGCCGTAGACCTTCCTGGACTACACTGCTAAGGTACGGGAGCTTCTCCAACGTGGCCCAGTGTGGTAGGTGCTGTGGGTTGGGGATAGCTTCTTGGAGCTCAGCCGTCAAGGTCTCGAAGATCTTAGGGTTTGTTAGGATATGGTATGTCAAGACACTGAGACACCTGGGTAGTTGTTAGTAAATCGCCAGCACTGTTTTGCGTTAATCAGGTTCGATGAGGGATGCCTCCATCCCGCATGTCTCGGAATTTTAGGAAGAACAACAGGGAAAGACCCAAAGGTCGGTCAGAGAGCAAAAGCTCGCAAAATACCTACCAGGCTGTTGTCTCAGTGCCCGCACCTAGAATACCCAAAACCTCTGCATAGATACGTTCAGGCGACTTTTCCTCTTTGCTGAGACTAGAATCCATGAGGGCTTTGACGAAAATTGGACGTGGGTAGACGATACCAGCTTTCAGATCTTCGGTGGTCTTGATGACCATCTTGGGTATGTCTATCTGCATGGTACGTATGAACCGGGCCGTATCCTCAGGCAGGTAGTCTATGAACCTGTGCAAGTTGGTTAGCAACACCATCTCGGTCTTTGTAGCCATCTTCAGACCAGCATACCATACACCAATCTCCGTCAGACTCTTCAGGAAAGGAAAGAAGCGGAACAAGAACCACTTTTTGAGCAGGGCCAGATTCAGCTCTCTGAAGTTGGATCCCCAACCAGGCTGGTTCAGGAGGTTAAAGCTCTCGCCGAAGCAGTAGGCAGAAATGACATCAGATGAAAGGTTACTGTATGCTATCGTCAGATCGAAGGGCGTCGCAATGCCTTTCTGGTCCATGATCTTGTCGCAGAGCTGCTGGGCGAGTGCGGAAATTTCTTCTTCAAGACTGATTATGACCGACCGAGAGAAGAACTTGGCAACCGGTGCTCGACGAATGCGGTGGAGGTCATGGTCTACCGTTCCAAATTCAGCCTTGGTTCCCCTAGGTATTCATCGAAGGAGAGTCAGTGGGTGAGAAGTTCCATGGAACGCTTTGGAGGGGTCCAGATATACTGACACGGCGGCGGCGTTGATTTGATGGAGTGACCTGTCGCGCTTGCGGCCACCAACAGCGTAAATTTCATCCGAGAAGTGAGGGTCACTGCAATGGACCTCGTCGGGATTTATGCGAACTAAGGGACCTGCTCCAAGCATTAGCTTTCGGGGTCGAGACGTTGATGGTTGTTGGTCTCACCATATTTCTCATGCAATTCACGAATCTTGGTGGTGTATTTTCCGACACAAATGACATCGTAATAGAACTCAGGAAGATAGCTTGCCGCCGCCAGCCTGGGCCCGGGGATTTCGCTAAGTGGGTGCAACGGTGAGATGTTGTAGAGTATCACGAGTAGTCTGTATCCTAGGAAGCAGGCTACGACTGTAGCCAACACCTCAGCTAGGCCACGATCAGCCATGAATACGATCAAGTCCATGATGATCAGGGTGTGGTAATGCGATGGTGTACACTAGTCTCAGTCTCGGTGTTGCCAAAAGACAGAGGGACCACCAACATATTTGTAGAAGAGTCCACCCTGGGATGGTCTAGCGAACCGGGGCTTGTTCGGGGAGGACTCCGTGTCTCAAAGCAATATATTTCACATCTCACAACACCCACTTTCCGTTGGGCCGTAGCCTCTATGTGTGGCCACCTAACGCACTGTGATTGTGCCAGTTGTGTAACCACCCAATGCGAATACTTGAGGGCGCCATTCGCGATGCAGTCCTGGCCTCCAAGCGAGACTGAGCATGCTGACATGCAGCAAGCGATGACCGAAATTGGAAGAGGGGCGAACCTCACTCGTGCGACCAAGACAGATCGTCTGCTGATCCAGTCTGACATTTTTGACGTGCAGATATGTTTGGCTGGGGAGCAAGTTGAGTCCGATATAAAAGTCCCTCCTGCATGTTGCCGATAGTCGATGAGGGTCGAACCCTGGCAAGGGACCCCCCCTGTCTTAACGGTTGGCCATAGCTCCCAGAACGCCTTTGTGCTCGTCATCATGATGGTCAACTTTCAAAGCCTCAGCTTGTCCAGAACCTATAAATCCAGGCTTCGACTCCCTTTCTCAGCTAGCTACAGGATAAAGGAGCCCTCACCGCCGGAAACCAAGTGCCCACCTCCCCCCGAGACACGGAATCCACGTCACAATGGGCTCCGGCGCATCCAAGTCCGCCGCGCAGAACACCATTCGCAAATTCCCAAACAGAGCTCCTGGGTCGGCAGTGCCACCACCTACCTCGGGATCCTCCGCGTCCAGGGCGGCTGCAGCGTCAAGACCGCCTCCGAGTAGAAAGGCGCCAACGCCAAAGGCGTCGCTCTCAAAAGATGAAGGTCCGTTCACGATCGTGTGCTCGTCACCGCTCCTCCCAGATCTCCCAGCGGCAGCCCCCGGCCCAATCGGGAGAGCCGCTGCTAACGACGCGGGTGTGTGAACAGCTATCCTCCGAGACGGCTCCGACCCGCACATGTCGCCAAACCCGGCGGACAGCCTCCAGCCGGGCCTCGCCGAGCGGCTGCGGCAGATAGGCGTCGTCCAGCCCAACCCCACGTACTCGCCCTCGTCGACGGCGTCCCCGACAACGACCACGTCGTCACAAACCCTCCAAGAGCATGGCGGCGGTAGCGCGCCGGTGTTCCCGTCGCCGTCCAACAACGCCGTCCTCTCCGCGCTCGAGGCTCGCGAGAGGCTGTCGCGCGAGGCCGAGGAGGAGTTCGAGAGCCTCGGCTTGTCGGGCGGGCAGGGCAGGAGGTTCCTGACCTCGGGCATGATCCGCGACGTGCTCGTCATGCGTGAGCGGGGCGCGAGCGACGGGGAGATCGAGAACCGCTTCAACCTGAGGAGGGGCGTGGTGAGGAGGCTGGGGCCTAGGGGTCTGGTCCAGCCCGTCGGGGGGCCTGCGCCCTGAAGCGGCGGCCGGGCCAGCGAGGTGTTGATTTGTCTCCCTCCGTGAGACCTAGCAGTGAGGATTAATTGCAGGCGCGCCTGGTCTGTGGAGAATGGACTGCCTCATAGCAGACATTCATGTGGAATTTGGGACATGTTTACCATGGCGAGGTACTTTGCAACTGGATATATCCCAGCAGTGTGGTGCAGATCGTGTTGATTGTTCCGACACTTTTTGCAGATAACAACGGCCTGGTTCTTCAGCAAAGGCTGAGATGAGATGGGAATGCCGTGTCGCGCACTTGCATAGCCTCTGAAAAGCCAGGCAAGACGGGCATCCAAGAGAGGATGAATGAGAGTATGGCTGACCTGCACCCATACTTCTATTCCTATTGGGAAGCAGAGGCTCAGTACCAACTGTACCTATCGTCACCCAGCATACACTGGACCTACTCTGTCGCAAGAACGGAAAGCAGTGCATCAGTCACTGGTCCTAATATGCGCGAGTGGCCGTCCGATCGGTGCCGACACATGTTGAAACCTACATGGCGCATGTAGCGAATGCGGCTCGATTTAAGACAGACAAGTTGGTAGTCAATGATGCTCAACTGTTGTCAAATTCACTATGACCTGCGAGCTTGATTGCCTCATGAGAAATAGCTGAGAACTTTGAATTTGATAGAAAACCATCGCACCATGCTTAGCAAGTTTGATAAATGCAACGCCGAAAATTCAATCACCGCTCCAACCTCGCCACGAACGGCCATGGCCATGGCCATTTCCTAACGGACTTCGAAAATCCCCCCCAACACCTGGATCCACATGCTGCATCCTAAGGAAGACGCAAGATTCATTCCATGTCCCAATGCCACACTCTCTGGCACAAAACCCCACTCCATGGCACAATTGTCTCGAGACAAACGTGCCAGAGATGCCTTACCAGGCAGTATGACCTCCGTCCATGCGAAGGTCCGCACCAGTCATGAAGCTCGAAGCGTCACTCAGGAGGAATACAGCCGCGCCACGGTACTCCTCTGGGTAGCTCAGCCTGCCCAACATGTTCTCCTTTGGCCAGTTCTCCTTCCTGTCTGGGAACTGCTCGAACAGCGGCGCTGTCATCGCAGTCACGATGTAGCCGGGCGAGATGGTATTCACCCGGATTCCGTGGGGTCCCCACTCCATAGCCAGGTTGCGCGCGAGCTGGATCACGCCGGCCTTGGAGGCGTTGTATGCTCTGTCCCTTGGTTAGCATGTGAAATCATCACTTCGTCTCAAAAGTCATGCATAACTCACGGGCAGATCAGCCCCTTGTTCGCCACCGACGCGCTCATGCTGCCGATGAACACCATCGACCCCGGCCGGTCCAGCCTCCGCATCTGCCTGGCCACGGCCTGCGCCGTCATGAAGACACCGGTGATGTTGACGCCAAACATCTTGTCCGCGTCCTCCATGGTGTATTCGAGCGCGGGCGTCTCCTGCTGGATGCCGGCGCACGCGAGGAGGCCGTCGATGCGGCCGTTCTCGTCGGCGATCTTCTCGATGGTGGCGTTCAAGCTGATGTTATCGCGAACGTCGATCCGGTTGAATGACATGCTGGTGCCGAGCTCCTTGGCGCGCTCTTGCACGCGGTGGAAGTCTGGGTCGGGCTTCTCCAGGCGGTCGAGGGCGTAGACCTTTGCGCCTGCCTCGAGGAGGGCTTCGCTTTGGACCAGGCCCAGCCCGCGGCCGGCTCCAGTCACGATGATGACCTTGTCTCTCAGACTGAACTCTGGCAGGCGGCCGGTGTTCTCGAATGTGAGCCCATTGCTCCGCATTGCTGTTCCGTGGAACTTTCTGGGGCGCGCAGGGACTTGTGAGTCTGCCATGGGGTTCATGAAGTTGCTGGGGCTGTTCACCACTGCTCGTCCAGCCAGAGGCAACCTGGGAAGGAGCCTATGGGCGGCAAGCCTGGGGGCCAGTCTACTGATCGATCCTGACATTTTGCTGTGCTTTGTGTGTGTAAGTGTTGGTGAGATTTGGAATTGCTGATTGGTGTCCTGATGGCTTGGTCGCCTATGGTTTTTATAGTTGGCTCGATAGGCTTGATATGGCTGTGTCTTGGAGGAAGGAGTGACGTGCTCTTGGTGTAGGGGTTCTGAGGCGACTCACACCCGAGCAGGCAGGACTACAACAATGTCAAGGAAGGAGGGTGAGTGCGCTTTACTCGTGATGTGGGTCAGCTGCCAACAGTTGTCACAGCTTGTAAGTCTTCAAGTTCTCGGGGTGTCTCGAGGCTTTGTACCCGAACGGGATTCCCTTTGCGTAAAAGACGCCGTGTGTGGTCAGATCAGCATCGACGGCCGGAGGTGGTTGCCCGCCGCCCTCGAAGGCGAGCCAAGGAAGGAGTAGCTCGTCTTGTCATTGTTTCCTCGACGCTCGGGTTCCTGCCGTATGTCTGTCTGCTGGTGGGTGTGCTAGTTCCCCTAGTCCCATACCCGCCGCCCCCAACCCCTCTCGCCGCTGGCCGTTTTGGCCTGCTTCGGCCTGCCGTTGTGGGCATTGGCGGGGCACAAGGAGGTCGGTCGACCTTTCGAAGGCGAAGTCCAGACTCTAAGGAGCCCATTTCTCTTGGCAGTTCGTCTCCCGCTGCAATGGCCATTGGGCTCGACCGGCATTGAGTTTTGCTGCAATGCAACATCGGCCAATTGTCCTGTGAGATCGAGGACAGCTGACCTCTCAATTGCTCCTTTTGGGGGCTATAATAGCAGGCGACTTCGGCATGAGGATGCTTCTCTGTCCACAAGTATCGAAGTTTACCCGACGCTCGCCCACTCTCCCCGGCCATGTCCATTCCGTGGTGGGGTGGATGCTGGACTGTCGTCGACCTCAAATGTGGGGTACCAGAGGGGATCTGGAGCTGGTCTGGGGTAGGTCCAGATCGCCCCGCGGGTTGCTGTTTGTGGTAATCCGAGACATGATCCCATCGCCCTCCTCTTCCTCCTCCTACGTACCTACCGACCTATCTTCCCCCGTCCACCTCGCCTTCGACGTCAACTCTTTCCGGCCGGAGCTTTCAGACGATCGTAGCCCAGCTCTTCTGACGCAGAGGCTGCTAGCACTTGACGCCAACCTACATTTCATTTATTCCACGTGGATCGGCTCAAGCTAGACTCGGATGCCTTGTCTCTTTCGAGATCAGCCCTACGCTTTCCATCACATATGCTTGTCTGTCTGCGTGACTAGCAACCATTCGAAATTCCCACGCGCCGGGTTGCCTGCCAAGCTAGCATCCGTCAAGCTCTGACTGCATGCAACCATCCATAGTACATATGTAGACTATGTGTACATATATGTATGTATGTGCGTTGCATCTGCAATCCACTGCGTATGCGCCTCTGCAACTCGCATCATGCAGCCGGCTAGACGAGTGTCACGCCAGATGGGCAAGCGAGGCCAGTCATTTGTCCTCGCTCCCAATCTCTTACTGTCGATATCTTGGAAGGCGATAAGGAGGTCCATCCTCACAACCGACGATCATTTATCTGCCTTGCAAGTGCTCGCCGGGATCCACGATCGCATAACGCATACAACTGAACTGTCAT
>JACBFG010000029.1:1995140-2114493 GCA_013435955.1 Diaporthe sp. HANT25 | reverse complement strand
CCCCCCCCCCCCTCCTAAAGACCAGGGCTGTGGGCCCTCCTCCACGTGCGCTCACATGCGCTTATCTCGTCTACGAGGCAATGCTAAGCAACTTGCCGATTGCTGACCTTGATCAAGCCTTCTTCGTCGACACGCGAATGTTGGTAAAATCTGCTGGGTCAAGTACCGGTTCACCACGTCCAAAGGCGTAGACACCAAACATGACACCAGTGAAAGCGCCACCGACTGGCGGCATGATTGTCAGATCCCCTGCAGAGCAGGGGACGTGTGTCTTATTGCCTCCTTGCCCTCGGTCGAACCTCAGCGTGTATGTGCTGCCTTCACAGATGACGGTGAGCTTGACTGGCACGGCCGTGCTGGGGGGCATCGCCACACCGTCCGAGATATCCGACGATGTCGTCTGTGCCACAGATATGTTAGCATCACTGCAACCAGTCCATTATCTCGGCCAACGAGGTCCTCACATGAAATTCACCAGCTCGTCCTTTCGGGCTGCGGCATACAATGTGTGCTCTCCCGGAATCGTTGAGAATCCCACCGATTCTGACCCCAATGGTAGCATACGAGAACTGGCTCCACCAAAGCACGAGTCCAGCTTCAGCGCCTACTTGCCTGGTATTGAATTCCATGGTGGCTTCAAATGTCTGGAAGAAAGATGTCTGCTTCCTGAGAAGCATCGCAGGAGCCTCCGGACTCGACAGGTCGTAGCAGTTGCCCCATAGCCGGAGGTAACCACGCCTCTCGGCGAGCGAGTATGACTGCTTCAGCGGTGTATCTGCAGGTAGAGTGAGTTTCAACATGAGCCACTCACTCGAGAGCGCATTAGACATGCGGGAGACCACTCACTCTTCTGATACCAGCCGAGCTCAAGGTCGGGTTTATTGAGGTCCGCCTGCCACTCCAGTGGCATGCCGCCTGGCTGAACTCGCTCGACGAGGGACTCTCGCCCTCGTGTCAACTTGGTGATATTCCTGCCTTCGTTGAAGACAGGCCAGTCGTCAACCCAATCGACCTTCACCAGGAACGTCTCTCGGCCTAAGATGTCCATCATATCAGTCAAAATTACTGCTCGCCATAGATTCTGGCAGGTTCACACTGAAGCAAGAGATTGGGAAAAATACTGACCCAGCTGGGGCTCCAGCCACTTCTTCGTCCTCCCATCCTGCATAGGCCTCACCCCAAGCAAAACAGCCCACCAGCCGCCCCGCCCATCCTCGAAGACGTCCGCATGGCCAGTCCTCTGGACCTCCTCGTCCGGGCCGTTGTACCACAGCGGGCCGTCCTGGCCCTCCCACGGGCCGAGCACGCCCTCCCGGCTGCGAAAGACCCACTCCTGGTGACCGGCCTCGGTCCCGCCCTCGGCGGTGAAGAGGTAGTAGAACCCGTTGCGCTTGATGATGTGCGAGCCTTCTGCGATCCCGTGCGGGGACTTGCGGATCACGGCCGGCGGCGTGAGGGTCCGGCCTGTGGGGAGGTCGATCTGGCTGATGTGGATGGCGAAGTCTTTCTGCTTGGAGCCTGGTGCGCGGTCTGACAGCCGAGTGGTTGTTGAGAGGTACACCTTGCCGTCGCCGTCCCAGAATAGCTATGTGTGAGGGTGAGTGTCATATCCGTGGGAAGGGAAGGAGCAGAACAAGAGCTTGGTCGTCTCAGTCTAAGGGTAGGCTACCTACGTCTTGATCAAAGCCAGGGTTGTCAAAATAAACCGGATCAGACCAGGCGTTGTCGTCCCATATATTGTCTGTGAAGACATAGAAACCTCGAGGGAAGATGCGCTCCTATAGAGTAACGGGGAGTGAGCTACAATCTTCCACAGTAGACGGCGCGTCACTTACATCTGTCGCAGGCCTGTACCTCTGAAACAGGCAATTGGCAAGGTACCACCGTTTCTCGCCAGCACGGTACCGCAACGTGCTGGCCCAGCTGCCCGCCCCCGGCTCGACGGTGCGCAGCTCGATCTGGCTCCTCCTGTTGAGCGCGTGGCCTATGAGCTCCCAGTTGAGCAGGTCCGTCGACGAGTAGATTGCGCATCCCGGGAAGAACTCGAACGTCGAGGTGCTCAGGAAATAGGTCGTAGGGCTGTCACCGCTGGCCGGGACAACACAGATCGTCGGGTCCGGGTTGAAGCCGCGGAGGACTGGGTTGCGGAAGGTGAGCGGGTCCGAGGGGTCTGGAGGGGGGCCGGATGGGGACGCTGCGCTGCGCACTGGTTCAGACATGGTGGTGGATCTCACGACAGTTTTCACACGGAAAAATTTCTCACTTTGATGCTTGCGAGGCTCACATGTTGCATTTCAACGTGCGATGCGCCGACTTTCTTTTATAGTTGGTCGTCTGTCTGCCTCTTCGGGCGGTAGTGGCTGGCACCTCGGGCCGTATTTGGCCGTCGGAATCAGGAGAGCTGCAGGAGACTCTCCACCGGACGACGAGGGGAAAGGAGGGACCTGTAGACTAGAAACGACGCCTGACATTTGTACCTGTTTTATGACAGATCCTTAGTCGGTAAGGTAATACGCGGTGATGTCGTCTATTGACCTTTGACCTGCCCCTCTGGACCTGCGCTCAACTAGAATTGCTTCCCCACGGATGTCCTCCTCGAGGGGCTTCCCAGTATGTCCAAGATATTTCTCCATCGCAAAATGTCGACGGGGAAGCTTTCTCAGGCATTCGTATAGGGACAGTCTCCATTGACATCACGTTCGCCGTGGATTGCTTTCCCACATACTCCTTTTCTGATGATGTGACATACTTCGCGATCTGGGTAATGCACAGCCTCATATGGAAGCCAAGAGACCATTCGAGCTCTGCCCAACTTCCCAGAGAGCAACACCGGCGCCGCCAAAGACGTACTGGAAATCATCGTCGACGACATCCTGTATCGTGTCGAATACTTTAGAGATACCCTCGCTCGTGGGCAGGAACACTCTCCAGCACCCGGTCCCAGGCCTCTTCTCATAGTCGAAGAAATATTCACCGTCCTCTTCTGACTTGAGCACCTGCGCCTTTTTCTCCTTGATCATGTCCAGGATCTCGGTCATAATGACAGGTTCGCCAGCGCCCCTCAGGATGGGCGTGACTGTCTCAGCATCCGCACCTTCGGCGGGCCGCTTGACGAGGTCACCCGAGGTCTTGTCCACGAACAGCAAGGGATATTTGTACCCATACAGAGGCATGCCCATGAGGAACTTCCGGGACTCCAGCCTGGACTCAGCTGGTGACTGAGACGGGTCCATGGCACCGGCCGCAGACGCCTCGATAAACGCCACGAGGTTGTCTTTGACCCAGTCCGCGCTCGTGTTAGGGCCGGGCTCACGAGCTTGCCCCTGTGCGATCGCTTTCCTGATGGAGCTGCCCTCCGGGAAGCCAGTGCCGTCACGGAGCTCTCGACCACCCGGGCCACTCATATCGTAAGTCATGATGCTGAAGTAATCGATGTAATGTGAAAGCCCTGCGAGGGGTTGAAGAATCACTGCGAAATCTCAAGTTAGACGCTGCACGTTTTTGGAAAGCACTAGCCAAGGTGAATTTTCGAGCAAGCTATGAGGCGCTTCAAAGACTTCGAGCTTCATGTCTGCGCCTCTTGCGACCTCTCATATTCAAGAGTGATTTGGGTGACTTCGCTTACTCGCTTTGTGCTCATCAGTCATGCCATCGCCAGGTGCCCGGACAGGCGGCATGACCAGAATCAACAGCTTGTCCTTGGCGTGTAACACCTCGGACAGCTTCGTGAGAGGTGGCCCCAGTGCGTAGGTTGCACCAGATTCGAAAACCACACCGTCATATGACCGTTCACCTACGACGTCCATGATAGCTTCGGAGAGCAATCGCCACCTAGTCTCGTTGAAGATCAGGTTCTGGAAGTTGTCCTGGTCCCAGCCGTCCAGGATGAACCGCGGCACGACCTGGATCGGCTCCGCAGCGCCCGACGACGCGGTCGGCTTCTGCAGCCTCTGGTACCACGCTTCATCCTCCTTGGATGGCGGCCCGCCCCTGACGGCATACACCTCGTCGACGTTGGCCTCGTCGGCGTGGACGGTGTACCAGACCGGGCTGACCAGATCGAACTTCTCCCGGTAGTCCTCCACGAGCTGCTTTCCGCGCGAGTTCCACGGCGTCACGTAGCCCAGCACGGGGAGGTCTGGATGGCGCTTGGGGCCGCTCGATTCGACTGGTTCCGGCGCGGTCGGCTTCTGTGTGATCGGGATGCCGGTGCTCTGGGCTCCCGTGTTCGGCACCTGCACGATCGGCTTCTGCGTTGGCCCGCCTTGCTGGCATTGAGCTGCAAGGGCGAAGAAAGCAAGGATGGTAATGAGGCACCTGAGAGGCCCAAGCGCCCTCTTGTCCCCTGCGATGGACATTTTCGTCGTGCCAGAGTTGCAGTTCGCGACGGACGGTGATCCTGGGGAAGCTTAATCACGAAGGGTAGGTGACCCCGTGAAAGATTCTCCTTGGTGGTCCTCCCCGAAAGTTAACAGGACACTTGAGCTCGCCGTCTTGGGAGTGACGCAAATGTTCGAAGCTTCAGATGAATTGCGGGCCTGCTTTCATTTCGAGCGTTGTCGCCCCATCATTTGCGCAAATGCATCTTATCTGTCTTGTGAAGTGGAAACGATTTGTTGGAGAAAACAGATTCGGACAGCAGGTGTTTACAGGCGTGGCGTATTCCGCTTTCAGCGACGTCGTTCCGAGAGCAGGGTGGGGTCCCCCCAGTGAGAGTAAAAGCTTAGGGGGCAGTGGACCTACAATGCGCACACCACTCACCCATCATGCCAGGAACACGCAATGAACAAGGAAACCTGTAGGATTTTTACACCTCAATTTTTTCCCTCGGTTTTTCAAACGCGCTGATCTCTCTTGTTTTTTGTTTTTTCTTGTTGGGCAGAGATTTCTTTTTTTTTTCTGTAGATTGATGTCGGAAGTCGATGTGTTCGCACTCAACAGCAAAGTTTTCCTGGGTGTTGAAGTCACAGACAGTCGTGGTAAGTTTGATCGCAGTGAACAAGTGACACTGGTGTATCTGTATGAAATCTAATTTACGTGGGAATTCGACCTCTATTTTCATTACAGCTTGTACTCCCGAAGCAGAGGAGTCAACAGAAACGCTGAAAGCGATGCGGCCAGAGACACAATATGGCTGTACCACAGTCCATCAACGTAGGACTCTGTGATCGCATTCGCAACGTCCCCCCTTGCCTTGTAAATGTATTCAACACTGGCCAGCGCCTTTTCTAGGATCTTTAACGCAATCAATTAGATTCTGTGCACCGTAAAGGCTCAGGAAATGGCATACCTCGCTTTGTAACTCCTGACTGAGGTGCATTCTCCGCAAACGGGCCTGGAGAGTGCTTCTTAAGCCAGCTTGAAAAGTCGCGCTGACAGCAGCAAGGCCGACAACAGTACCGAACCCGGAAGCAAGGTATAGCGCCGAGATAGCCGGAGCAACCTGTGACTTGTCGACAGAGGCTTGGACGGCTATGAAGACAGCAGAGAGCGCAACGCCAGTTCCGAAGCCGCTGAGATGGTACAGAAATCAGGTATTTGCTTTAGATGGTTGGATCACTTGCAGTGATGACACTTACCCTGGAAAAATGTATAGGCTCTCCAACCAGTTAGTCCTCCCATGCCAACGCAATAGTAGTAGCGTGTAAGCACTGGCAGACATCAGGGTGGCAAGATAGACAAGCCATTTGTACTTTCCAGTGCTAAGGAAATACGCGTCAACATCCAAGACATCGCGTTTAGAAATTTGCTGCATGCTTACTTTCGAATACAATATCCGGAGATTATACCTCCAACTGCGTTACCAATAACTGCTGGCATAAGGTGAGCTCCAGCTGCAGTATTAGACATCTTCTGCGTAACCTGAAAGTAAAGAGGGACGGAAAACATCATCTTAACAGATGTGATTAGCCGAGCAGCAGAGCGATTTACTAGCATCATGGAACAAACTTACTCCCAGCTGGGCAGCACATTGCAGAGCTAGCACGAGAAAGGATACAACAGTATGCCGACTGTAGAATAGATTGAGTGGTAATAGTGGGTTGGTCGCCCACCACTTCTCAACAAAGACGAACAAAATCAGACAGAGAACTCCAGCTCCAAAAAGTGTCGGTATCAGAGCATCGGTCCAAGGGATCTTGTTCCCACCAATCTCTAAGGGCAGGAGAATAAGTATCAGGAAAGACGCCAGTAGTGCGGAACCGACGAAGTCCACTTGACGGAGCTTGCCGAATTTGGACTGAGTTGCTATCGGGTCCTTTGATGCCGTAAATTTCGTTTTTGTGGTCGGCAGAGAAACCCAGCAAAGCAAGATAGAGATCGCGAATATTGGAGCTTGGCCAACAAAGGACCTGGCTAAAATTAGTGAAAACGGTCAGGGCTAGATGTTGAGACCTGACTTACAGCCTCCAGCCGATTAAATCAGCCAGCCAGCCTCCAAGGGGCCCACCAATACACCGTCCGCTCACAGCGACCACATTGACATATGACCTCCAGGTAGCGACTTCCCGCATAGGAAGCAGGTCCGTGATGACCAACGACACGAGCACGTTAGACCCCGCGCTGACGGCCCCGGATATGACTCTCCCGGCGATGGCGGTCGGCATGGACTGCGCAGCTCCGACGATGAGGCAGCCCAGGCCAAAGACCGCGTAGCAGAGTATGATGATGGACTTCCTCCCGAAGATCTCGCTGAGCTGTCCGAGGGTGGTCTGAGTCGCCGTCGACGCCAGCATGAACCCCGTGTACAGCCAGCTCGAGGACTCGAGTGCCAGGAACTCGGAGGCGATGACAGCGTGCGTCGCCATTACTATCGATCCGTCTGCGTTGGCAATGAAGACGGCTGTGTAGGGTGTGTCAGCGCCGATCTTAGGTCTCGAGAGCAAAAGGGAGACTGACCTAGCAGCATGGGGAGTACGATCCACAGAATCGCCCTGGAACTCAAGGGCTCCTGTGTCTCAATGCCTTCCGCTTCAGTGGGCTTGACATTCGAGTCAATAGAAGCCTCCTCTTCCCCGGGTGGGGACAATAAGGAACTACTTTCGGAGCTGCCATATTCACTGTCTGAATGTGAGGTATCGGTTCCGTAGACGGCTTTGAGACCTGGTTGTCCCAATAATGCAGACCGCTCTGTGGGTGGACTGGACGCGGAGGGGCTTGTCCGACCGCCAGCGTCCGGATCTAACATACTAGAAATCTTCCAAGGGTGGCAAAGAACAAGTAAGCTGCATTGAGGTGAAGTTCTGAGAAGACTTTCCAATCATAAGCAGGTCAAAAGCAGGTAAGAATTTAAGTTGAACCTGAGCGCTGGAATGCCTGAACCTTATTTCACTGCGGGCCCCGACCGGATGCTAGGGACTCGGCTGTCCCGGTAGATTTGAGATGCAGAGGTAGTTACACCAAACGGGCGCCTTACTGACTAGAACTCCTCCTACCCACACAATTTCAGTCCCAGGCGTGGTGGGTATGTGAAATTCTCCATCAAAAGAACGAGTGGGGATCTCGCCGAGGGCCTTCGAACATCGATTGCGCCATCCGGGAGTGAAATCACACGCACACTTGCCGAACTCATCAACGCTGAGAAACCGCGCAGCACAAAAATCCGCCGCCGTCTTGGCCCAGTGCCTGATATTTGCATGGGACTTTGGAGCACATGGATAACGTCTTTACAAGGTTGGGATGACGAATTACCTGTCAAAAGCAAAATTTAAGCCTATTTCAACCTAGCAGCGAGGTTGTGGAACTCCCCACCCAGAATACGTGCGAGACTAGACGTCTATCTGCTGCAGGTTTGCTCCAAGCTCACATCTATCTCCCTCTCCTGGCCTATGGGAGGGCTCACCGACTTCCGAGCCAGGTTGAGAGGCTCCTTATATCGGAGATTACATCCATACCTAGGTAGTTAGACACCAGATGGGCAGCTCACGATGATCATGCAGGACCCCGGAGCACGGCGCATTATGACTCTCGTTCCCATTCTATCGCCAAACACTTCGAAATGATGCGCGAAACAATTGCGAAGTCTAAAAACCCTCACAAAACTTGACTGAGCCTTTGGGAGCGCTACGGGCTCCCGAAATGCGTTCGAGGCTCGGCTATGAGCCAACTCAAGTCATTCGTGCGACGGCACACGTTAGCGAAATACGCAACCGTCCGTATAAAGCTGGTCCTCTGCCGCTGAAACAGCATCAGCTGGCTCATGCAATCATGATGTGCTTGTGCGAGAGATTCAGTGAGACCTATACAGCCATCGCACGGTATCGAGAACCACAACCTGAAATAGTCGTAAATCATGAGCCAAAGGGTCCAATGTTACTGCGCATCATGATCCTTGGCTTGATTACATGCACAAAAGAGATGACCAACCATACTCGGTATGGAAACCCATTTCCCCATATAAATCAAGCAGAAGTCCAGTCGTGTCTAATGCGGAAAGGGCTTTCTACCAACTGCTTGTCTCAATATGAATGACGCTAGCACCTGTCTCACTCTCAGGCTTTGGTTCACATTTAGACGAGTGCACTTGGGTATGACATTGTACCTATGGCCGAAAACTCCTGATATCCTCACTCGTCGCAGTCCATCTCTATAGATATCTGTATAGAATATGTGACTACGGCCACAAAGCTTCGGGGAATTTTTCCGTTCCCACGACGCCGTAAACCACACTTAGGTCGTCATGCAACTTCTCCGGGGCATCCAAATATTTGCCTTCCTGCTTTGCCCAAATATGACGCTTGAGACCAATGCTCCATGAGAAACTCGAGTGCGCAACGCCGGCGAAGTCCGACCCCCTCAACAGGATCAGATAGTCGACAAGCGCTTGTTGGTCCCACCTGAAAGATTCGAGCTTTTCCAAGTCCGTGGTGCCTTGCAGTACGTCGAATTTGCCCAAAGCCGTGAGGTTGTTCCGGGCAGCATCTTCGACAAACCGCCGTGTGCCTTCGACATCCCCTGAGGCCACATAGATTCCTTTCGGCCTAGACCTACTAGGTTGTAATGCTTGCGCAAGATAGTCTTCGGCCTGCTTCTCGTAGGAGGCGTGTGTCCATCCGTACAGGGTATTCCAGGTGACCTGGGCGTCATTCTCCACGCGGAGATGCGCCCCAAAATATGCATCAGGCAAGACCTCATTCTTGAGGTTGGAGTCGGCGAACAACAGCTTCTTCGCTAGACCGCTCAAGACTTTACTGGCCAACAACCTGATGTCCTCCCGCAACTGCAACATCAAGCCAAATGACAATGCGAATGCTTCCCCGTCTGAGTAGATGGGCCAGGACATGTAACACCGCTCGAGATCGATGACTGTTGGGCCTGGTCTTCCGGTCCCGGGCCCGGCTTGCTTCTCCTCTAGCCAAGCGTAGAACTTTTCGCGCCACATCTCTGTCTTTATCAGCCCATCGCCTGTGAGAGACTCTGCTTGAAAGCGCAGTCGATTTGTGTCGCCGGTGTTGTTGCTTTTTTTGACGACATCAGCTAGAGTTGGGTATATAGTCATCTCTGGGCAGGATCGCTGCATGGATTCGTAAAAGTGTTGCGTGTCGAACATGTAGCTAAAGTCCGTGGCATTCTCCGTCTTATAGTTCGTGATATCGTCGTCCCGTATCAGAATTTGAGGGAGCACCAAGGCAGCTCCAGCTTGCATAGCGAAGCGCACGCACAACAGAACTGAGTTGCGGATGTTCCCGATGCCTCCGAACGACTCATTGCAGGTGAAAACCAAGGTCTCATTCCACTGCGTCGCTCTGCAGACAGACTTGATGGATTCATCATCCACCGGCGGGATACTGAAGAGGTCATCGTGCTTAACCTCTTTTGGAGGTGGTGCACTACTTCCACGTAGAGAAGAAGGCAGTATCTGAAGCACCGAGCGTCCGGCCTCGTTCCACGTCACCCCCGTGAGTGTCTCAAACTCATAGAGGAAGCTTAAGCAGAGGGTAACCACAATGAAGAGAATCACATACTTCTCGGTTTGGGCGTTTCGTAGCAGAACCATTGTGACATTGAGGGCCCAGCTGGCTGCAAAGTGAACGACGAAGACATGTCCAAGATTATCGGGACCCACGGGATTTGGACAAAGCCAAAAATTGGCGAGTCAGAGGGCACGAAATTCACTCAGATAATCGAGGCGTTTCATGATGGTTGCTACCCGAGTCTGTGCGCTTGGCCTCCTTTATGGGGCGTCACCCAGAAAGCAGCTCACGTGAGCTCTCAGGCGGAAAACTTCTGCAATCATGAGATTCGGGTTTAGCACATTAATTTGCATAGTTTGGCTCTGAAGATCAATTGAGTAGACCGACCAGAACATGTGGTGAAGCCTCAAATTCACTAACTAATAGAGACGGTATCGACTCGAGTCATCCCCTCATTTCGTATCAATTTTCGACAGTTCGACTTGATACGTGTACTCAGCCCGGATTCCGGCGAGTTCATCTCTTGACGTATCTGAGTCACGATCTTGCAGCCGTGCCCAGTCGCCTGTGTGAACGCTTGCGAAGCTCGTGCCTTGATCCGTTGGGTTTAGGAATCTTTTGCTGGACCCTTTGGGTCGCACTGGTGCGCTTCCGAAGGTTACTAGTGACTTTCGGCTAGGCTTCAGTGCTGGTTGAGGAGTGTGAGAGAGCTTGGTTTTCCTGTAAATAAATTTGTTGATCGAGGGAATCGAGGATGCGATCAAGCCGATGGCGCTTTCGACGTTCGACAAGAGGACAATGTAACCCGTCCAGTCTGGTAGCAAGATTAGAATTGGCTCATGTCGATGATGAAAGTGTCTTGCGTATTATTACTCACAGTTCAGGTTGTCAAGCGGTGTCCAGTAATGTTCAATGAATGGTGCCCTTGCCATTGTGGTCAATGAGGCACTGTGATTTTGTAAGATGTCAGTCAGCTGCAGACATATCGAACGTGGAATGATTTTCAAAAGCTTACACAGAGCCGAATGATAGCAGCCCGACCACCGATAGTTTTTGAGTCAACTTCATAGGTGTCCCCATTACCATAATCCCGGGCAGGACAGCCAGTGACAGGTCGGTGAGGATAGTTGAGGCTGTTGAGGTGTAGGATAGCGCAACCATCGAGCTCATTCCTGCGCATTGACCTTGCCCGTCCCAATTTGCGGAAACCGGCTTGCAAAGGAGAAGTATACCAACGATAGTGACGATAAAGGTGGAGATGGTCAAGCCTAGAAGAACGTAGATGGCGATCTTGTATGCTCTGTTCGCGGCTGCCACACGAAACAGTGTGACGCAGATGGAACTTTTGATCGTCGCCAGACCGATGACGTACACCATCATCCACAGCATAAGGTATTTCTTTCCTTCCACAGAAAGCCACAAATTGAGTTCCGCGTCCTTTGTACCGAGTCCGACGGTGGTGCCATGACATGCGAGCGAGACATCGACGGTATATATGACCTAGGGCGGCGAAGCGATCCGTCAGCCATGTTACTGGTCATAAATAAAAGCTCATGAAATAGATGCAAGCCTTACTGCGCCCGCGAGTATCAATCCGTCATCCAAGCCGAAGACATGGTCGAAAGTTCTAATGTATGTTCTGAGTCCCACGGATACCAGAGCCAACCCAAGACAAACAAGAGAGACGACGAATATGGCTAGGCTCAGACCGCTAAGCGATACTGTTCTCACATCGTCTTCGAGCATTATAGTTGCTGCAATATGGCGGGCATGCAAAGGCGAGGCTGAATGGGGAGGACAGTCGATAGCGCAGAGAGACGATCGTAGCCCTCGGATGCGGCCGGGAGAAGAGTTCTAGACGAGCCGAAAAAAAATTGAAACATATCCGGGCCTACGAGAGTATATCGATATACTTTTTTGCCGACCACGAGTCGTCACTATGTAATGGAGACCATCTACCCCTGAGCTGAGCCGGCCAATCCCGTGGCAGGGAAGTAGGCAATCTGTCAGACGAGGATCATGGAAAAGCCTCCGAGTTTATCGTCGAGGTGGGCTTTTCCGTTCGTGGCGAGACATCCGTTGGACCCAAAGGACCTCATTGAGGGCAGTTCCCCGGGCCAACAGGGCGATCGTTTGCCCTATGCAGGAATTTCAGGGACTACGAGAATAGTGAAACATGAGAATGTTGGGTGTCTGGCCATGAGCCATTGATCATTGTGGGTAACGATTGATGGTAAGAGGCGTCGCTGATCAAGATGTGGTACCGCTGGGATGGGTCGACAGGACTCTCTTCCCTGCTGCCATGCATCATGGCGGCCCAAGTTTCCAGACTACAATCTCACACAAACTGGGAAAATTACTTTACTTTTGACAGGTCATCTGGGAACTGGGTTCGGCATCAGGAAAAGTGGAAGGCGATGGCTCCTCGCGAGTCCAGATTCCTAGTGGTTCGTTTCACATGAGACTAGTCGAATGCGCCCACAAATGGTGCACATATTAGGTAATGGATAAACCAGTTTTTGCTGAAGCTTCTGTGGAGCATCGTCATGCGAATCCTGTCCTCGCGTCGTAAGCGAAATGTTCCTTAAATATTCCTTGCTCCACGCGAACATTCGGTATGAATGCAACAAGAGACAGACGATGGCCAAATCGAGAATTGGACTCCAAGCACAAAACCAAGTGCATAATATCGGCTGCAGGACATCTATATACCTGCCCACACAAAACATTCCCAGCACATACAGACTTTCTCTGCTAAAATTTCCAGAGTTGCCGAGGCCAATTGGTCTGCTGAAATTTTATCGCACCAGAGCACTAAAGGGGGGCTTGCCTCAAAACCACCTGTTCAACCCGGTATGTGGGCCAGCCAGGCTTGGTGTTCCCTGGCGTGACGTTGATAGCGTGTTACGAAAATGAAGATGACAAACCAAATCACCAAATCTCTTTTAGCTCTGCCGAGAGAGCTCAAGATAGTTTGCGAGCAATAGAAATCAATCTTTTTCTAATTCCACTGTGTCTTACTGTCTGCGAAGAGACTGGTTCTTGCTGCCTAGCTTGGACGATCTTTGAATAAGGTCTTGAGGTATAACTTAGAACATCCAGATGTCAGTATCAAATCGAAACACATTCCTCACACAGCTGGTTTGTTCTGCTCTGCTGAAGCAGACCAACCGTGATGTGTTATTCACTGCCTCGATATCCTTCCTGGTAGTCGCAGTTCTGCATCCCTGCTCTACGTGCACAGCTACAGTACAAGCGTAAATCTTCTTCCCCACCGCCCGACCAATTCTCTCCCGCCGCGTAGGAATCCACCTCCACTCAAGAATCCACAAATCCGTGCCTTCCCCGGTGCTAACACGCAACTCTGCTCCATGCGGCCCGCAAATGTCGACACCGCGGAATCACCGCGTTGCGGAGCTCGCGTGCCGCAAGGCCTCAAGCTGGGGGGCCCAGGGGGCTCTGAGAATTTTCCGGCATGGTGCATTACTCCCAACCTTCTCGTTCCTAAAGCAATCAGCCTCCTCTATTCCTAATCCTGACCCTGACAGACCGGGGTAAGATTGACAGCACTGACGAATATGGCAACTCCGAGGATTCACGAAGGCAAGCTCGCCATTGTCACTGGCGCTGCGCGAAGTACGTGATAGTTTGACCACTAGAAAAACAAGCGCGCTCTTGTGCTGGGGACTAACGGAAAGGGGTTGTAGGCATCGGTGCCGCCATCGCCACGAACCTGGCAGAGAAGGGTGCCAATGTCCTCATCGGCTACCTGACGGAGGCGTCCGACAAGCCGGCGGCCGAGCTCGCGCAGGAGCTGACGTCCAAGCACAAGGTCACTGCCGTGCCCTGCCGCGCCGATATCAGCACCCCGGAGGGCGCGAAGGCCGTCATCGACACGTGCAAGGACAAGTTCCCGGCCAACCCCAAGACGGGGAAGCTGCAGATTGATATCATCATCAACTCGGCGGCCGTCATGCCCACGGGCCCCGTCGAGGGTGTGACTCCGGACGAGTTCCATAAGACATACGCGACTAATGTCCTGGGTCCCATCCTGCTCGTCGGCCAGGCCAAGCCCTACCTCCCGACTGACCGCTCCGGTACGTATACGACCAAAGAGCCATCATCCCACATGTGTCAAACCTGCGCGGTGTCCCACACCCAGGAGAGAGAGATCCTTCGAGGGGCGTTCCATGTGGGCCTCCTGACACGTGGCTGACATTTCCGACAGGTCGCATCGTCAACATCTCGAGCATTGGGCAGAAGTGCGGCCTGCCCTACCTGACACTCTACAGCGGCACCAAGGGCGCCCTCGAGGCCATGACCCGGACCTGGGCCCGCGAGCTCGCCGAGCAGTGCACCGTCAACACCATCAACCCGGGCTCGGTCCTGACCGACATGTTCCGCAACTGCAGCGAGGACGTCCTCGCCGCCCAGGCCCTCTGGAGCCCCGTCATCCCTCTGTCCGGCGCCCGCGAGTGGGACACGGACGAGGTCAAGGCCATCGCCAAGCGCTGGGGAGGCAGGCCCGCCTACGTCGAGGAGATTGCCGGCATCGTCGCCATCGTGTGCAACCCCGAGTCTGGCTGGATGACCGGCAGTGTTGTGTCTGCCAACGGCGGACAGTGCTTCAGCACTTAAGCGGTACTGCCTACACTATGCTCACAGCTTGGACGTTCATTACTCCTATGCGGAAGACTATTTGGTACTTAGATACATAGCATCAGCGTGATTCAGTTTCTGTGCGTCTCATCGCGAGCCGATCATTACACGATTTAGACGATAGCAATGCGACAATACCACCGAGCATTTCACCGAAGGAACGAGCACGGTTCGCTTGACCGCTATGTAGAATCAGGTCAAGCTTTGTGAAACACTTTTGCCCGTCCGAGGCTGAGACGTTTGATCGTATTTATCTACAGCCTCAGGTTACCAGCGACACAGAGGGACTACATGTTGCTGGCTGACGCCCTTTTCAACCATGTTAGCACAGTCAACTGCGAGCAGACTTCCACATCAGTGCTTGAACTTTGTGTTCTTAGATATGTTATCTCATCGGCATTCGGACAGTCACTGCGGCCTTTGTTGACGTATTGAAAGGGGGAATAGTGGACCGTAACCATTGATAGAAAGTGACAAGTCAATGTTGAGATAGGGGCCCGAGTTTTTGGGCAAGCGATGTCCACGCAATCTCAAGTGGACAGAAATTTCCGGACAAATGTTGAGTCCTGTCACCACATTCCATATGAATCATTCTCCCGTTCATTGGGATACACGGTGATGCGTTGCGCAGCGCGTCAGTCAAAGGATGTTTGAGCTGTGTGATGTTTTGGCAATTCGTGGTGCTCTCAGTCACCATTCACATAAGTAGCTGCGCAAAGCGGTGGTTGTTCAGATTGCTGGAACTGTTGAAAACCATGGGGAGCCCGCAAAGTGATTGAATTTGAGCAGGGTATATTCAGCAATATGTGGAAGTATAGTCTATTTGCTTCACATCCGAAGTCTCTACTAGGCAGTCTATTGCACAACGTCATTTGGTGTGCAACCGTACAAAAAATGATACTGCCAGCCTCGACCCCTGCCTAGGAGGAGAGTAATATAATACGTGCATAATTGATGTCGAAAGTGTCTGATTCTAGTCGAGTCTCGATTTCTGTATCATGGAGCGCGCCACGGCGCAAACAAGGCAACATCAAGTGCGTACCAGATGGCGGCTCGCTCTCTATGATCTCGGTCCCTAGACCGTGTTACACGCGAGAACGACCTCCACCTTATCACTAGAAAGCTTAATCATTCTCATGATTTTGGCTGTATCAACGTGCGCGCCTGCTGTGGGACCTTTAGACACCCCTCGAGTCATTGTTGACTCCTCGCAAAAAAGTTCACATCGTCAAGACACCGGACCAAAATGAGCAAAATTAAATGCGTGCCCGTCCGGCAGGAATCGAACCCGCGGTCTAATCATGATCAGTGGAGGAATCATCTACTA
Source organism: Diaporthe sp. HANT25 (assembly GCA_013435955.1). Lineage (NCBI taxonomy): Eukaryota > Fungi > Ascomycota > Sordariomycetes > Diaporthales > Diaporthaceae > Diaporthe > Diaporthe sp. HANT25. The sequence goes on along the minus strand of JACBFG010000029.1, from coordinate 2,098,596 downwards.
TTTACAATGGTGGTCGGAAGGATCTATACCACTTAGCCACAAAGGCAACCGAAGAAATTGGAGCGGGCTCCACCTATGGAGTCCAGTATCATGAGCAGGCCCTTCCCGACTCACGCGTACCATGCTGCTCTGCTCTGGCTGAACCAAGCCCGTGCCTGATCAGGCCAGTGCACGCGTCAAAATTCGCCGATATAATTACACCCCACGGGCCTAGACCGTTCGTCCATAACCAGGGATGTTTTCCAGCCCACAGCCCCGGGTATCCCCCCAGACCCAAACCAGGCGAGGACAAGCAGTCCGGTGCATCACGAGCCCTCAATGGTGACCTTCCCAACCCGCCAGAGATTCCCGGCGGGATCACAGAACTCGATGACCCGCGCGGACCCAAGCCCTGCCACCGGCTCCGCGTACCACGGGCCACCCACCCTCTCTCCCTCCTCAGCGAGGCCCCGCAGCCTGCGGCACACCTCGCCGACGTCGTCCACGGGTACGGTGAGCGGGACCACTCGCGGGGCAACATCGTCTCCGCGCCGCGTGTCTGGGGGTGGTGACTCGCGCAGGGTGACGACGAGCGCCCCGCCGTTGAGACTGAGCACGGCGGACGTGCCGTCCTCCTCCTCGGGGGAGGGTGGGCACGGCACCCCGAAGACGCGCTCGTAGAAGCGCCTCGCGCGCTGGAGGTCTTGCACCTGGATGGTTACGGCCGTGACCCCGTTGCCGCGCTGCCGATTTGGTAGGGGTGGTTCTGGTGCATGGGGTTGTGGTGGTGCCGCCGCAGCTGATGTGTATGTGGCGAATTTGCCTGGCCGCTGTTGTCGTGACGGCGGTGGCGACGGCGTCAGGTCGACGGTCGTCTCCAGCCCCGAGCAGGATCCAGAGGCGCTGCCCCCGCTCGCCGTCTCGAACGTCCAGTCGTCGGTGTCGCTGCTCCCCGGCCTGGAGCCATTACCGTGCCGCTGCTGCGGCGGTGGTGGCACATCGACAACAGGGCCCGTGGTGAAGTCCCCGACAGGCGCGGTGACAAATTGGTCGAGGCTGGAGCTGCTGCCCTCTCGCGACGGCTGTGCAGGGGTTCTGCTGCCGCCACCGCCGCCATATAATTCACGCCCGCCGCGCGCCGGTACACCCACTGGCGGCGCAGTGAAGAAGAGGTCGACCGGTGAGTAACCCTGCTGCGCCGAAGGCCTCGGGCGGTGATGGTGGTACAAGTTGGAATACTTCCTACCGCCGCCGCTACTGCTGTTGCTGCCGCCGCTAGAGGTGGTCCAGGGCGAGATGAGCGAGCCCAGGGATGACTTGCGCGCACCAGCTATTCTGGGAGGACCACCGGCGGCGGCGGCAGCAGTTGTGGTGGCGGCGGGCGCGCTGCTGACCCTCCTCTGCTGCTGTACGTGTGGTTGAATGCACTGTTGTGTTGCGAGGTAGAGCTGGTGGTCGATTATACGGTCGAAGTCGAATGGCATGTAAGTGGGCTGCTCCTGGCGCGCACAGGGTGTTGTTGAAATCGCATCTGCCCAGCGGGTCTAAGTCTATGATGCAGTACGAATTGTCTCGTTCCTCTGTGCAAAACAATCAATATCTAGGTAAGAAGTCAAGGGCAAAGTTAGCGGGATGTGTGAATTATCGTGGGTTTCGGCTACTACTTACTTGCTTTTCCTGGGGATGCGGATTGGAAATTAATGCGCGGGTAGGACACGACCAGGTTGCATCCTTGGAGACAGCTCGCGATGGCGGCACGCGTTGAGGGGGGGTTGGTCGTTGTTCCCTTTTTGCCCCGCGACTGCGACTGCCTTTAATTACTTGGCCCTTCGCCCTTCCTGCCTTCCTCTTGGAGACGGCTCGCACTAGGCCGTGTCTGGCGGCGCGGTTGGATCTTCCCAGGCTTCAGACGGCACGCGATAGCTCGCGTCTAGGCAGAAATGGGAGACGATAGGCAGTGTGGGCGTGACAAAGCGTGAACGACGGTGATTCCCGTCTTCTTTGATTCACCAGAGGTGCTTTGCCTCGTTCGGCCTAACTGAAGTCTTGACGTTGGATGTGAGCTGTGACGCGTCTTGAGAGCATTGTGCAATTGAGGATGCCTAATATCAGCATGACATAAGATGGCTGCTTGATTCGGCTGGTGCTCAACTCATGGATGCACCGTCCTGCAAACACGGTAACGCTTCTAGTATATCTATACAAGTAATCCCCGCCAGCCTCGGCTCGGGCTGCGCAATCAAACTCCATAGAATGCCCTTCTGTGTACCCATGACCCGTCGTGATGCCTGTGAGCAAGGTGATGAATATGTAGAAATTCTGACCAATGCTTCCAAAAACCATAATGCTGCGTCTCTCTCTTATGCGTGTATCGGGACTCGCGTCCTGGTTGCTGGTCTGTCACCATCGAACCCCAAGCGCAGAATCACCTAGGCCATCCAACCCAATTCCTGGTCCAGTATGTGCAGAGTATCGTCTTCTTGGTCCTGCTGGGTCTCCTCAAAGTCGGGTCCCAGCCATGCATTCGCTAGGTATAGCGCGGTATCATCGGCTTGTACAGTCCCACGACCCGTCGTCTCGGCATCGCTGCCCTCGAAGCTCACCCTTCCTTCGACGAGTCAATCCCACAGCCCATCTCCGCCGTCTGTCATGTCTTCCTCGTCATCGGCAAGCGCCGCAGCCGACGGAGATCGTCCAACTTCATCGTCAGAAGCATCAGCTTGCTGGACCGTTATCTCAAAATCAGCCGAGCCGTTCTCTTTGCGCGGTGTATCTTCTTCGTCCGGAAGCCAGGCCTGGGTGTACGGGTCGGGGTCGGATGTGCTATCTGCCGCAGTTGAATCGACATCTCCATCGCTGGTATGCAGGTCCGAGGTGTCAAGGTCGCCGGTTGTGGGCGAGCCAATGTCTAGTCGAGGCGAGGGCCAGGACATTAAATGCGGTGAAGATCGAGAGAATGCGATCGGAGACCTGAGGAGGCGCGTGGGACCCTGCGGAGGAGTCGTCAACAAATCCACGGCTGCAGCAGCTGTCTTCGGCGGTTCCAACGGCTTTGAGAAGTCGAACTCGCTTCTCTCGTTCTCTGTTCCACTGACATAGGCGGGAATTGGGCTGGTCAATGGCCCCAAGTTAGATAGCGAGACTGCAAGCCCTTTTAGCGACTTCCTGAGCCTGGGCTTGTTAGACACGTCTCTCTTCCCTGATAAGGACAATGCGGCCCCACCTCGCCTCATTCCGAGTTCCAAGCGCTCCTCGTCCGCGGTGTCGTCGTCCGTGATGGCATTCTCGATGTCAGCCAAATGCCGGCGGTGCCTCATCATGAGCAAAGGAATGCTGCTCCCCGAGCCTCGGCGCTGGTGGCGGAGCTTGACCTTGTCAGATGTAGGAGTTGAATGTGTATTAGCACCAGCAGTGACCGGCCCCGTCGAGGCAGCAGTGTGCAGGCCATGAGCAAAAGACGTCTTAAGCCCCAGTCTCTCCACCCCCGTAACAAGTCTGCGCAGGTTGACCTGGCTCTGGCTGAAGATACACCGCGTCCTCACGACCTGGATCGACCGATCGATGGCTAGTTCCACTGTGCAGCGATCCCTTATCCGGCTAAGTTTCGGCCATGTTGCCCTCTCGCCCGCCAGGGTTGCTCGTTCCATGAAGTCGACTGACGGGTTCTTGAGGATACGTGGAAGATCCTGTACACTGAATTCAGGCAGGATTGTGATATCACCAGAATACTTCTGGCTCAGGACACTCCTGAGCTTGGTGACGGCCGTAGGGAAGATTCCTAACTCGGCCAGGAAATGAAGCCTGTGTAGGACTTCGTCTTTGGCCAAGGTCGTGAGCGTGGTCGCAAGGGTCGAGTGATGAGACGTCCCAAATAGTTCAGGCCGCGAATCGTCGTGCTCTGAGTACAGCCTGTCGTCTTTGGCGAGGAAAGGGACGACATGTGGGTTGACCTGCGACACGATAAAGTGGTTGACGTTGAACATTTCTGCTAGCCTCGTCATTGGCAAGTCGTTATCCACGGAGCCATCGACCCATCGCTGAGGGCTCGGGTTCCACGGCATGTGCTCGCCAGTCTGAGGGTCCTTGACAAGAAGCGTAGCACCGCTGAAGATGAAGGGTACCGAGCATGAAGCAGCCACCGCTGACCAGATCATAACATTGGGCGCAGTGATGTAGTTCAAGAGTCGTGGAAGTTCGTAGATTGACTCGGTGGAAACGGAGATGTTGCAGATCTTCCTGGTTCGGTTGTATGCTTCCTGGAAAGTCATGTCGCCGAGTAGGCCTCTCATCACCCGCTTCAAGTGCTTGATGTCCGACCATGAGCCCTCAGTGAGCAGCCTCTTTACATGGTCAAGTATCGTCTCCTCCTTGCCCTGCTCTTCAAACACAGCGAGGTCGCCATAAGGAAACTGCCTGATGACCTCAGGCACCTCGTCCTTCGTCCTGGTGCAGAAGACGGCACAAACAATGGAGCCGGCAGAGGCGCCAGAGATGATACGGGGAAGGAGGTCGGCCTCGAATATGGCCTTCAGAACACCGGCGTGCATCATTCCAAAGGTGCCTCCCCCACTGAGGAGCAGGGCCGACCTGCCGTAGCTCTGTCGGGCCTGGACAAGGGTTTCGAGGATGTCATTGTGGTCCAGGTCATCAGGTAATGCGCCGGGGTAACCGCTCTTCTCTACGAGATCGTCGACAGTCTTTACTGCAGATGATACATACTGCTCGATAAGGTCTTTTGTCCCCACGTACGAATGCTTGTATAAATCGGTGTTGCCGAGGCCGCCGAGCTCACGCGACAGGGCAGTCCTCACGAGATGGAGCATTCGGCGGATATCGCAGGCGGTGCGGGCTTCGTCGAGTTCGCGGATGCGCTCGCGCACAACATCTGGTCGGTAGATGCCGTCGACGCCATTCTCCTCTGCCTTCCATTTGTGGTTCCCCTCAAGGGTGTCGAGTTCCTGAGCTGCCGAGGTCCATTGCGACGCTGAAGTAGCCTGTGTCGGTTGCATATGGGTTAGGGTCGCCAAGTTCCGCAGACAGCAAGATGAGAGAAGGACTCACATTCTTCATGCGCAAAGCCAGGATATGTTTGCGCTCCTCGATTCTGCGGGACTCGTCTGCCTCAGGACTGGTCCTTGCATCCTGGGCTGGACAAAGATACCCGTTGGCCCCTCTGATGAGCCTCGAGAGACGTTGGGCGGGCAATGCGCCCGAGGAGCACGTCTGCTTCGCGGCGGGTTGCTGTTCATCGCGGTGGGTGTGGGCAGTGGACTGTAGAACGTGGAGATATTGGTTCATCGCAACGGGTAGGAGGAGTAGGACGGTTGTCTTTGTCGGCACATTTGGAAATGGTTCAAGGGCGCTCGGTGAGGTCCTTTCAGGTCGTCATCAGGACATGTGTACTTGGTGGAGTACCGTCTTTGTTTCCTCGCGGGTTCGAGCTGGTGTCAGATGGCGAATTACGGAAATGCTGGGGTATTTCTCTGTGTTCAGGCACAGGGAAACGATTTCGAACGGTACGGTATAGGTTGCGTGGTGGTGATCGTGGTCAGGGTGGTTGGTCCAAGGATAAGTTGTAGGAAAGAGACAAGGGAGAGACGGGGCGTGGGAGAGGATGTTAGTTGGAGGTCCAAAGTTGGACGGACGGTGCTCGGAACGGGACAGCGGTCCCAGTTACGCTACTACGGAGAACAAGAACAAATGCAGATCGAGACCAGATCGGCACAGCATCGATGGCCCTGGAAAGGCGGTGGAGAGTCAAGACAAGTCAAGTGCAATGCCAATTCGACGAACAAGAGCAAGAGTAATGTAATAACTCGACGGTCTAACAAAGTGCGACAGGGAGCAACCGAGGCGATGCACGAGGACAAGACAGACGGCGGCACAAGGCAGGCAATGCAACAACGATGCTAGTCTGCACATGGCCTGCTTCGCCGGCGCGGGAATGACATCTTTGGACTTGGGTAATGGGGGGCCCCCCACTGGGCCGCTGGGTAAACTGGGCCCACCGTTGTAGGTTGGAAATGACAAGGCCAGCGCGATGATTGGGCGCATCATGCCATTGATGTGCGAAGCAGTGCGAAGCAGAGAGGTCACCTGCGACCCCGGATCTGGGATTCTGATCTACGGGCTTGCGCACCCAGGGCACCCTACTGTCGCAGCGACGCTCTGTTCCGCCTAGTCTACCCCGTCTACCCCGTACTCTGCAGTGATCCACACCACCTTCTCCAGATTTACCAACCTGGGAACTAATAAGCGGTACTTACCTTACCAGACCAGCCAGACTGCGACACAGAGTACTTCAACTCTTGCTGCCGCATGCTGCAGGCAATTCTGCCACCACGGCGAAAACCACGCCTGATGGACGGTCAGCTGGGGCTGGAGAAGGCAGATCATGCCCGATGCCGCAGCTTGCATCCCACTCGCCACAACGTCGTGTAGTAATAAACTCCGGGGCTCGGATGTACCTCCCGAGAAGGCGAGGGGGAGAGCAAAATACATGGAGAAAGGGACGCACAAGTTGGGATGTCGAGGGATGTCGGTGCTTCAGCCTGCATCAGCTGTGCCTCGTGACCATTCCTCCCTACTGGCGCCCCTTTTCCGTCCCTCGGCACACCGCCAGCGAGCGGCAGCTGCAACGGCAACCAAGAACGGCAGCCAACCTCGAGGATATATGTGCGCCGGTACTAGGTAGCAACCAGCAGAAGCACAGCGGTACAGGCAGCTTGTTTTGGTCTGATGTGAGACGACACGAACCCAGCTGAAATGAAGCTGACCTACCTTACCTGACTTGACTGGAACTAGACTTTGTATGACCTCCCTCCCAGCTCCTGATTCAGTCTCACCCAAGCTTCACATGCACGCCCAAAAACCACACACATATGGTGGTCGACGGTCCCACACCCAAAGGCAAAAGCAGGTAAGCCACGGACTGACTACTCCTGAGGTTAAACGACGGCCCAACCCACAAGGTTCAGTCATGGTCTGCCACCCAACCTGCCCTGCCCCGACCCGGATCTCCGCCGTCATCACACGCCTGTCGGGTCTAGCCCCCTCGAGTCAGGTCGGCCATTTTATTATCCACACGCACATGTAAATACATACAAGACAAGACGACGCGATCTCCCGCCGGTTGGCTCAGGGCGGGCAAGGGCCGCCTATGGTTTCACGCTTGGGCAGGGTAGGGGGGGAAAGGGAATTTCGATAGGAAAAAAAAAGACAAGTGCCCCTCCCCCTCTCCTCCCGATCCCCGTGCCCCCGAAGAAAATGACAAATTTAGCCGCGCTGGCCGATGGAGGTTTCTAGTCCGTGAGCTAGAAAGGAATAGAAGAGACGAGAGCAGATAAACGCACGGCCTCGGATGCTCGTGATAAGAAGAAACATAGAGAGGAGGGAAAAAACCAGTGACCGCCGGGGAAAAGGAAAAAGAAAAGAACAGTCTGTGAGCCGGCCTCTTCGTGCACGTACTTTGAACTTACATGCTTTCCTTCAGGAAATGCAGCCAACATCCGTCCGGCAAGGCTGCATCTCCTGCAGCAGGTAAATAGAGTATATGTCGACTGAGACAACCTGCATTCCGCATCCCACCACACCAGCGGCGCCTTTTGCGTGAACCCAATCCGAGTGACCTCGAGAAAGGGACGTAAGTCCCAGACATCACGCGAGTCACAGGGCCCCCCGCTCCCCCCATAAAAGCGCCACGGCGCACCCCACGGGGTAATGGAGGGGCAGCAGCTCTCTGGCTGGGTGTGGGTGTGGGTGGGTTGGTGGGGAAAGTCAGGTAGAGTAAGCTGGGCAAGCATGTGAAGATTGACTGGGCATATAGTAGAGCACACAATGTCAGCTCGCGAGGTAACACAGAATAACTGCATGTTTTACAACCACATGCTCTCGTATCTGTGTTTCTTCGCTTGTGTGATGAGGGTCAAGATCATATGCTTCAGACTGAGCAGAACACTAGGCGCGCTAAGTGGATTACACATAGTCTCTTCGCCGTGACCTCTCTTGCAGACCAGACCCGGCCATGAAATACTACGTGAACTGGAGATGCTCGGCCATGCTGATGGAAAGGGGGTCGTAGTATCCCATGATCGAGGGAGCTCCGCACACACTTGATACAACAGTAGGGTGTAGAATGTCAGATAATCAACAGGCGCGGGTAACACTCCGGCTAACTCTAGGGTATCGTAACTTCAATGCACATCATCAAGACCAATTACCAACACCATCATGCTCTAGCCCAAAAGAATACAGCAACAGTCAAACACCAAGGAAAAGAGAGAAACAGTCACGATCCATCATCGACCTGTGCCAGCAACTCTCCCGAGAACGTCCTCACAGCGTCAGCAAGCCGCTGCGCGGTCCCCTCCTCGATGTAGAAGTGCCCCGCCGTCGAGACCTCGTGGGCCCTGAACCGGGAGCCCGGCGCGGACTGCAGCCTAGCCGCCCAGTCCCGGAACTTCTTCACGGCCACAAACACGTCCGAGTCGCCGTAGATGGCGAGTGTCGGGTTCTCGACCAGCTTCTGCCTCTCCTGCCTGGACTCCGCCGGCACTGACGAGGATGCCTGTCCCTCCCTTTCTTTGCTCCTGGACCGGGGTCGCTTCCCGAAGAGGCCCGAGACGGGGCTGCCCAGGTTCAGTGTCATCAGGTTTGTGGCCCAACCCACTGGCGGGGAGACCAGTAGGTAGGCGACAAGTGGGGATGGCAGTCCGGCCACAGGCGGTAGGTGGTCTATTTCCTTGCCCTTATCTGATTCTTCTCCGATTTTATCGGCTGAGTCTTCTTTCTCCTTCGGCTGACTGCCCTTCTTGCGGTGGTGATGGAGTTGATGCATCTTCGTCTTCTTCATGAGCTCTGCCACGCCGGCCCGCACCTTCTCCTCGGCGTCCAGGGCGAAACTCCTCCTTCCTCCATGGTCTTGACTTCGTCTCTTATCCTCGTCACCTCCTATCCGTAGTCCTTGGGTTCCTCTTCTGGGTGACATTGGACTGGATGGCTCCATAAGGGCCGCACGTGCGCTAGCGAGTATGACGTTCTGCTGCTCGGCAAGGTGCTGGGCTCGCAGACGTATATCTGCTGCTGCCGAAGCATTTTTGGGGGCCACAAATACCTCCAATACGGACCCCAGTGGTGGCAGGAGCTTCGTTATCATTGCGCCATAGGAGTAGCCGCATTGGAGGAGAACAAAAGGTTTGACGACGCTCTCTGGTTCCGAGGCATCATGTGTACTAGATTGGTTGGTGGTTGGAGACAGGGGTGGATCAGGTATGCTCTTAGGAGACTGCCCTTGTCGAAAGGGGTCGAGGTAGTGCACATAATAGTAAACAAATCCCACGAAGGACATGTAGTCATTTCTCTCAGCTTTTGACGTCCAGCTGGTCCTCCCGCTCGAGTTGCCCGCTCCGCGGAAATTAAAGGTGCCGATGAGAAATCCCTGCCTAAGCAGAGTAGCAGCCACGGTCTCAACGACCGGGTCGTCGTAGCAGCCTCCCAGCGGCGCGTAGGGGTGAGCTATGATGGCGGCGTGCTTCCGCCATGGAGGGGCTCGAGGGTTTGCGGTTAAAGAGTGAGGGTGATAGATGCGGCATTCAAGAGTGGCGTCGTCGTGCACGCTAGGGATGGTGATGGAAAGTGCTGGATCAGGAAGCATGGTGTCTGCCGTTGCCGTCTTCGTCGGAAGCCGGCGTGTCGTGTTCGGCGAAGCACTCTAGCACGTCGAGCTGTGACCGCGTCACATCTGCCCGAGCTCGATGTCGTCCTCAGCCGAGTTTGGATCCCGTATGTTTCTCCGAAGACCCTCGCAGACCTGACAGCACTTGCAAAGAATCAGGCACGTGAATATCAAGCCGGAGAGACTCAGTGCTGCGATGATGCAGCCGATCTTGAGCTTCTCGATATCAACATGAATGCGCCCAATCCCTTCAGAATCACCGTCGACACCGGGGAAGACACCCGTGAAGGGAACGCCGAAAATTTGGCGAAGTGACTAGTTTCCCATTTCTGGAGGCGCTCGGCGATTCAAGAGCGGTATGAATGTTATGCCAGGCTAATTTGAACTTTCACGGCGTCTTAAGGGAGTATGGGATGTGGTGAGAATGCCAAATAAACACAGAGCTTCCGTCGCGAGCAGTCAGGGTTGACGTCAGCTTGGGACGAGCAGGGGTCTAGGCCACACAAAGCAAGAAGGCTGGATGGTGGGGTCGGATACGGCAGGTCCTTTCCACTCCGTTGGGTACGGGCGACAATCAATTACTGCCATTGCGGTACGTGCCAATGGATCAATATGCTGTTTCCCATATCCCTTGACTGGTCTCCACAGGACCCAGAGCCGACGACATCTTCATATCTCTTGGCCTCAGAGCCACCAACATATGCAGTGTTAGAACTACCAGAAATAGAATAAAAACACCCGTTGGCGGCCAGACCTGACGACCTGCACGGAAATAACACCAACGCTGCTCAAAAAGCAAGCAACAATGTGATCCAGCCGGTTACCGACGGCCGCCACCTGCAAGCACCACCTCATGTCTCGCCCCTCGATGCTATGTCCAGCTCGACTGTTCTCGAGGTTGACAGTCTCGCATACTTTGCAGTTGCCATGAAGACCATATAGACAGACAGACAGACAGACAGACAGACAAATAGAGAGACTACTCCTCCGCCGCTAGTAACCCGGAGGATCGGCCAAGCTTCAGCGCAATCGGCCTGCCCTTCGGCATAAACACGAGTGGAGTTGCGCCATCCATGCCGAGTGCAGATTTTTGTCACGAGGGCGCGGACGCCCCCGGCGCCCGCGCGGTCTGATGACTGCTTTGCATGTACTTGGTATATCCGTGAACTGCATTTTATTATAGTACAGGCTGCCTTTCTTTTCTGTGTCAGCATTATTGTTTTTGCCTTTTCTTGTCAAGATTGTTCCTCTTGATGTTGGGTTCTCCTCGGTCCCGTTCTTGACATTCCACTGGCCTGCTCCTGCTCCTGCTTTCAGTCGTTTCCGGTCAAAACTCCAACATCACCAGAATGGCTTCAAACAATGGCAATGAGGCCGCTCATCGAGCCGATGAGGGGAGCGCACCACCTGCAGAGCCCGAACAGAGCATCTGGCGTTCAACATGGCAAAACAATAAAGGTGCTCTTCTAATCCTCTCGTCGGTCATCTGTGGCGCGTCAATGGACGCCATTGCCCGTTTCTTGCAGCAAGGCGGAGCCGGTTTCCACACGCTTGAGGTCTGTCGATTCATTGTGCCCCGAAAGTCTAGAAATTCCAGGCAATACTGACACACCAACCAGATCATCACAGCTCGTATGGGTGTAACATTAATTCTGAGCACCCTTTACATGTGGTGGACTTCGGTGCCTTACTTCCCACTGGGTCACCCCGAAATCCGGGGCTGGCTGGTGCTGAGGGCGCTGTTTGGATTCATGGGCCTCTTCACGTTATACTGTGAGCCTGATCACATGAGACCGACCCGGATGGGATTTTTACTCCGAAGAAAACTGACACCCCGCAGACTCGGTCCACTACCTCCCTCTCGCCGAGGCGACCGTCTTCCGCTTCCTCATTCCAATCACCACCGCCTGGGCATGCTACGTCGTACTGGGTCAACCCTTCACCCGCAAGGAGCTTATCGCCGGTCTAGTGGCCTTGGTGGGTGTTGTCTTCATCGCACACCCAGAGTCCATCTTCGGCAAAGTCGACGATCACATCCACGCCGACGTAGCCCCAGGCGACCTGGACGATGTCACGCCGGCGCAGCGCATGTTTGCCATTTTCCTCTCCGTCCTGGGCGTCGTCGGAGCATCCGGCGCGTACACGACCATTCGCATAATGGGCGATCGGGCCCACGCCCTCATCTCGGTCAACTACTTCGCCCTGATCGCCACCGCCGGCTCGGCGGTCGCGCTCCTAGCGGCGCCGGGCATAGGATTCACGATGCCGCGGTCCGCGCGGGAGTGGGCCCTGCTGATCCTCCTCGGCTCCCTGGGCTTCGTACTGCAATTCCTGCTCACGTCCGGCCTGCAGCTGGACAAGAGCCCCAAGGCCACGTCCATGCTGTACACGCAGGTGATATTCGCCCTCATGTTCGACTGGGCCATCTGGGGCGTGCTGCCCGGCGGCTGGAGCCTGTTAGGCGGCGCCATCATCATCGCGAGTACCCTCTGGTCGGCCCTGCACAAGCCGCAGCCCCCCAAGACCAGGCCGGAGGCGAAGAAGACCGTGGACGAGGAGACGGCGCTGCTTGGGCCCCAGACCGAGGGTGTAGAGGAGGTCGCGAGAGCCTCTAGCCCCGTTCGCTCATAGCTACTCCGTTAATAGGATACTTGAGCAGGATCAACTCACTTTTTCCCCCTTGCATTCTCGGAGTTGAAAGGTTGATTTCCAACGGGATTGGGAGCATTGGCAATTAGCAACAGAAACTGGCATTGAATATATACAGTTGAAAGGAGGGGTTACATGAATGCCCCGTCTTATAGCCTAGCCAAACACATATTATTGGCAAGGACTAAAATACACAAAATGCGAGAGGCAAGAGCCCGTCTGCAGAACCGTGAGCCGGCATCTCGTCCCCTACATCAGGCCGGACCTGACAAAACGACCGAGTCGATCGTGCAGGTCACCGTCGTGCCTGAGACGGAAGCCTTGGCGCCGGTGATCGTGTACTTGGTGGCCCCGTTGTAGTTGCTCGGGCTGGACGTGCACCACGAGGAGCTCGAGCTGCCCGTCGCGACGATCTTCACGTTCTTGAAGGTGAGTGCGCCGAAGTCCCAGGGGACGTCATAGCTGCACAGTCACACGCCCATCAGCCTCATCCACGCTGTGTCATCACGGGCCTTCCAATGCCTCTCAAGAGACTCATTTCTGCGCCACATGCGACCGGATCTTTTGCAAGGGGGCAGGGACGGATAGACTCACAGCTCGATAGCAAAGATGGCCTGGTTGAAGCTCTTTGAGCTCAGGGCGAACGAGTCCGTCTTGGTGGTGCCCGTGCTGCCGTGGACGGTGGTCGACTGCCAGTTGGTCCCGTCGACCCTGACGTTGCGGAACGTGTTTGTCTCGCCGGCGTAGGTATTGAAGCCGGAGCCCCAGGCGAGCGACGGGTTGCTGCAGCACCACCCGGAGCCGAAGTACCACGTCCCGGAGCGGCCGTCCAGCACGTTCTGGTACACGCCCGTGTTGTCGGTGGGCTGCAGCCCCGGCCAGAGGTAGTAGGTCGCGGCCTTGGGGAGCGTGGGCACGACCATGGAGCCCGAGAACTCAGTGAACTGGGCACCGCTGGCCGGGTAATAGGTCAGGAAGTACCATGTCACGGCCGAGGCCGGGCTGGCGAGGAGGGAGAGCAGGAAGAGCGAGGTGAGGGTCTTGATTGAGGACAACATCTTGTTGATTGAAAGAATGAATACTCCTAGATAAGGGAGTGTTGAGTATCAGATGGTTGCCAGACTCAGTGATAAAGATCTGATCACTGATGTCAAAAATGCCAATCCAAGAAACATGGGATGACAGGAGGCTTGATATAACTTTATATCAGCTGAGAGACCTGATCGTCCTCGTCGTTCCTCAAGCGGCAACGGCCCCCTGGTCCATCATCTATTCACGACAAACGGCGGGATTCTCGGAGCCGGCAATGAGGAGCAGGGTTGGCATGATCCATGTCGGTAGGTGGTGGTCTATGGTGGTATTGAGACGGGACGTCGACTCTTTTCGGAAGGTTCCTCTGGAGATTGCAACGAGCTCCGGAAGATTGGGCTGTTTGCTAACAGTACGGACGTAGGGCGGATCAGTTAGAGGGGGGAAAGACTGGTGATAGGCAAACTGAAGTGGATAATTTAGAGGCCGATATGGGTGTGCTGATCATTGCCGGCTTAGGCCAGTCTATAGCTGCAGCATATAAGCGCAAGGAATACCAATGGACCGCCACGATCCGCCTATCCACCACGGTGGTATTGTGAACAAATGCCAGAAGTCTCGGCGAAGCTTGATTGATCCTTTGCCCTTCCGTTGGGGCGGTACTGCTGGAGGGTGGGTGTTAAGTTCAAGATCCAGATTCAATATCGTGAGTCGAGCTGCAGCTTTCTCAAGGAGATCATGAGAGCCCCTGGATGCCCCTGCTCCGTAGCCATGGTGTGAGACTGCTTGTAAGTCCCTTAATTTACCGAGCAAATGTTGCGAATATCATCACCAACTAGGCGCAGCCTTGATATCATCAACATCATGGGAAATGCGACTGATCTTCTGTCAACCCTAAGTTGAGCATGACATGACTCTGGGTGAGGACGTCGATCTTCTTGGTCGGGTATGTTCTGCATTCACCATGACCCGAACGATCCTACTCAGCTTGCTATTGTCGACGCAACACCTCCCCGGTCAGAAACGGCGAGCGGCCTCGGAGCGACAAATCGTCGGCTCCAGCAAGCCCGATGCGCCCTTGACGTTGGTTTGCTTAGGTTTCTCCCCTTGGTCCGTGCCGGCCACACTCTATTCCACAGACTTGCATGTGTCCTGAATCTGGCTGATCATCTGGGACTTGGGATACCCATTCCGAGCGCTGTTCAAGACAACCACGAGGACTAAAGAAGCCCCAGGTGAGGCTTCAGGTTGACGGGACTTCTCACTGTGCCGGGAGGTGCTCATGGAACAAGGAGCCCCAAGCACTGTACAAAGCCTGGCAACCTGCGTTGGTGCATTTTCTTCTTGGTCTAAGGATGAGAGGCGCGATGCTCGTGTTGCGTAGATATGTAAACCAAGGGCTATCTGTAGAATGAATGGTACGAATGGGGGTTGTTTGAGTTGCGATGAGCCAGAACCATGCGAACTGGCAGAGTGGGTGGACTGAAGTGGGCGTCAACTTCCCAGGGTTGTGGTACCCGTTGGGTCTACAGGGGTGGTCTTGACCTGCAGGCGCCGATCATTACATAAGCCCTTTTTTTCTGTCAGTGAACCCTGCAGAAGCATCTTTTTTCATTCAACGAGTGTTGACTGCATTTCATCTCTCTCCTCCCACACATGACATTCCTTGACCCTCAAGATGGCTTCGGTAAAAGACCACTTCCTTGACCTGGAACGGCACCGCCGTCAGCTTGAAGAAAACGTCGAGAAGCTTCGTAAGGCCATCACACACTGGCGCATGTGTGATGCCGATTACGAAGAACTCAAGGAAGAGGTCGAAGCCATATCCGGGCCAGCAGACCGCGCAGAGCTGGACAGAATATGCGACGAGTTTGAGGGTCAGGTTATCAAAATCAAGGAAGTCAAGGAGATATTCGGCGAGCAAACAGTGAAGCCCAAGGCGCAAATCGTCAACATCCTCTCACGGCGGATTGACTATGTCTCGAAAAATGTGGAGACACTGGAAAAGCAGCTTCAGGCTGCGGAGGAAAAGTACGAGAAGGCCAACATCGTCGCCAACCCGGACGTCATGGACGAAGACTCTGGGCTGCCCATCACGGACATCATCGAGGAACTTGACGATGATGACAATATCACCTCATCCCGACTGCAAAGGCCAGGCGACTCAACCTCGGCCATTCGTGAGGCGCTGGAGAAGGCCGGTGTCAAGGATCTACCTGAGACCAACGAGCGGGTCCAGGCTGTTGTCGAAGAGCTCTCAGATGATGAGGACACGCCGATGAAGGATGAGCACAATGAGCACGTTGAGGCAGCACAAAGCCACGGCAGAACAGAATTGGAGACGGTATCGACTACCATGGAGATCGACCCTTCAGATCCTCCTTCGAAAAAGGGTGTATCCTTTGCGGAAGACACGAAACCAGGTCACGAGCTCAATGGCCAGGACCAACGATCTCGGACGCGGGATCACCTGGAGCAGATCATGAAGGAAGCCAAAGAGCAAGAGGCGCCGATTTCGAACCCAGTGATACCTGAAGGCGAATCAGACGAGGATGCTGAGCTCCGACGGGACATGCTCAGATACGGCATGACTGATATTGCACCCATTGTTGCCGAGCTTGAAATCGACGAGGGCACAGGGTCCGAGTTCGACGAGGACGAGTATAGCTTTGACGAGGACGATGGCTTCGAAGACGAGGATGACGACGAGGACGAGGATGAGCATGGCCGAACCAAATCTCGTGTTGTCGATGACAAGTATAGGAAACGCATGCAGGAACTTGAGGCGAGGTTGGGCATAAAATCAAGTCGCCAAATCGAGGAAGAGGCGGAAGCCAAGGCCGCTGGCAGCATACCGGAAGAGGGCATCGCTCGCATTGCGATCCAGCCAGCGGCTTCAGACCCGCCAGCACCTACGAACCAGCCTACCAAGTCGTCCATAAAGGGTGGTAATGAGGCTGCGAAAGAGTCGAAGCCCGCCAAGAAAGGCGTCAAGTTCGCCAATGCGCTGGATATTGCCCCCGAAAAAGACACCACACCAACTCCAGCCCCCGTTGAGCCCAAGGAGCCTTACGTCGACCCCATGAGGAGCACAATAGTGGAGCGGAGCCCAGCCGCACAGCCAGCGACACCAACAGCAAGCGCACCCAAGAAGACCTCGCGATTCAAGAAGGCACGGGCAGCAGAGCCCACTCCCAACCCGGCCGAAACTCAGCTCCCAGTGAGGGCCAAGGGCCCGGCCGAGGCTCCGGCGCGCTTCCTCGACCAGGAGGTGCGGACCGCCCCGACTGGACCGGACGGCAAAACGCTCGCCGGGACAGTTGTGGAGCGTGACATGCCCGCCGACGCCGTGGAGCCGGACGAGTTCGACGCGACGCTGCTGCACCAGGAGGCCGCCGTTGAGTACCACCGGATGCGCAACCGGATGATACAGAAGCAGGGCGGCTTCGTCACCGAGAAGGAGGAGGCTATCGAGTACCACGAGGACGAGGAGACGAGCGGGAAGCGTGTGAGCCGGTTCAAGGCTGCTAGGTTGGGGAGGCAGTGAGTCCGGACACTCGTAGGTAGGGGTTGTAATGCCAACCTAACATGCTTGTTGTGGCTCTCTGTGACTCTGACAAGACCCGGGCTCCATTCTTTCTATCCACCCTATGCTGCATTCTCCAGGATTTGATCACGGAAGACACACCAGCACGTTACCAGATCGTACCATCAGCTCTGCGTCCATTACAAACGTCCCTGGTGAGCCTCGCTCGGCTATAAGCAACAATGCACACGGAATCCAGGTCGTCTCACGATGACCAGTTGAGCTTGCAGTGCCTCATCTGCTCGCTCGGTATGGGTAACATTCCAACATTGAATCTCGAGGGGCTTATCTGACCCCTGACCTGTGAAGCCTTCATCGGCTTTGCCTTGTGGTCTAGGCGTTTCGTTTCACCCCTCACATGCTGAGAAGAGACAACACATAAATGTGATGTATATGTCCACGATTGAGTACAAGCAACTTGTGCGTTAATGCTATTCGCTTTTGGGTAGTTCGCGTATGTCCAGTCGTGCCTCGTAAAAAAATGGTATCATACAACTCCAACCCTTCATGCGCTTCTCTGCTTCTGCTCTGCCACCCCACCCACACCACACATCCACCCACAACACACGACAACAACCGCGCCTAGTTGATCTTGGCGTTGCTAAAGTCCATCTCCGGATGCTCGGCCTGGAACTTCTTGAGGATGTCGGACTTCTTCTGCTCGTCGCTCGTGGGCTTGCCGGCCTCCTTCTGGCGCTGGTCGTACATCATCTTCTCGACCATGCCGCGGGTCTCCCCGTCCAGGTCCGACAGCTTGGACGACTCGGGCGTGATCTTGGTGACGTCGATCTTGGGGGCGCCCGTCACCACGTGCGGCCACCACTCCATCTTGTTGACCTTGTCCAGGTGGATCTCGACTGTCTTGGTGCCGTCGGGGGCGGAGGTGAGCGTCCAGGTGCTCTCGTCGACGTGGATCGGCTGGTGGAGGTCGCCCTGTGCCCCTCGCGAGGGTCGTGTCAGTGTTTCTGGTCTGTAGACTTAGGTGTGGTGTGGAACATACACTTATAACGGGCTCTTGTCCCTTGACGCCGGCTTTTACGCTCTGCTTCTTGATCTCGACGACCAGGTCCTTGCTCTTAAAGTTGCCTGGAATGCCAGTAATGGTTACATCCAGGTCGCCGATAGTCTGCTGCCACTTGTAGGGGAGGGCATCTTGCTCGGCCTGCTCTTTGGCGCGGGCGGCTGCTTGTTCGGCGGCGGTGGGCTCTGAGAGGATGTCAGCTTGTTGTGTGTGAAATAAAGGCTCTGCTGTAGTAATTTCAAATAAAAAGAGCCGCTGGATTATCTGGAACACATACCGTTGTCTGCCATCTTGGGTGATTATACAGTGAGATGTCTGGTGTCGAGACTTTTCAGAACCATGGAAATCGGTCGAAGCTGGAGAAGGCTGGCTGGTGGCGGTAGCAACCCGCCCTGGGTCTGGATGGCGGGGCAACTTTTTGGGGAAGCTCCAACGCCTGCAGGCACACACCCACCTGGGCACATCCGAACATCTGGAAGCTTACCCCTGCTTCCAGGTCGCCAGGTACCTAGGTACTCATGGTCTAGGCACATACGTAGCTGAGAGGGTGGGTTGATCTCGACGTCCTCAATTCATCGACCAACTTTGTTCCACTTTCCTTCGCTCAACGTACCTCTCTACGACGCCCACCCTTCCTCGTTCCTGATCCTCTCAAGGACTGTCTCACATCGCACCCGATGAACCGTCCGCCACAAAGTCCCTGAGCATCTCTCTCGCCCGCCATGTCGCGCAAACCAGGGGCGCCCGCCGCCCGCGCCGGGCCCGTGGCAGCCCCCATCCAGGCAATCGCCCTGACCAACACCGACGGCGAGGAGCAGTGCCCCATCTGCAAGACCCTGCGGTACATGAACAAGTCGATGCGCTTCCTGATAAACCCGGAGTGCTACCACCCGCTCTGCAACAACTGCGTCGACCGCCTGTTCGAGAACGGGCCCAACCAGTGCCCCTACGTAGGCTGCCACCGGACGCTGCGCAAGAAGGCCTTCCGCGAGCCCGTCTTCTCCGACCTGTCCGTAGAGCGCGAGGTCGACATCCGGCGCCGCGTCGCCGCCGTCTTCAACCGCACAGAGGACGAGTTCGAGGACCTGACCTCGTACAACGAGTACCTGGAGATGGTCGAGGCCCTGACCATGGACCTCGTGTACGGCGGGCCCGCCGACCAGGCCGCCGCCAACGAGAAGCTGCTGCAATGGGAAGACGAGCACAAGGCCGAGATCGAGCGCAACAAGCGCATGGGCGAGCGCCAGAAGGAGTCCACCCGCAGGCAGATCGCCGCCGAGAAGGAGGCCGCCCGCCAGCGGCGCGCCGAGGCCGCGCAGGCCGAGGAGGAGGAGCGCCTGGCCAAGATCAAGCAGCGCGAGGAGGACCTCGACACCCTCGCGCGCGCCCCGCAGGGCCAGGCCACAAAGGTCATGCTCAAGCGCCGCGGCCAGCACCGCAAGGAGGAGCTCGCCGCCTCCGAGGCCGCCGCCCTGCGCCGGGCCGCGGCGGCGGCTGCCGGCGGATTGTCGATCAGGGGTCTGAAGAAGAAGGGCGACCCGGCGAGGGACGCGGACACGGGGCCCTACGACCCCTTCGGCAAGCTGGACCTGAGCAGCACCCGGTACACGCTCGAGAAGGACTACAAGAACCCGTTCCTCGACAGCGCCAAGCACGACCACAAGTACACGGCGGGCGGCTACAGCCTGCAGGAGTACTACGCGCGGGCCATGTTCGAGGCCTTCGCCGGCATGGCAGTGTTCGTCGGCGACGAGAAGGAGACGGGCAGGCTGGGCCTGGACTTTGGCGACGTCGCCACGGGAGGGGCCGGCCTGGCGGCCCAGGCGGACGGGGTCGGCGACGAGGCCGCTAGGACGGCCGTCAAGAGGGAGAAGACCGAGGTGAAGCTGGAGATGGACCGCGAGGTCAAGCAGGAGGCCAAGGGGGAGGACGTGGTCAAGGTCGAGCAGCCGATCAAGATGGAGGTGGATGACTAGATGGTAGAGCCAGGCGCCAGCTCAGCAGAAGACGACTGAAGGCCGCGATACTTCTGTCCTGCGTGATTTGCGGGATCTGGTCTGGTCTGATTGAAGAGTCGAGTGGAAAGCGACTGATGGGGAGATTTAACGATTTGCATAGCGACGGCGTTTGTTAAGGCTTGCGACCAGGGTGGTCAGGGGTCGTTTCTCAAGATAGCAAGACACATCACAGGATTTTCGGCGTGGATAGGAGTGGTGCAGAGTAGACTACAGGGCAAGAGCACCAGAACCAGACAGAAAATCCTGCGGACAACAAGTCCATTAAGCTTTAGTGCATGCAATGTTGAACATACCTATGCCGGCTACGTGAGGACGCATCAGGCTCAGGAGCTCAATATCTACATTAGCCAGACCGTCGACCTAAACAGCCCCTTGACATGCGCAGCCTCCGTCCGCCAACATCCCTTCCCAAAGCCTTTGAGGATCCATCCTCTTGTCCATAATTAAGCCGCCCTGAACGCCACGCTCTGCAAACACAGAACTGCAAGCCAGACCAAAACCACAATGGACGGAATTGCCTTCCGTTCGGATCTCATTGCATTGCTTCTTGGTCAAAAGTTAGACGCATTGTAACTATTAATCACTGCTGCCAGGGGCTCTGTTGCGCTGGCCTGGGGAATACAGGCATCGTTGAGAGGGTGTCCAAGCCACCGCCCATGGGCTGTTGATTATGCTGCCAACCCATGCCTGTGTTGTGGTTGACAAACTGCGACTGCCGGAACGGATTCGTCGTCCCCGTCGGCTGAGGTGCCAGACCGGCACTTGTCGCCGGTCTTTGTGGTTGCTGAGCAGCGCCAAAGTTCTTCGCAAATGGATTGGTCCCGGTGGCCATGGGCTGCAAGGGTGCCGCCGGCGGAGGAGATTGAAACGGCGACGGGTTGCTAGCTGCTGAGGCCGAACGAGCGAACGGGTTGGTAGAAGTGTGTTGCGGCTGAAGTGTAGGCGGACTCGTGGGTGCCGATTGGGCGCTCATGCCAGTCGGTTGTCCTGTCAGCATGGATTGGCGGAAGGGATTAGTGGTTTGCTGGGGTGCTAGAAGGTTGGGCATCGATGCGCCCGTCTGGAACGAGGAAATCGCGGACTCCTGCGGTATAGAAGCCAACGAGTTCTGGTAACCAGTATGTGCAGGCTGAGGGGTAAAACCACCAAAGCCAGCGCCGGTGAAGGCAGGCTGCAGCTGTGGCGGAGGGGCTTGTTGCTGTGGTTGGAAGTTGCCCATGTGCTGTTGGAAGGGATTCGTCGCCTGGAACCCTGTTTGCTGTGGTGCGAAGCCATTCTGGAAGCCTGTAGGTTGTGGCTGCTGAAAGCCGTTTTCTGGTCCCCAAGGCGAGTTGCCCATCTGACCGGGCTGAGCGGTCGGCTGCGCGCCCAGCGGTGTCTGGTTCTGCTCTATCGAGTCGAAGAAGTCGATCAAGTCGGTATTCGGGTTCTTAGCCGGGGCTGGCTTGCTTTCGGTAGATGACGATCCGTTGGCAGTGGCAAACGGTGAGTTGGAGGCTGGTTTGGGCGCGGATTCGCTCTTCGCGGTGAAGAATGGTTTGGACGCCCCTGAACCTCCTTTGCCCTTCTTGGCCTCCAATTCGGCCAGGTACTGCCTTCGGTGAATCTCAAAATCGCTGTCGTTGAGATAATCCTCCAGTTGCCGTCCGAGGTTCACGGGGGCGTGCTTCAGCTTCGGGACCTCGACCCTTGTGTGGTGCTCGTACTGACGGGCCACGCCGAGATATTGGACGACCACGTCCGTCTGTTTGGTAAAATTGCGGTAAATATCCATAGCTCTTTCCGCGTCGACCTTGGACATCTCAAAGAAGTGACCTAGAAACCAGGATTAGCTCGTGGCACAGCCTAGGCTTTCGCACACCTTACCGAGGATATTGATGAGTGCCTGATTGAGCACCTGGAACAAGGCCAGCAGATCCAGCACCAACAACCTGAAGACCGTGATTGTTATTTCGTTCTCCGGCTCGTTGTCCATAACCTGATTTGCTGTCAGCCGCGAATTTCCAGAATCTTGCTTGGGTCCACATACATCGCATTTCAGGAGGGCCGTAAGCTGGTTCTGTATAGCCTCTGTTTCCCTCAACAGGCCCTTGTCAACGGATAGCGTATCCATGCGGCTCTCCCTGCCTCTCACCCAATCGATCTTCGTGTCACGATACGCACGCGCTCGTTCGGATAAGTAGTTGGAGTAATGCCGTATGTTCCGCCCCTGCGTCTGGGCTATTGGCCATGGATCAGCAACTCGTCGAAAGAAATTCGGGACATAAGTGCGCATTCCAACATGTGCGAGGCGGACGTGTACTGACCATCGGAGAACATGCTTACTGCCAGCATATTCCGGTGTTTCGACAGATAAGCCAGTGTTACATCCGGCGAGCCCTCCCTAATCATCAGGTGCACAGTGATCAAGCTCTTGAAGACAACGGTCCATGTTGAATCTCTCAGCCGGTGCTGCAGCGCGCGGAAGACCTCGCCGACTCCAGCTTCTCCAGAGTGAGTCGCTATCAGGATGTGCTCGATGTATTTCGTCTTTGGGGGCGCGGCCTAGAGTGGAATGGACTGTTAGCGATATGTCGCTTGCATCCAATGCTCATCAAACCCAGGGCGGGTCGTAATCGTATCGTGTCGTATCGCGGACCCAGCAGGCGGTGACGGACCTTGATCTTGGTGGCGCCCTTGACGGACTTTTCGAAGGAGCTTGCCATCTTGACGCTCTCGGGGCTGGTGGAGGACGTAAGACGTAGTCAGGGCAGGCAGTGCGCAATTCGGAAGGACGTGGTGCGGCGGCAGGTCGTCGAAAAGGCACGGAGATTAGTCGGCTGCGAGATTGTCGGGCGGTGGAGCAGGCTGGGCTGAGATGGGCTGCAACCGAGGGAAGGGAGCTGCAGGCTGATCTCCTCAGTGATGCGACGGCGGCTGGGGGGCCAGCGAAAATGACAATGACAATGACGATGGGTCGGCCGGTCGGTATTCACGGAAGGCCAAGCACCACAAAAGGGGCGGAGTGAGAGAGGTGATCTTGGGAGGCAGTTCAGAGAGCGGCCATGGCATTAACGGGGGTTGCGGGTGCTGCGCGATCAAAGCAAGGTACCCCAAGCTGCGGGTGGAAGCGAATCTGAGTATAATCTAAAGGGATAATTATGTACGAGTCGCCTGATGGGACAACAAAAGGCAAGCAAAACAGTCTGTGAGATGGTCGGGAGCACGGTCCGAGATGTTTGGTCGACTACCCCGGAGGTGCGACAGTCGGTGGTACTGTGGGAGCAGTTGGACGGGAACAGGATGAGGTTGACGACTTCCAAGGTAGCGTCGGTCGACCTGGTGCTTTCTTGGCCGCGCCTCTCAGAGCCCACGGTTGCGACTTCCCAGCCAGCACTTGCGGTGGACGGTGGGGGGTCGGAGAACGGACAAAGTCCACAGTGGATGGACAGCAGCCTATCTAGTCTCCTTGGGTACCTGATTACCCGGCCTAACGGCACCACCGACGTTTTGCTAGGTGACCCCCTGGGCTGGTGCCCTGCCCGTTCTGGTTGGGCTCGAAGAGCTGAACGGCCCCAGACGACCCAGCGAGCCAGGGCACCAAGGCAATCACTGACGCATAGTCAGGAACAGGTGGGTCGGTTACTTCAGACGTGACGATCAATGATTTGCTTCAGCAGACCACAGATTCGGAATGCAATTGATACGGAGAATTCAATCGACGTCGTCGCCATGTCACCTTCAAAGTATTTCAGGGTCCAGTGTAAGATCCATCACGGTTCGGCAACGCCCATTCCATGCCCATTCCGCTGTCGATCTGGGGCGTCAAGCCTCAACTACCTCTCCGTTTTCCCATGTGTGCTACTACTACCCAGATGGCTTAGTGCCACGTCCAAACATCAGCCCAAAAGGCCAAGCCCAGTCTGTTTCGTGAAACATCGCCATGACAAGCAGGGACAGCCCCTTAGCATTCGGTGACTTGTCACTGGGGGAAAATCAAGGCATTGTCAAAGCACGGCAATACACACTTCTTTCTTCCTTGGTCTTTGAATGATTTGAATTGCATTGTGAATCTCCTAATCGGCGTGCCTCACCGTGACTTGAGACCCACGACCTAGTTGATCACGAAGTCGAAACGGACATCAGGTGAGGTTCGGCTGGATGTCTGGTACAAACTCAAGATGGAACCTGGCGAAAGTATCTTGTTTGTAGTGGGGGAGGGGGAAAGTTGGGTTTGAAGTCTCAGAACTACCGAGCACCAACGATAGTGAGCACCAAGTCGGAGAGTACAAAACCCGTCGGCTTGTGTCAATGCTGCACATGCTCATGCGCACTTCACAAACGCGACACTTGCCATGGAGAAGGACATATGCATGCGCTGGGATTTATTGCGACCAAGAATCGTGGACTGGTGTGGCCCATCAAAGTAACCACTTGGTGTATGTGACCACCAGTGCCACCAGCAGGCAGTAGCGGGGATCGCAACTTGAATAGTGCGATGAGAAATCCTTCCAATCCAAACTTGGGTCAGAGATGCCGTGTGGCGTCCGAATAAACAAGGTCAACGTGTGTCGAACGCTTATTTCATGATCCCAATCCTCTCGTCACAACCAGGCCCTGAAGCCCACAAGGGGAGAGCCTTGGCTGCAACGGAGAGGCGGGTTCGATCATCTGGAACACGCTGGCTTTCATCATCTGCATCGCCCGTCAGTAATCGTGTCGGAGGATGTGCGATTTTGGGGTTTGCGGCGTTGCAACTCACATTGTTATGAATTGGAAGGATCAACTTCTTGCAGAAGAAGAGAGGAAAATTCAGAAAGCTGCGCTCGACGCGAGCTGCAAGATATTGGCGGTCCAGCAAGCTGTGGCCCGCCTAGCTTCATTTTGGCCAATCACATGCGCATACAAGTGGAGCCGGCCATGACCCATCCCGCAGGTACCTACGCGATGTACCTCTGGCCCTGTCAAGCTCAACCAGCAGTATCAAATGCAGATGCCTCTCTCATGACTTTCAGTGTGAGGTGCTTTCCCACAGCCCATAGATGCGCACCATCCACTGAAGGACTTTGCCATGCGGTTGCCTTTGGCGAGGGGTCTCGTGAATCCGAGCCTGCTCTACAAAACACAATGCAGCCCAAGTCTGCTTCCAGCCAGGCTCAAGTCGGGTGATGCTGCCGCTGGTCTCATCGCTCGAAAATGGGCTCGACAAGGGCCAAACCTCACCCGGTGCCATCGTCGCGACCTGCACGATGATGCAAAAGAACCAAAAACGCCCGGAAAGACCGTAGCGGCTGGTGTCGGGGGCCTTCCAAAGCAGTTTCGAGACTTCAAAGATTATTGTATGTAATACACCCTCAGTCCGGCCGGAACAGAGTTGCTTGCTCATGGTTCTTGAACAGTCAACGCCCCGGCCCAGTCCCCGGCAGGAGACTTTCAGAAGGATCGTACTGTCACTGTGCATGGCTTCGTATCCAAACGCAGAGACATCTCATCCAAGCTGAGCTTTGTCGACGTCATCGTGGACCAAGGGCCATCATTCCAGTTCAAGTCCTCGTGGGAAGAGAAGGACTCGCCGGAGCATCAATTGCACAAGGCTCTCAAACAAGTCCCAGCATGGAGCTCTGTGAGCCTCACTGGTATTATCGACGATCTGAAAAGCGGCCAAACACAGTTCGGCCGCGATTACCCCAAGAATATCCGCCACTACGACCTGACTTTACGACACGTTCACCTCCTTAGCCCCTTCCCCAGAGATATCATCATATCCGAAGGCGCTCTATTCCCACCACACGCTCGGCACCTACAGTTGAGATTTGACGAGGTCCTCCAAGCAAGGCTTGCGTTCCGCGATTCCGTCACAAAATTAGCCCGAAGCAACCTCAGCGAACGGGGATTCCTCCAGGTGGAGACACCCATCCTCTTCAAATCTACACCCGAGGGTGCAAGAGAATTTCTGGTTCCAACTAGGCGGCCTGGTTATGCCTACGCGCTACCCCAAAGCCCACAACAGTATAAGCAGATCCTCATGGCGGCGGGTGTCAGAGGTTACTATCAGCTTGCCAGGTGCTTCCGCGACGAAGACCTTCGCGCTGATAGACAGCCCGAGTTCACACAGGTGAGCATGACATTCCTCCTTCCATCCATTCCCTCTTCTCAGTACCATTCTACTTCTCGAGGCGGATATTGATGCGGAAGGATACAATAGCTTGATCTAGAGATGTCATTCGCAAAAGGCGAGGATGTGATGAAACTCGTAGAAAGCCTTGTTCATGAAGTATACGATTCCATGCGCAGATCTTGGCAAACGCGAGAGGTCAATGGAGCCTTGTATCCGACTTTAAGGACAGGTGCCACGACGAATGCCGATGAATACCCTGATATAGAAGCAGAGTTCCCACGTATCAGTTATCACGAGGCCATGTCTCTCCACGGGTCGGATAAACCAGACCTAAGGATACCAAACAAGGTCAGTACTTCCATCATCCTGTGATTGCAAGGAAACGCTGACAAAGCCCCAAGATACAACGGATCGACCACCTACTACCACAGAGCTTCACATCCATGATTTCAGATCTTGTGAATCCTATCGTCGAAGCCTGTGTGTTCCGCTTCGACAGCCCCTCCAAGGACTTCATTAAATCCGTTTGGGACAACCTCCCTAAGCCTCTGAGACAAAACCCAGACGGACAACCTGTTCCTCTCACAATCGATTCGAGTAAGCCTCTCTCGGGCCTCTCTCCACTAGGTCACGAGGCAGCCTCGGCCGTTCTGGAAGCCAGCAGCTCAGATCTCCCACACATTTCCGACCTCGAGCAAGGAGACGTGCTCGTCATTCAAGCCCGCCCAAACAAGCCATTCGAAGGCGGCTCGACCGCACTTGGCGACCTGAGAAGGCACATCTACGCCGAGGCGGTGGCGCAAGAGCTTCTCCCGCCCGACAACTCCTTCAAGTTCCTCTGGGTGACGGGCTTCCCGCTCTTCACGCCCAACACGGACGCGTCCGACCCAGCAGAGGGCCAGCACGGCGCCAGCGGCTTCTCAGCCACGCACCACCCATTCACCGCGCCCCTCAACCCCGAGGACTTCGACCTCCTGGCGACCGACCCCCTCAAGGTGAAGGCGGACCACTACGACCTCGTCGTCAACGGGGTGGAGCTCGGCGGCGGCTCGCGCCGTATCCACATCGCTGCGCTGCAGGAGTACGTCTTCCGGGACGTCCTCAAGATGAGCGGCGAGGGCATCAGCCACTTCAGGCATCTGCTTGAGGCGCTGAGGGCGGGATGCCCGCCGCACGCCGGCTTCGCGTTCGGCTGGGACAGGCTCATCGCCACGCTGAGCTTCACGGGGAGCGTGAGGGATGTGATTGCGTTCCCCAAGAGCAAGAAGGGGGATGAGCCTGTTGCCCGGGCACCTGGGAAGGTCACGGAGGAAGAATGGAAGACCTACCATCTCAAGTTTGAACAGAAGAACTAAGTGGATAGGGCATCAGGGGCTGTGACGTACGGGATTGTGATGATGTCTCCGCTCCGTTGTGGTTGGCGCATGTGCTACCTAATGCGTGTATAATGTACAATATACCATGTATAAATTAATAGAGTAAGATAAAGATTGAGAAATTATACATGAGCACAGGTACCGATGCCTAGCCATGCTATGCAGAGTGATTCTACCCATGAGGGAGCAACTCATTGACAGGGGCGCTCACAAATTCGCTAGGCTCCTCGAGCTCGCTTTCCAGCATCCTCCAACGTAAAATATGTAATGGTCCACCGTTTCAAGGCAGAACAGTTGCACAAATCCTTGTACCTGATTCTGATGATGGCACAAAAGGTCGTGGGGGACAGAAAGACCCGCCAAGGGATTCGGACTGACACATGCTTGGTGACTTGCTGACGACACCCCGTCCGGGTGCATCATCGCAACTTCCCCTCAGAAACGTCCGTCGGCCGCCGCTGCAACTCTCCACATTCCGAACATCAACCATTACCTGCATGACCTCGTACAAAAATAAACGAAGCATTCCTGTCATCCTTTCTCCAATCGCCCTCACAAGACAAACAAAACACACCACAACAACAACATGTCTCAGCCATCAACACCCGCGATCCGCACCGCCGAGGCGGCAACCATCTTCATCTCCACCCTGACCGCAGGCGGCAACCTGGCGCTGTCCTTCCTCGTGGTGCCCCGCCTGCTCGAGTCCCCCACGCCCCTTATGCTGCGCCAGTGGGTCAACAGCTACAACGTCACGAAGGTGGTCTTCCCCGCGCTGGGCGGCCTCTCCGGCCTGTCGTACCTTTTCCTTTCCTACCACCACCACCAGTCTGCGGTCGCGAGCAGAGCAAAAGCCTACCTCGCCGCCGGCCTGCTGTGCCTGAGTGTCATGCCGTACACGGGGTTCTTAATCGTGCCCACGAACAAGAAGATACTGCGCAAGGCGGACGAGATGAAGGGGATGAAAGCCGTCGAGGGCGTGGAGGTTGAGGAGAAGGGCGTTGGGCCGCTCGGCGAGGAGAGCGCGAAGTGGCTTGTTGATCACTGGGGGATGCTGAATCTCCCCCGGGGGATTGTGACGGCCGTTGCTGGGATGCTGGGGCTGGCTGCGACGATTTGAACGGACGGTGGGAACGGTGTTTTTGCATGGTCGGGATCATGGCGGAGTGGCTTTTTTGCTTGTTGGAGTTTTGGGGATTCCAGGTGGACGGTGTTATTGCTTTATGGCTTCCACCTCATGTGGGAGTTTTCGACCGACGTTATCTGTCAGGCAGTTAGTTGGCTCACACCATGAAACTCTCCTCCTTCATTGTAAGCATTACAAAATGAGACTTTTGATTGCATGGCTGTGGAGCCTAGTAGCTCAGTGCCACGCTATTCTATCTAAATGCAGATTGCCTCCTGCCTCGTACAGTATATCTAAACTTTTTCAAGGGTCCAGTGAAGTAATTACGCCACGATTCCACACTTCTCAGTCCTGATGACCTCCGTGAGCTTCACGTTCAGAGGCCGCTTCTCGTACAGCAGGAACACCTTCTGCTTGTTCCAATCGTGGCTGTCCTCCATCAGCTCCATGTCGAAATTGAGGACCAGCCTCGCGATACAGACTTTCGTCTCCATGTACGCCAGAGAACGCCCAAGGCAAGACCTCTGGCCCATGCTGAACGGATCTTGAAGCAGTTCAGATTAGTAAAGCTTAATTAAACGCAGGGTGAACCAGGGGAGAACTCATGACTTACTAAACACGTCGTGGTCTTCACTCGCGTACCGAGGCGGACACGCCTCACCGAGCCACCTCTCCGGCACGAAATCCCAGGGATCAACGAAGTTCTCCTCAAGGTGGAATGCAGCCCAACTAGGGACCTGCAGCACCGTGCCCTCAGGGACGAACTGGTCGTCAACGATCGCCCCGCCCTCGGGGACAACGCGGTTGATCCCAGCAGGCAGGGGCGGGTGGATCCGCAGGGCCTCCTCCATGACGGCGCGGAGGTACGGCAGCTTGGAGACGAGAGCAAAAGCGATGTCCTCCCCAGTCTCAAACGCGCCGCGGACCTCTTCCGTCAGCCTGGCGAGCTTGTCCGGGCTGCTGCGCAGGAGGTAGTACACCGTGACGGCGAGGAGGGTGGCGCTCGTCTCGCTGCCGGCCATGATCATGATCTGGGAGTCCGCATACAACTCCTCGCGCGAGATGCCGCCGCCGGCGGGGCCCGCCCCGATCTTGTGCCAGATGCCGCTGATGAGGTCGGGCCTGCCCGCGTCGTCCTTGCGCGCCAGCCGCCGGTCGACCTTGTCGCGGGTGGACTGGGCGTGCGCGAGCGCCTGCGCCATGATCCTCGCGGGCACCAGCGCCTGGATGAAGCTGCCGAGGTAGCCCATCGTGGTGATCATCTGCGCGTACATCATGTTGGTCAGGTTGGAGAAGATGAAGCTGATCCAGGGGTGGAAGCGGCCTTTGTCCACGCAGCCGAATGATTCGCCGAATACCAGGTCACCAATGATGTCCTGTCATTTCACTGTTAGTATATGTGATCATTGAATATTTAGCTTTCTGGATTAGATTTCCAGACCCTGATTCATAGGAAGAGCTGGGATTTAAACTGCAAGCAGGGGCCATGACAGTATATAGAGCCTTGACACTTTAAGTGGGAAGGTCAGGATGGCAGAAAT
Organism: Diaporthe sp. HANT25; assembly: GCA_013435955.1. Lineage (NCBI taxonomy): Eukaryota > Fungi > Ascomycota > Sordariomycetes > Diaporthales > Diaporthaceae > Diaporthe > Diaporthe sp. HANT25. The sequence continues at coordinate 2,068,501 of JACBFG010000029.1, read as the reverse complement.
GATCACATACAAAGGTATAGTAGTTGAACCAGGTCCACATGTCAATAACCTCCCCCCTCTCAGCCCTCTCGCGGAACCGCTGCACCAGCAGGGACGCGTAGCCGAGCACGAGGGGCTCCTGCGCCCTGAGGCTCGAGTCCGAGAACATCTGGCCGACGATCTTGCGGTGGCGGGCGTGCTCCTTGTGGTCCTCGAGCCAGAGGAAGCTGGTCGCCCCGAACATGGTCTTCTCGTTGGCGCCGAGCGACGACTGCGGGCCCATGAGCTTCCTGCCGCCGCGGCTGCTGCCGTAGATGTCCCTGGCCGCGGCGGCCGAGGTGTAGGTCAGCTCCCCCGGGGCGAGCCGCACCACGGGGCCGTACTGCTGGTGGAACTCGAGCATGCGGAAGTGGATTGTGCCCCGGATCTGGGATACCATCTTTGGTATGTTGGAGCCGCGCCATAGTAGGGGGCCTGGGTAGTCTGCGAGGGGGTGGAAGAAGATGTTGTAGACGAATTGGCCCAAGGGTAGAATGATGGCCTGTAAGTGTTGGCGTTAGAGTGAATCTCAATCCGCTCTGGCAATGTTAACTTGAGTGAAGTAGTGGTCGACTTACGAGAGACGCTCCCACAAGTAAGATGTGAGACACGGTAAGGTATCCGTAATAGTCCTCGAAGATTGGCGCCATGATATACAACAAGCTTGGTGTGTGAGGGTGAAGCTGTCAAAGATAGTGTCTTGTTAATCAGACGATACAAGTACAAGAGACGTGAAGATTCACACGAAGCATTCAGGTGAAGACGCAGCAAATTTATAGCAAGTGGCCGTCGATCTGAATGTCAATTCACTGTGGGGCGAGCCAGGAGGTTGGCTTCCTTCGTTTGTTGAAGGCAAAAGTAAATCCCCAAGCGGACAAGGTGAAGATAGCGTGATTTCTTCCAAGCAGAAGATACCTCTCCATTTTTCCAAATTAGGGACAACCAGAAGCAAGCACCCTGGTGATAGTGACGAGCGTCCGTTGCAGTTGCAGACCGGTGTCCAGCGTGCTCGACCTCAGTGGTCAGACGTTGCCAACGATGCTTCGTCGGCCACCACTACATGACAAACGAGGCCAAAAACGGCGAGAACTCACATTCCATCCATCCGAGATGAATTTCCAAGCTTCCGGTTGGCGAGATCCATCTGCAACGCGGCTGGTGAAGAAGGGTCAGTATTTGTTGGGCTGACAGGCACGCCGTCGTCAAAGCCACATGCATCCCTAGGTACACTCCGCAGTATCCGGGAACACGTCGACAAGTCATATTGGTTCATGCCATTGAAACCATGACCTGGCTTCGAATTTATATGAGGATGCACTTTTTAGAGTAGTAATTGCGTCGTGGGGGGCCGTTCAGGGCTGTGGCTGGCACTGGCTGTCAACGCCGTCCGGCGCTCCTCCAAGCTTTTGCCATCCAGTGAAGCCACAGCTTATTTCCACTTGGAATCAACAGCCACCTCGCGTATACTTTCACTTACATATTCAGAGCCAATTCGAGGTTTCTATCCTCTCAATAAACAGCCCCTTTGACGAGAAAAAAACACGCTGAGGCTCTCACGTCAGCGCCCCTTCGTGACTGGCACAACGAAAGTACATGCTTGGGCAAGGCAGACGAGAGTCGTTTGCATCATCCACAAAGAAGCGACGCATACTTGGAGTACTTCCGGTCCCCCACGTTTGCGGCGACAAGAAACCAAACCCCTGGGAGAAGGATCGTAGTGTAGTAGTCGGCCGGACTCGAGGCGACCGCTCCCCGGGTGTCGAAAATGACTATTCACTTCACGACCTGCTGCCCAGATCCGGCAAGTCGGGTTATGGGAGGAGGACAAGCCACTCGTCACAATTCCCACATGTCTCGCATGTCCGTATCACACGTGATGAGGTGGGCTGGCAGGATCGTGTTCCACCGCCTTGTGTCCGTTCCACGACACGCATGGTGGCTTTGGGGTGAAGGGAAAGGAGGAGGGTGGTGGGGCGGATAGATAGGCTGACATTAGTGTCAGCTTGTAAGGTAATACCACCGAAACGCGTGTCTAGTCACGTCTTGCTTTGTTTGGCAAATCCTCGTGGGATTCTTGGTTGGGGAGGGCTAGAGGCAGGTTAAGTGCTGGGGCGTGTGTATATATATGGAAGTTTGTGGCGGCGCCGCCCGATGCAGGCAGGGGAGGGAGTCGAGATCAACGTGACCCGGATTCCCGGATCGTAAGAAAGATGGCCCCTAGCCTTGTCTATAGGCGGAAAAGGAAAGCGGGAAGCTGGGTCTCTTCCAATAGAAGCCCAAATTGGAGGCTGAGCGGCTGCCTTCCGCCGCACTCCGGACCCTGATGACGACTTGGATTTCACACAATGAGAAGCGGGTTTGTGAGACATGCATGCACGTTTTCGATGAGAAGATTCGTCAGATATCAGATGCTACTGCTCCTATTGCTCCCGGGGAATTGTTCCCGATATGGCAGCGTGCCAACGCTTGAGCGAGATCGGAATGGGGTGGGAAGGGAAAAAGCAACCTCGATCAAGAACCTGCGGCCCAGATGCGACCTCGATCTGCGAGATTTCTAGACCGATCCAATGCAGCTGCAAGATCACGCAGATGGGATGGGAACGCGTCTTGACCAGTGGAACGTGTGTTTCCACAGCAAGCCTCGAGGGCACGCTACATGTTGACTACCCGAGACTTTTCGCCATGCAGTCTGAGGTGGCACAGGATACGCGCATAGATGCAGCCTCAATCTTGATTTTCCAGCTTCCCGAGTCTCGTCGGGAGGTCATCTGTTGCTGCTAGGCCGGTCCGAGTGGCCCGCACTCCACCTGCCGCCTGCGGCCCAGCTCTAGTGCCTGTAGGTAATTGTCTTCGTCCTCACCCACTCGTCCAGGCCAATGGAGTTGAACCTGCCGTACCCGGAGCTCTTCGCGCCACCATGCGGCAGGGCGGACTCGTCGTGGACGCTCATCGAGTTGATATGGCAGGCCCCGGTCTCGATCCCCTTGGCAATCCTCAGCCCTCTCCTGAGGTCCTCGGTAAAGACGGCCGACGACAAGCCATACTCGGTGTCATTGGCGAGCCGCAGCGCCTCCTCCTCGCTGTCAATCTCGTAGAGCGCCACGGTGGGGCCGAACGACTCGGTCTTGTACAGGTCCATGTCCTCCTTGATGCCCTTGACAACGATGGGCCGCAGACGGGTCGGTGTCGACTCCTGCGCCTCGTAGTCGCCGTTCAACAGCGTGGCGCCCTTGTCCTTGGCGTCCTTGAGCAGCTTCTTGGTCTTCTCGGCCGCCGGCTGGGTGATGAGCACGGGTGCGTCACCGCTCGAGGGGAAGAACTTGTTGATGCTGGCGAGGAACTTCTTCTCGAACTCGTCCTTGACTGCCTTGTGCACGATCACCCGCTCGGTGGACATGCAGATCTGGCCCGAGTTGAGGAATGCGCCCAGCGCGCACTGGTCAGCGGCCAGGTCCAGGTCCGCGTCCTCCCACACGATGGCGGGCGCCTTGCCGCCCAGCTCGAGCAGCACGGGCTTCAGTTGCTCGCCGGCCAGCTTGCCGATGATGCGGCCCACCCCTGTGGACCCAGTGAAGTTGATCTTCTTGATGTGCTCGTTCGCGATGAGCTTGCTGGTGATGGAGGCCGCGTTGGCGGGCTCATGGACGATCATGTTGAGCACGCCATCCGGCAGGCCAGCCTCGGCGAAGACAGAGCAGATGCCCCAGTGGGTCTTGGGGCTCAGCTCGCTGGCCTTGAAGACCGCGGTGTTGCCAGCGGCAATTGGGAAAATGACGGAGCGGGCCCCGAGGATGTAGGGGGCGTTCCTGAGAGTCTTGTCAGTCCCCAAGTCCCCGGCCTGGTGGACGTTCCCAACGACGTTGACAACAGAGATGGGTGGATTGCTCACCAGGGCGCGATGGCCAGCACAACGCCGAACGGCTCCTTCACCACGAGGGCTCCCGTGTTGGGGTCCTGAGGCGTGGGGATGGTGCCCTCGATGGTGACAAGCCTCCCCGCGACGTCGAGGATGAGATCCTTTGTGACGCTAAGGTTGAAGTCGGCCCACTGTCTCGGCACGCCGGTCTCCTCAGCCATGGTGGTCGCCAGGTCGTCGCGGCGCTTCTCCAGGATGTCGGCGGCCTTTAGGAAGACCTCGCGCCGCTTAGTCGGCACCAGAGCCTTCCATCCGGGCAGCGCCTTTGCCGCGGCGTCCACGGCGGCCTGGGCATCGGCTTCGGTGGCGCTGCTGCACTTGTGGACGGCCTTGCCTGTTGCTGGGTTGACGACGTCAAAGGTCTTGTCCGACACGACGTCCTTGCCATTGATGAAGAAGGGGACCGTAGCCCCCTTGGTGTGGATTGGTATGCCGTTTGATGACATTTTGACTTGACAGTGTGCTGGTTGTTAAGTTTTGTAGAGCTGTCTGTCCACTCTCTTCTGCTGCCTTCGGCCTGCTGCTATCTGCGGTTTTGTACCTCGGTGATCTGCGCTTGCTCTAGGGCCAAGAAGGGTCGTTTACTTCGATGATGTGGATCCTGATGTCAGTCACGGATGTCTTCCACTCATAAAGGAAGGTCGAAGTTAGCTAAATGAGAGCAGTCGCAATCCCTCCCCCCTCCCCTATCAGTCGCATTAGGGGTCCCCCAGAGCATAAATAATCCTGCGCGACCAACGTCTCATCGCCTGTCTGCTAAGGGCTGGAGCTATCATCCTAGTCGCGGCCCCATCGACGGCTCTGGTCGTCAATTGGATTGCGCCAATGTCGGATGAATAAAATCGAGGCCATCCAGGATCCTCTGACCGGTGCCCAGAAGGAGGGCCATAGTTGCCCCGCGTTTCGGTAAGTGGGCAAGGGTCCTTTCAAAAGACCTCCATGGGAGCGGAAGCCCACCCGGCAGCCCGGCCAGACCAGTTGCCCCGGCTCATCCTCTCGGTCCCTTGCAGCGGGAATAGGAGCCGCGGCGGAGGGGATGCTCTTTTTTCATTGCTTCAAACTGTGCTACCTGAGATCGAGCCAGACGCCGTGCACAGGCCGGACGGGTGTAACGCGCATCTCCCCTTCCTATTACCCCGAAAGCTCACCACCCTGCCAGCTCGTCTCCCTTTTCTCTCTCCAGGTGAGCTCCTATGAGAATGCATGACCAGAGCTACTGGACCTCACCAGCTTCAGCCTGCCTGCGCTTCTCTCCAGACAAAGTACTCTGCTGTGACCATCTATATACGCGTGTCAAGCTGATGAGCTCCCCGGATTCTCGTCGGTGCCATGGAGACCAACCCCAACTTTTCCCCTCGGGGTCGGCAAGCTGAGCCCCATCCCGAAGCGGGCCACGCCGAGGGAATTCCGTATTTCCGCGTCCCGTTTATTTTGGCCGACGACAGTCGAGTCAACATTGACTAATTTCTCTTTCCGATGGAAGCCTGAATAAACTCATTGTAGTCTCTTCTGCCGTCAGCGCATTTCTGAGAGACTTATCTATCTCTTCTTGGTCTTGATGTTCTGTTCGCGAGCAGTCTCCACTCACTAAGAGTCGTGCCGAGACATGGCCGAGCAAATGCGAACTAAGGGACTGTAGAAGATTCTTCATGAACTTAGTGTTGAAGATCCCGATGATTTCGAAATTGCATTGGCTGGATTAAAACAGAAGCACTTGATGTCCATGACTGGATCCCATGGCCTGAAACCCGTCAAATTCTGCACCTGGCAGCTTGTCGCAAGAGCTAGAGGCAGGAGAGCTGCGAACCACACTGCTCCTCATGCAAGGGTTCACACACGTTGGGTCAAGCTGCAACCATGCCTCCTGTGAGATCCTTTGTGATGGTAATATATAAATCAGAACTAGCTGGTCAAGTTTAAAAGATGACATGGATGGTGCCGAACTCTTCTGTACATTGGCACGAAGTAAATCACATTGTTCAGACACTGGCCCGATCATGGGCTTCAGTTTAGGATACCTAGGTACTATTCTGGTAAAGCGGATAATGAGAGGATATTCACGCGTGCTTGATATCGGATGACGGTAGGGAAACAAGACTTGAACACGAGAGCCTGCTATTCCTTAGTGAAATAATGACATCTCAGTTATTCGGTTTGCTCACAGGCTCGAGGCCAAGCAAAGAGATCCTCGCCTCTGCCCAGAGACTACTTACAATATGCCGTTCCTGAGTCTCAATAGTTCTTGCAATCACTGAATTGTGGAGAAAATTATTCGACAGTACAGGTCTTGCTCAGTGTCACTTTTGCCCTCTCGAGTCTGAAGATTCTATCTTGATACTTCACTCTGAGCTTCACTACTCAGAGAAAGCAATTAAAGTTCAAGTGGCGCAGTATTTCGAGTCACACTGCTCTTCGATTCGGATGAAAACATGAAGAGGACTTTTGAAGATGTCTGCTGCATCCGTCTCATAGTCCTCAGCTTAGAGGACTTTTTTTTTTTGCTTCAGTGTTAGCAATTGACGTACTTCTCACATGCAGGTACCCAAATAGTCACTTGAATATAACGTCATCGCCTCTTGCCTCCCGCACGATAGACTTGATCTAATCGCCAGAAATTGTCTGTGCCGCAGTCCGTAAACACCCGGGCGGAATGCTTTGGAGTGGAACCTCAATATATTCAGAATTGGCAGGCATTGCGACAGGTCGACGCTGCTGCTGCTAGCGAAGTCAGGCCAGCTTAGTGCCTCACACTACGTCCAGCTGTTATATACAGAGGCTAACAACCGTCTAAGCAGTCCAGTTGGTCTAATGTTATGGCGCCTTGGGTGGTTGGCTGCAGCACAGAGGAGATGGAGGTTCAAGTCCTCCACTGGGCAAGCTCGCTTTTTTACCTTAATTGTAGGTCATATGACTTCAGTATCTGTAATTATAGTCAAACGAACAGCGCAGGCGATCCTGAAGTCTTTCCCACTAGCAGAGGAACCTCTCACAGAATCACGATTTGGCCCTAATAGGACTCAATTGCCTTTTGAGTCAAGGCAAGTCATTGCCCAGATGTTGTCGTGAATCATAAGGGCTGCGCACAGGCTGGCGGACTTGCCGTGGCCACCCTATAATCCCTTGCTTTTCCGCAAAGAGGTGTGCATAAATATCACGTCTTGTGCGAAGGTTGATTCAGTGCCTTCTCCGTGGGTTCCGAAGGACCGGCATATGCTGCAACTCGCCACGAGACACCCCCATTGCATTTCCCAAGACACAGACAAGATGGCTTCTAGAACTTATCTTATATTGTGAAAGAAGACCCTGACTCAGTACCACAATTTTCCGAGTGTTAAGGACTGCGTTTATAGCCACACCGCAGCTTTCCATGGTTCTTCTGTGATGCCCAGCCAGCCAAGCTCAATTCAAAAGACCTGCTCGAAAAATTGGAAAGTCTGGCCGAGGCCAAGGAAATTATATTTCCGATTACCCCAGTGCCCAGTGAATCGTTCACCAGGCTTGCTGGCTTCGTTCCCTTCTGAACTGCCATGCAAAAGTTTGTTCAATGTCTTGGTGGAGACCCAACTCGGGTGTGGTCTGGACGAAATGGAGTTGATCTAGATTCTCTTCAGCCTTAGGCACCAAGTCCATACTCAGCCCAGCTAGGATTTTGATTTCAATTCACTCTATCAAGCGTGACGATGCATAACAGAGGGGGGAGTCCCAAGAAATCGTGATATGAAAAGCCATTGACCGAAGCCCACCGGAGCATTTTTGTGTGCGCGACAATCGCGGTGGGCTCCCGGGCTCCGAGCCGGTCGTCGGCCGCGAGTAGCGCAACATCGTCACCCCACAACTACTTGAATTTTGCGCCCCACGAGGGCCTCATCGGTGAGATGGCCGAGTCGGTTATGGCGTACGTTTATATTCTCTCCATCGGACAATATTTGTCTGTTTCCTGTTCTAATATCCTCAAAGGCCAGGTTAAGGTCTCCCTTAGCAGCAGTTTCCTGGTGGAGCAATCCTCCTGGGTTCAAGTCCCAGTCTCATCAGCGTTATATTTTTGAATTTATTTTCTCCAAGATAGACATTTTACCTTTTTTTTTTTTTTTGATTCCGCATTTCGCGATACTCGGATATCAAGACTCTGGGTTTGTTCGTGGTTACCTAAGCTTTTGTTTCCTGCGGCCGTCGGCGGACCGAGGGTGGCGGAGGGTGTGTTGCAGGGTTGGGGTCTTGGCCCGGATGTCTCATCTCCCACTCACGGCCTCGGGAAGTCCAGATGATTTCAGACATCACGCAACAGAACTGTGGCCATATGCACCCATTCGTCCAATGTCATGTCTGCCCTCCCTCTCGCATTACCCGTGAGCCAAAGGTGAAGCTTAGGACAGATCCTGGTGCGGCTGAAAGGGCTACACTATCCGAATCGATGTGTGCCGCACCTGCTGCTCATGGCCACCCCCCCATGCTACCGGAGTCTTGTCAGGCGACGTCGCAGCATAGTTTCATGTCGATCTCGCGACAACCCCCGTACCGTCTGCACATCACCACCTGGGGCAAGAGTGGGCATGGAGCTGGGGCCTGGCTCGCCTGGCAGCCAACGAGGTGGTTCATTGTCAGCGCATTGCGTCGCTGCACAGCCCGGCTTCACCACCAAACTCTGTGCTTTTTCGTCCCGTCCCATCCCTTCCCTTGCATTTCCCTGACGGGCCAGCCGAATGGGATGGAAAGGCAAGGGAAAGGGCGATGTGCTGGCACATGGCAAGAAAAGGTCGGGTGGGCTCGTGTAGTTTATCCTCAATAAAACCGTCATTTCTTGGCATTCAATCTCCCTTCATCTCTCCCTTGACCTTTTCCCAATGCCCTGCTGAGTGAAAGTGACCCGACGTTCGTTTGGTTTCTCCAGTCGATCATCTTTCAGTTTAATTTCGTCTTTCTCACTTACATACACATTTGTGGTTGAGCCACAACACCCATCCCATTACGTCGACTCCTTACACTCAAGTTTGATCGCGTAATACACGCAGACGAAGATATACACGCGTACACGCACAACACATACGTACACAGACACAAGATGGACGCCTATCTTGCACAACGGCAAGCGACGCCAACGTCGGAAAGCGGTAGCCAGCCGACGAGAGCTCCAGACGGCTTCGTCGTCGAGAACGGCCGCATAGTCCCATACTGGTACACAAGAGTATGCGACCACCTTCCCCATGCACACTGAATGAACAACACACAGAAGCTGACCTTTCTACCACAGGAGGGCCTTATCGTCAAGTGGTCCGTCTTCTTGGGTCTCATGGTCCTGATCACGCTATACATCACAATCGGCTACATTCACGCAAAGAAGAGGATACGCAAGGGCCTCAAGCCACTCGCATACCACAGGGTAAGCTGCCCCAACCTCGCGTGCCCACTTACAGTCCCTCCCTCCTCCTTTCATTCCTATCGCCCAAGGGTGGCACGTGTGCATCTCATACTAACACGCGCCCTCCCTCCCTACAGTGGCTCGTCTCCCGCGCCGAGCTGGCGCGCGTCGACCCGCGCTACGCCTACCCGCAGAGCACCTACACCAACTACCGCCCCGGCTACTACCAGCAGTACCCACCCGGGTATAACATGCAGAACATGCCCCCGCCACCTCCGATGTACGACCCTAGCGCGCCCAGGCCACCGATGTACGACGGTCCTCAGGGAGGTTCCAAGCTCGCCCCGACCCAGGACTACGAGGCGCCGCCTCCCGGTCCCCCGCCGGCGCAGAGGAACGACACCGGGTCGTCGAATCCCTTCCGGGGCTAGAGCTTCGTGATTCAGTGGGACGGAAGGGGGCGAGGGAGACGTAGGGTTTTCGAGACTTGTATGATGATTAGAAGCTGAATGGATGAGCGAAGCGTTGGTTGCCAAGTTAATACCGCGTGGCAGAGCGTCGTGCAACAGTTTCCGAGGCTTGGAAGCCATCACGACGGCTGACATTGTCAATTGCTCACATAGACAACTTCCCTGGAGGAAATACCATAGCGTCTCTTGTAATACTCGAGAATCCGATGGATGATGACATATATTAATTGTCAAGAAGAAACAAGATTGCTCTCTCTCGCCTAAGAACTCCATGCTAAAAAAAAAACATAATCGTTTACGGGTATCACAAGACATACCAAGAACAGCCGCTCCGCAACCATGGTCTCTCCCATTAGTCGATCTCCATCGCGTCGTCATCAGCGTCAACGTCCACACTCGGACCCGCCGAGGCCATGCCTGCCACACCGTCGTTCCCAAACTGCTGCTGTCCAGGGGCGACGCGCACGGGCGTGGCAAAGGTAGCCCTGGACTCCGGGCGCAGGAGGGGGTTGTTGGCGGCGGCCCTGGCGTCACGCTCGTCCTGTTGCCTGCGGCGGTGCCTCTCGCGGGCCTCGATGATGGCCTTGCGCACGCTGTCCTGCTCCTCGGGGACGCTGACGCTGCGGACGCCGTCGTCGTACAGCACCAGCTGCATTCCCGCCAGCTCGCCGTCCTTGTTGGGGAGGATGGGCCGGGGCACGCTGCCGCCGGGGAGACCGGGGACAATGCGGTTCGCGCGCAAGTGCCTCTCGACGTCGGGCAGGAAGACGAGCTTGGCCTCGTCCGGGTCGCTGTCCGCGTCGGAGGAGAGCTCGTCGTCGAGGTTGTAGATGTACACCTTGTGCTTGGTGTCGTCGAGGAGCATCATCTCGTCGCCGCCTGCGGTGACTGCGGCGCCGGGGACGGCGGCGGACGAGGATGAGGATGAGGAGGCATTATTGGCGAATTGTGTTGCGGGGGGTTGTTCGACGGGGACGTAGAGCTTGGAGCCATTTTGTTCTGTGACGATGAGGTCAGCATTGGTCGATGCACGGAAAGAGAAACATAAGTCGAGATATTAATAATGACAAAGTAGAAGTAGATGTGATTCGTACCTAAATTCAACAGGCTCAGCCTTTTTGACAACCTCTCGTTGTTGGCATCTTGAGAGTCTGCTTTCCTCTTTCTGCGGATGCTCTGCTGCTGCTGGTGATGCTGGCTGTACTGGTAGTTGGGGCCGTTGTTGGAACTGGGGCTGGGTTCGGGGTTATGGAACCCCTCGATGGGTACCGGCATGTGGTGGTGCATGGGCACGCCCGGGATGGAGCTGGCCTGTGATGGGCCGTCGTGGAAGCTCGAGACCATCATCTTCTCCCTCCTCACTTTCCCGACCGATCAACTCTTCCCCAATCAGATCGCTCGGCTGTCGGCGGTTCGATGCAGTGCAAGATACGACCGTGTCAAAAAGCCGATGCAGCCCGGCACTGAGTCACAGTCACAGGCTTCCGATATTCGCAACGAGCACGAGCACACAGTCGGTCTGCTGGAGATTGGGTTTTGGTTGCTGGGCCGTCGATGCAGTTGTCGCGATTGCGCAGTGGCAGCAGTGGCAGCTTCAGCGTCAGTGGCAGCGGCAGGCTTAGCTGGGGCGGCTTGAGGATTGTCACTGGGGTGCGAAGGGTGCAGAGCTGCTCGACTGACCCAGGGAGGAGCCCGCCCCTTCTTGTACCGGCTTTGACTCATTCCAGAAAGCTCTACGACCCTTCTAGAGGAGCCGTCCCCTCCCCGCGCGCCGCCAGCAGCACCAGCACCAGCTTCAGCACCCACACCCGAACCCCGCGATCGCCACTGCCAGCCGCAGGGTCGCCCTCCAACTTCCTCACCAAGAAAGCTCCCGCAGCAATCTGCCCCACCAACACCGCTGCATTCCTGAGGTCGTCAACGAGAACGGTCGCATCTTTGTCCTCGACCACACAGATCCGGCGCTTCTCTCAACAGAAACCCACAACAGCAAATACAAACACTACCGCACCTCTGCCCATCATGTACGAGGGCAAGTGGACCGCCCCCACGGTCCGCAAGACCTTCCTCGAATATTTCGAACAAAGAGGGCACACCATAGGTGCGAAACAGTCATGCCATCCCACGCGCAAGCTTCGGTCTCAGTTGAAGATAGAGACTCAATTGAACCAAATTGACTAATATCGAACTCATACTGCAGTGCCCTCCTCCTCTGTCGTCCCTCACAATGACCCCACGCTCCTGTTCACCAATGCTGGCATGAACCAGTTCAAGCCCATCTTCCTCGGCACCGTCAACAAGACCGACACGATGGCCTCCTGGAAGCGCGCTGCCGATTCCCAGAAGTGCATTCGCGCCGGCGGCAAGCACAACGACCTCGACGATGTCGGCAAGGACAGCTATCACCACACATTCTTCGAGATGCTGGGCAACTGGTCCTTTGGCGACTACTTCAAGAAGGAGGCCATCCAGATGTCTTGGGAGCTGCTGACCAAGGTGTACGGTCTGGACCCCAAGAGGCTGTACGTTACCTACTTCGAGGGTAACCCAGACATGAACCTCGAACCCGATCTGGAGGCCAAGGAGCTCTGGAAGTCCGTCGGCGTGCCGGATGACCAGATCCTGCCAGGTGACATGAAGGACAACTTCTGGGAGATGGGCGACCAGGGTCCTTGTGGCCCTTGCTCCGAGGTTCACTACGACAAGGTGGGAGGCCGGAATGCTGCACACCTCGTCAATCAGGACGACCCGCTGGTGGTTGAGATCTGGAACAATGTGTTTATGCAGTACGACCGGCAAAAGGATAGGTCCCTGAAGTCGCTTCCTGCAAAGCACATCGATACTGGCATGGGATACGAGCGTCTCGTCTCCGCACTGCAAGACAAGGTCTCCAACTACGCCACCGATGTCTTTACGCCTCTTTTCGCTCGGATACAAGAGGTCACGGGAGCAAGGCCATATGAGGACAAGTACGGCAAGGATGATGCTGATGGCATTGACACTGCCTACCGTGTGGTCGCTGATCACATCAGACTGCTCGCCTTTTCAATTGCCGATGGCGCGGTCCCAAACAATGAAGGAAGGGGGTACGTTGTTCGAAGAGTGCTCCGGAGAGGCTCACGATACGCTCGCAAATACTTCAATGTTGAAATTGGGTCGTTCTTCTCCAAGATCCTGCCTGCTCTCGTCGCGCAGATGGGTGAACAGTTCCCTGAGATTGTCATGAAGCAGAAGGATATTGCTGAGATCCTCGACGAGGAAGAGGTGGCTTTCGCCAAGACGCTGGATCGCGGTGAGAAACAATTCGAAAAGTTCGTCGCGGAAGTGAATAAGAAGGGAGAGAAGAAGCTCTCTGGTCTCCAGGTCTGGAGGCTGTACGACACATACGGTTTCCCCGAGGATCTGACGAAATTGATGAGTGAGGAGCGAGGGCTCGAGCCGACCGATGAGGCTGATCTTGACAAGGCCAGGGAAGAGGCGCGCGAGGCCAGCAAGAAGGTCAAGGACAAGGCGCAGGCATTCCCGAAGCTCAACGTGCACCAGATTGCGGAGCTCGAGAACCAGCACAACCTATCCAGGCCGGATTCCGAACCCAAGTACGGCAAGGGAGACATCACTGCTAACGTGCAATTAATATTCACCGGCGAGAAATTCGTCAAATCCTCCAAGGACATACCGGTGGAGACCCCACTCGGTCTCATCCTTGATAAGACAAACTTCTACGCCGAGTCTGGAGGTCAGGTTGCTGACACGGGCCGGATTCTTGTGGACGATGATGTCGCCGAGTTCAAGGTTCAGGACGTACAAGAGTACGGTGGATACATTGTGCACATCGGCTACTTTGACCACGGTTCGCTGTCAGCTGGCGACAAGGTGATTTGCGAGTACGACGAGCTCCGTCGCCAGCCTATCCGCAACAACCACACGGGCACGCACATCCTCAACCACGCCCTCAGGGAAGTCCTGGGCGACGATGTCAACCAGAAGGGCTCGCTCGTGGACGATGACAAGCTGAGGTTTGACTTCAGCCACAAGCAGGGCGTCACAAATGCGGAGCTCAAGAAAATCGAGGATGGCTCTAATGCGTACATCCGTCAAAACTGCAAGATTTACTACAAGGATGTGGACCTCACTGCTGCGAAGCAGATTGAGGGTGTTCGCGCCGTGTTTGGAGAGACGTATCCCGACCCCGTCCGGGTGGTGAGCGTGGGTATCGACGTGGACACTCTTCTGGAGAACCCCAAGAACCCCGAGTGGAGGAAAGTCAGCGTTGAATTCTGCGGCGGCACCCATGTGGACCAGACAGGAATCATCAAAGACTTGGTCATTGTCGAGGAGAGCGGCATTGCCAAGGGCATCCGAAGAATCGTCGCTTACACAGGCGACGCTGCGCACGACGTGCAACGGATAGCCCGCGATTTCGCCGGTAGACTCGAACAGCTGGATAAGCTGCCCTTCGGGCCGGAGAAGGAGGACCAGGTCAAGAAGACAGGCGTGGACCTTAATCAGCTCACTGTCTCGGTTCTTGACAAGGAGGACCTCAGGGTCACCTATGCCAAGATCCAGAAGGGCGTCGCGGACGAGCAAAAGAAGCGCCAGAAGGCCGAGAGCAAGACCGCTCTGGACACGGTGACGGGACACTTTGCCAAGCCCGAGAACAAGGAGGCGACGTGGTTCGTCGGACAGTTGCCAATCAGCGCCAACATGAAGGCTGTCAGTGATGTGATGACGCACTTCAAGAGCAAGGACAAGACGAAGAGCGTATATGTCTTTGGTGGATCCAAGGAGTCGGGAGTGGTTCATGGTGTCTATGTTGGAACGGTATGTCCAAGAATTCTTTCCCTTCCCTTGTATACCCGACTGCAGTCTGACAATTTTCGCAATCTAGGATCTGGCTTCCAAGGGCATCACCGCTGAGAAGTGGTCGACGACGGTCACGGAGATCATCGGCGGCAAGGCAGGAGGAAAGGAGCCCACCCGCCAGGGAGCGGGAACGCAGCCTGAGAAGATTGAGGATGCGGTTAAGAAGGCTGAGGAGTGGCTGGTTGCCGAGATGGAAAAGCTGAAGGTTTGAGGGAGGAATCTCATAGAGCCGAGAGGGTTGTTCATGAATCCTTGGTACCACCGGCGGCGTTGCTCCAACTCTACTAACGAAGGTATATTCTCGACAGTGGGGTCTATACAGTGTATCATTATATAAGACGCCCCAGACTTTTTGCTGCCATGAAGAGTCAGGACACTCACTCACGATGTGCAGAAGCAATTAGGCTTGAGAGGCTTCGCATGTATGTCATTCGGTAGATATTCAACCGGATCCACTATTACATGCAAGATATATCCATCAGAACACACTTGTCCACCTTCCTGCTGAGATTATGCTACTAAGTGGATACAGGATGCCTAGGTATTCGCTCCCACGAGGGCGACCATAGCCTGAAGAGTGGACACATTTGTGAGATGATCAACAGCTGTCCGGATACTTGAAGAGCAGCGCACCTGCCCCCCGCCCCCGGCTCCCCTACAGCCCTCGGGAACCCCACTACAATACCCCATCACCAAAGGCGGCCCTATATCCTCCGGTAGTTCCAGGTCATCATGACGCTGGCGTTGCGGTACCAGCTCAGCAGGGGGTTCTCGCCGTTGCGGGTCTCGCAGTCCTCGACGAAGGCCCAGCTCTTCATGAACTCCTCGTGGGAGCGCACGCGGCTCAGCTTGCCGGTAATGCTGCGGTAGATGGCCTCGGTGGTGTGGAAGTCGGTGGGGAACATGATGTCAAAATAGCCCTGGTGGACCTGGATCATTTTTCAAGAGTGGTTAGTAGGTTCATCACGGCTAAAATAAAAAGAGGGCGATTTCGTGATTATGGACTCACCAACGGCGTCGAGACCGGCACCGGCCGCCTCTGGTACCTCGTCTGCACGATCGGGGCGTTGAGCCCTCGGATGGCGTCCGGCAGGGAGTGGAAGTCGCTCGTGACGAGCTGGTGGTTGGGGAAGTAGCGCTCCAGCACCTCGAAGAAGCCCATGAGCCTCGTCGGGATGTACTCGGGCTCGCTCAGGCCGTTGCCGTCCCCACGGCTGCCCCGGGCGAGCCAGTCATCCGTGAACCGCCTGCGCGCGGCCACCCACCACGGCTCGCCCTTGGGCACGCCGAGCCCGGACTTGGAGTAGTACGGCAGGGGGTAGACGCCCTCGGTGGCGATGTGGCGCAGCCTCAGGAAGCGCTGTATGTCCGGGTCGGTGACGGGGCTGAAGAACTCGTGGAAGTCGCCGTCCTCGTCGACCAGCACGGTGCCCTGCAGGGGCTCCTCGGTGCGCAGGTCGTAGCGCAGGACGTCGTGGGCGAAGTTGTCGAAGACCTCGAAGGCCAGGAAGAAGCAGGGGCTGGGCACGGGATCCCTCCAGTCGAAGACGGACTTGTTGATGATCTCGACCTTGTCGCGGTGGCCCTTGGACTCGGCGGTGGCCATCAGGCTGCCCTGCTGCACGCTGGCGAGGTTGGAGCTGATCTCGATGACCTTGTAGCGCGTGCGCTCGTACACCTCGGGCTCGACGTCGCGGATGTAGTCGAGGATGTTGAGCATCAGGGTGCCGCGGCCGGCGCCCATCTCGTAGATGATCAGGTCGTGGTAGGGGAACGAGGTCTGCCGGTAGTTCTCGCACAGGTAGCGCGCGACGGCCTCGCCGTAGTAGGGGCGGAACAGCTCCGTCGGCGTGTACCACAGCTGGCGCGTGTCGGACTGCTGCTTGGTGTCCAGGGCGTCCTCGAACTCGGAGTAGCGCCGGCTCAGCAGGGAGTGGAATTCGAGCTCGTCACGGATGGACCCGAAGTCGAAGGGCTCGCCGGGCGTGAAGATGACGACCTGCTTGGAGAAGTAGCCATAGTGAGGGTTGTAGAGGCTGTCTGTTTACGCTTGAATGCTACGGTCAGCCACCTACTCTGTCAAATACTAATCAAGCCACCTCCGTGGGAGGCCCAGGGCCCAACTGACCCTCGATGAAGTCCCGCATAAGCATCTTGACCCTCCTCGGCCGCTCCCTATAGCTTCTCAGCTCCTTGGCCGTGACCATCGGATACCGCTTGAGATCCTCGGTGCGATCCGCGGGCGAGACATTGCTTCGCTGCTGCCATTGGCGCTCCTTCTCGGACGTAGAGAGGGTGCCCCTCCTCTTGTGCTCGGACGAGAGGGCCCTGAGCTGGCGGAGCTGGCGGCCATGATGGATGGCGCTGGCGAGGTTGGTGAGGTTCCGCCGGGACTGGCAGGCTGGGTGGCCATGCCGGAAGAGCTGTCTAAACAGCTGTGTCACTATGGGGGAGTCCATAGCTGGGGTTGTTTTGGCTCCAGCGGAGGGAGCGAGGAGGTCGTGTGCTCGTGTGCCCCGTGTGCCTGTGAGAAGGTGGGAAGCTCTCCTCTGTGTGCAGCCGCCAGTCTGCGGGAGAAGATTCGACGGTGGAGGGGAGCGGGTATGATTGGTCGAAGCTCCCCACGATTGGGACCCCAGAGGTACACCCAGCTCAAGGTATTGGGCAAGGGTAGACAGGCTATGGGGCATGAAAGTCCAATGAATCCTCACAATGCATGACATCAATGCCGCAATCGGCCAGAGGTGGGCTGAAATTTTGAGAATAACAAAACAAATTTGATTTATGTTGACTATTGCCTCACGGGCTGGGGTATATAATTCAATGTAATGCTTAGCGTTGACGTGTAACACACGCCGTTTTGCTGAGAAAAAGAGACGGGCACAGGCTGCTAACAAAGCTACGCCTTTTACATCCGTCATCATGCCTCTCAACCTAGGGGCACACGCGCGACTGTACGGCTCCGCAGCCCTCGCGGTCGCCTTCTTCGCGGGCATTCTGGTCACCCTCGGCTTCAAGGACGTCTACCCAGATCTGGAAAGGAGGTACAAGGCATCCAAGAAGAAGAAGTCGTACCCACGCGCGCGGCGCAACTCAAACGCATCCATCCTCACATACGACCCCCGGCGCAGCAGCATCTTCTACGGAGACCCCGTCCAGCTCGAGGACCACGACGATGGCCTCAACTTCACCGACTCCATGGGCGCAGGCCTGCCCGTCATCTCGGACGGCATCGAGTCCACCATCGGCCACACGCCGCTGATCCGCCTCAAGGCCCTGTCGGCGCTGCTGGGCCGGACCGTCCTCGCCAAGGCCGAGTTCCTGAACGGCTGCGGCGGCTCGCCCAAGGACCGCGTCGCCCTGTCCATGATCCTGACGGCCGAGCAGGCCGGCCTCCTGGTCCCGCACCGCGGCGACACCATCTACGAGGGCACGGTGGGGTCCACGGGCATCTCGCTCGCCACCCTCGCGCGCGCCCGCGGCTACCGCTGCCACATCTGCATGCCCGACGACCAGTCGCACGAGAAGAGCGACCTCCTGCGCCAGCTCGGCGCCACCGTCGAGCGCGTCACCGTCGCGCCCATCACGAGCCCAGACCACTTCGTCAACCTCGCGCGGCGCCGCGCCGCCGAGCACGAGGGGCAATGGCGCGACGGCAGCGTGGGCTTCTTCGCGGACCAGTTCGAGTCCGAGGCCAACTGGACCGCGCACCTGCGGAGCACGGGCCCGGAGATCTTCGCACAGACGGGCGGCTCCCTGAGCGCCTTCGTGGCGGGCGCAGGCACCGGCGGCACAATCAGCGGCGTCGCGCGGTACCTCAAGGAGGAGGCCGGGCTCGGGGACGCCGTGAGGGTGGTGCTGGCGGACCCGCAGGGCAGCGGGCTGTACAACAAGGTCAAGTACGGCGTCATGTACTCGCCCACCGAGCGCGAGGGCACGCGCCGGCGGCAGCAGGTCGACACCATCGTCGAGGGCGTCGGCGTCAACCGCATCACCGAGAACTTCGAGGCCGGGAGGGAGCTCATCGACGACGCGGTCAAGGTCACCGACGAGCAGGCCTGCAGGATGGCGCGCTGGATGGTCGAGAACGAGGGCATATTTGTGGGCAGCAGCAGCGCCGTCAACCTCGTCGGCGCCGTCAAGACGGCCCTGAGCCTGCCCGACGGGAGCACCGTCGTCACCATACTGTGCGATTCGGGACAGAGGCACCTGAGCAAGTTCTACAAGAAGGTCGCCGAGTTGGGACTGGATAAGGATCACGATTCTCTGGATCTGCTTGCACTATTGGCTATTGGGAATTGAGCGACGTGACAGGTGATGGCATAGCCATGTCGCGAGCCCTGCTTCAGCTAGCTCTATATCGTGAAAAACGTCAAAACGTCAGAACGTCTCTGAAAGAAATAAAACGAAAAAAGTGGACCTCCATCTTTGAAGATTGCGCGATGCTTTAAGCCCCCGGGCGAGACCGCGACACAAGTTTGTGCAGTAGAAGTTGACAGAATTAGGCCCCTTCTTGAGAAAGGAAAAACACCGAGGGCGACAGCTTCGAGGCCGCAAATCATAAATCCCTATTGGATATCAGCTTATCCTATCCGGGGCTCCCTCCTGATACGCCGCAAACACCTTCCATGAATGACGTCGAGAGCAAAGGCTGAGCGAGTAGCTCAAAAAGCAGGCAGGTAAAGGTGCTCGTCGTTGAGACCAGACCCAAACCAGAACGGCTTGCCGCTTCGTGTTTAGGAGAACTATAGACAAGTTAGAATGCATGCTGGCATGACATACTGAGCGGAGTGTATGGGGACTAAATACCTTCCAGCGATTTCCACACACGAGGCACTCGCAGAAAGTGGTCATAGGCTCGTCAGCACTGCGAGTCTGGGCCTGACTGTAGCTGACCCTCTTCTGGCCACACTTGCCACAGGTGAGGGCGTCGCTGATTGATTTCTCGGGCTGGGCGACCTGGGCCTTGTTCATGTTCTCCTTCTCAAGCTTGTTGTCGCGCTCTCTGTGCTCCTGGGACTTGAGCTCATCCTGGCTCATCTTGACGAATTCGGCGGGCGTAATCTCGCCAGCCATGACCCTGCGACCCAACTCGCGGTTGCTCTTGACTTTGAGGTTCGAAAACAAAGACTTTATCTTTGATTTGTACTCGGCACCCTCGCCCTTGAAGTGCTTGAAGGCGGCAGCCTCTACCTCGACAGCCTTCGCGACCACTACCTCGACGGAGTCGGTGGATCGGTATGCGAGTCCATTGTATAACACGCCCACGCAGTTGTTGCGAATATCCGAAGAGGTGCGCTTGAGATCAACCTTGTCCGTCTTGAAGTGGCGCTTCTCGGTGTCGCCCTGGTATGGCTGGTTGGCGGACGGCGTAGGTGGGGGGCCAGGCGAGGCAGTGTTGGACGGGGTGCTGGTGCGCGAGGATGTCATTTTCATCTTGAGGCGCGCGTCGTTCCTGGCACCGCCCTTGTTACCCACGCTCTTCCTCCACTTCTCGACGACCCTCATGGCAACACCGGCGATCTCCTTGTTAGTGCTACTGCGGAGCTTTCCTGCATGTCGGCCAGCGCCGGTCTTCTGTTTTGCGGGGTCTTGAATCAGTAAGTGTTACCGCGTCGAGTGTTGTGTGTGGGCAGTAAAGGAACCAGCGACAGCGGTCGTGTCGGTGTTTCTTTTAGCAGGCCCTTGAGCCACGTTTTGCGCCGACGAAGGGCATGGCACTAGAATGGGCCATACTTACACGAAGACTATCCTCACTGGGCGGGTCTGACGTCTCGAAGCCCTTGAGCATGGCGAGGATGGTAGAGTCTGGCTCCCCGCCGGTGACAGCCTTCGCAAAAGAGGTGAGCTTGTCAGCCAGCTCCCTCTCGGCGAGCTCCCTCTCGCCAAGCGACTTCTCGTCGAGCTCCCTGTCGTCAACCTGACTCTCACTCATTTTCAATCCGGGATCGGCGTCGATTTCGAGGGTGAATGAGACAAGAAGCGGGGTCTGGGTGGCTTCGGGCTCAGGTCCAAATCAGTCGGGGCGAGGCTGGGCTTGCGACAGCGGGGGTCGGATCGCGCCTGAAAGGTTAGGCCTGAAGCAGAGGGAGTGCTTGGAGAAGGGTTATCAACGGAGACCGCGGCCCCTTCCCTGGCGATGCAGACAGAGGAGTGCTGGGAGACGGTCAGATGTTGAAGATGAAGATACACCGACGACTGAAAGCGGTGGTGCGAAAAGTGGTGGAGGTTGAACGCGGCTCCGCGGGCTTGCTCGCATGCAACCAACCGGCGATTGGATTGGCCCGTGCCCCCTTGCAAGGGTACGTGGGGAGCTCAAAAGGTGTAAACCCCAGCTTGCTCCAGTGGGGCCAGGACTGTTCGAAAAGATCCAACGAGCTTCCGTGCATTCACAATGAAATGTCAATGTTGTTGTTTGCTTCAGCACCCTTCCATCGTGTGGTCACTACATCGTTCCCTCTGGGCGTGCACCACAGCTTACGGTCGGCCAGGGTACCTTGGCTGCAGTCACCTTTGCGCCGTGGACGAGTATTGTATCATACTGGCAGCAGGACCACAGCGTGCAACAGGCATGTTAACGATACTGGTCAAATACCATGGCTCTCTTCAAAGTACAGGAAGGGATATCAGAGTATATCGACCTTGACGTATCATCAAACTGAACGATAATAGGTGAACTGGACAGCCTCAGGTACAGGCCGGGATCTTATTTGAAATGCCACCCATCCAGCAAACGGTTTGCTATATGGGGCCCCAAGGTGGTTGTATACAGAGGCAAGGTTTCAGTACCGAGGTAGGACGTGCATCCGTTCTAGCTGGACATCTCCGTACACAACTGAAATGATGCATTTCTTCCCTTTCCTATCCACCTCACTCCAGCTCGAGCACTCAGCTACGGCCTGTTTTAATTCCGAGGCATGATATTTGGAACTCACATGGATTGTTGATCTCAGAATTCTCCAACCCATGAGAATACAAATAACATCAAGATTCCTGAGGCTTGACGTATCTGTGATCAGCAACAGCTGAGGAGCAAGCACACAGTTCTATTCTACAGCGAGAGATTTTGGAACCCAGCACAGGCTTGTATTCGTAATTTTTACATTAAGGCCTCATATTCCCAGCCATTCTGCTCCCAATCCTCGAATAGGCACAAAGAAATCCGTCAAAAGTAAGGCATGTACCCGGGTCGAAGGAGGGAACCGTTTCTGGAAATGTTCTCGAAGCCACCCTTGCCAAGGCGTGGAGCCGAGCCGAGGCAACAGGACGTGGCATCTGGAGCTGCACAGCTGGCCAGCTGCAGTCCCTGCCGATCCCCCAAAATTAGGTTCAACGTCAACTGGAAGCTCCCGATTGGCGGGGCCCTGGAAAGGGGGCTGCCATCAGCCTTATGGATTTCGTGTCTGGCTGTGCTGTCGTATTCATTCATCCCGTGCCACGCGCATACTTTACGACACAGAGCGGCGCCACCTGCTCGACAACTTCAACACAAACCAATACCTGACGCTGATATCAAACAGCTATCCAACGATGACCTGAGCCAGCCGCGCTGCGTTCACTCCGAGCCCTCCGTCCGCCATGAGCCTGCTCTCCTTCCTGCGGAGTGTCTACACTCTCGACACGCTCGACACTCGCTTCACCACGTCGTCTTCGACCTCGTACAAGACAGTCATCGATTCGCGCGGTGAAGAGAATGTAAGGGACGCACAGAAAGAAAAGATCGCCAGCAGGGCATCACCTTCAAAATGGAACACACCAGAGTTCTACCTGTACCTGGCCGTCGTGTTTATTTGCGTGCCCTTCATAATCGGGGTCCCGTATACTGTGTCAAGGCGTATGAAGCTCCAATCTCTTTCGAAATTTGGAGTGATACTGATAGGTGGCAGCCTCCGACCCGCGGTGGCATAAATATGAACACAGGTTGACAGATGGCTGGGTTCCGGGGCGCAAGATCGTGAGCAAGCATCTACTCGCATGCTACGCCGGATATCATGCTAAACTGTTCCCTAGGACAACACAGATTCCCAGTACCGCAGCTTCCGACAGAATGTCCCGTACCTCGCACTTCTTGTTGTATTCCACCCTTTGCTAAGGAGTGTATGGAACAAGTTCAAGCCGCTCCCGCCTCAGGGCAAGACCCCCCTCGCCGATCAGGCCGAAGCCCGGCTCGAGCAGCGCGCCTCCTTCGACTACACCTTTGCCATGATATTCCTCGCTGCGCTGCATGGATTTTCGATGTTCAAGGTGATCGCGATCCTTTGGATCAACTACAATATCGCAACAGGCCTGCCGAGGAAACTCGTCCCAGCCGCAACGTGGATCTTCAACATTGCCACGTTGTTTGCCAACGAGCTATGCCAGGGATACCACTACAGGGACATCGCGGCCGTGATTTCGGGCACTTCCCCCTTTCTGCTTCGGACTGTGGCCGTACATAATGGTCTTGTGGATTGGGGTATGTGGCTAGACAGCTGGGGTGGCATCATGGGGCGCTGGGAGGTTCTGTTTAACATCACCGTTTTGAGGTTGATCAGCTTTAATCTGGACTATTACTGGAGTCTGGATTACCGGGGCGCAAGCCCTATCGAGGTATGTGGATTTTGTACTCGTCCCATGTCATCGTTTGAGATGCGACACTGACAGATCTAAGAAGAAACAACTCGACCAGTCCGCCCTCTCGGAGCGAGACCGCGTGACCACACCCGCTCTTGCTCGAGACTACAGTTTCCGTAACTACCTCGCCTACGCGCTCTACGCACCGCTGTATCTCACAGGGCCCATCCTCACCTTCAATGACTACATCTCCCAGCTCCGTTACCGCCCCCACACCATCGAGACCAACCGCACCGTGCGATATGCCGTGCGGTTTCTTCTGTGCCTTCTGTGCATGGAGCTCGTCCTGCACTTCGTCTACGTCGGCGCCATTTCCAGCTCCCTGCCAGTGTGGGATTCTTACACGGCCGCACAGCTCTCGCTACTGAGTTTTATGAATCTCATCATCATCTGGCTGAAGCTGCTGCTGCCCTGGCGGTTCTTCCGGCTGTGGAGCCTGGTCGACGGCATCGACCCGCCCGAGAACATGGTGCGCTGCGTCAGCGACAACTACTCCACCCTGTCCTTCTGGCGCGGGTGGCACCGCTCCTACAACAAGTGGCTCATCCGCTACATCTGGATCCCCCTGGGCGGCGCATCGTTTGCCACGCTGTACTCGTCCCTGCGGTCCATCGCCGGCTACCTCATCATCTTCACATTCGTCGCGCTCTGGCACGACATCAAGCTGCGCCTGCTGATCTGGGCCTGGCTCATCGTGCTGTTCATCGTCCCCGAGGCCGTGGCCAGGATGGTCGTGACCAAGAAGCGGTTCGGCGGCAACGAGACGCGGTACAGGATGGTGTGCTGCCTGGGTGCGGTGGCGAACGTGCTCATGATGATGGCGGCGAACCTTGTCGGGTTCGCGTTCGGGCTGGATGGGCTGCAGAGTATACTCAGCGGCATATTCCATGATTTCTCGGGTAAGCTTTTGCCTCCTTACTGTGTTGCCGGTTTTCATGTCCAGCAGCGTTGACTGACGTTTGATCTTCTACAGGTATACTATTTCTCATCACTGCATGTACGGCGATTTTTATGGGTGTCCAAGTCATGTTTGAACTGAGGGAGAGCGAGGCAAGGAAGGGCATTTCCTTGAAGTGTTAGATTTACGTACAGGACAATGATAAATTCGTATTAGATCATCCAGGCGCTTTTCTGTGTCCGTGCGACTGTCATGAGAAGTGGATGCACGTAGTAGCAACATCATCACGGCTTCAAAGAACAGACAATCCGACTCAGGGACTCATTCTATTGAGCAACGATGTTGGTAACAACTACGACTCCCCAGGTCTCCAATTTGGGCAGAGACAGCTCGCTTAGTCCTTCACCAGCTCCAAACAGGCGATCCCGTAGCGATGCAATCCTATGCTGTCCAGGGTCGACGTATCTTCCGCGCTTCCATCAACTGGTTGCCTGTGTCTACAGATTTGCTCGAGGGACAAATTCGTGAGCATTTGGAGCATTCTACACCGGCCAGTACTGCTCCATTCATGACACGAAACCAAGGCTAGGCCGCTCAGAACACCAACATGTTGGGCAACTCAAGTTAGGTCAATGCTGTATTATTGGTATCGTATCTCGCACGCTAAAACTATGCCAGAGCCCATATAACTATTAGAGGGGTATATCCAACTATCATGCTATCGGAAAAAACGAGGAATCATGCCCACGCCCCTGCGCCTGAACAAAGATGCCGAACAACTCAGGCCGGCCGGCCGACCAACCTAGTAATGATGCGGACTGATCGCCTTGGTCTCCTCGTTCCTGTAGCTTCCGAGCTCGACGTCGGCGGTGCTCCTCAGCGCCGCGGGCTGCCCCGCGAAGCGGCCGTCCATCCCGGCCTTCTTCTCGGTCAGCCACAGTCGGACCCAGAGCAGCCCCCGGACGAGCAGATAAACTACAACAGCGGCAACAGCGATAGCGATGATCCAGGCCGCAGTGATAGCGGACCCCTGCTTCTCGATGTCGAGGAAGGTGTACGGGTAGAACCCCTTGGTGGCGTGGGTGACGAACGCGAGGGCGAGGTACAGCGCCAGCACGACGATGAGCCACAGCGCGTGGATCCAGGGCGGAAGCGGCGTGCGCGGGACGACGATCTCGAAGAGGGCGAAGGCGCTGTTGAGGGCGTGCTGCGAGGTGTTGCTCCAGCCCGAGAACTCGTCGGCGAACCACACGCCCGGGAAGATGACCCCCCAGTAGACTGCGGTCACAATGAAGGGGTACGTCGTCACGGTGGTGTAGTAGAAGGCGTGCAGCGCCTGCAGGGCGCGGGGGAAGCGGTCCAGCAGCGGGGTGCCCGTCCGCGCGTACGTGAAGGTATGGACGGCGGCCGTGAGGTTGTAGAAGGCCAGGCCCCAGTAGGTCAGCACGGTGAAGTAGGAGAAGCTGTCGCCGGCCTGCTCGCAGCCGCCGTAGTCGGCGTGCGTGCAGTACCAGCCCGAGGCGAAGAGCTCGACGAAGATGCCATACAGGCCCTGCGGGTGAGGTTCTTGGTTAGCTGGTTGCTCCTCGCGTGCTCATTCCTCATGTTGGTGCTGGCGTGGTGGGTCGCTGGTCGAGGGATCGGCCAACAGGTGCAGCGGAACGGGCTGCATATGCTTCTTCCGAACCCCCAAAAGGGCAAAATGGAAGTTTAGGTTTCGCTTTGGAACGTACAAAGATGGCACGGCACGCGGCCAGGGCGTACGGCGGGATCAGCCAGGACGTCTCGTACCTGTGGGACGGATCCCACAGGTCCTTGCCCAACTTGAAAGGGTTCTGGAGTCGCACCATCCTCGGCGACGAGAACGAGGGGGATTTGGGCGACGTCGACTTGGGCGACAGTGGACGATGGGCGAGTGGTTTTGACCGATCGATCCACCCGTTTTGGACCGCCAAGACGAAGTCGTTAACGATTGTCGATCAGAAGCGAAAAGTAAAAAAGGCCAAAAGACTATTCGAGAGTGGTGCAGAAGCACAGAATGAGACTAGATCGGAACGGCAGACAAGACTACCCAGTAGAGAGAAGCTCGGGCGCCTCTGGAAGCCGACACACGCAGGGCCGAGGCTTAAACGCGGAGCCATTTCCGGATTGAACCAAACGGACCGCGAGGATGTGACCTGAACACGAATTGCTTCTTTTTCTCGACTAGCTTTATCGCCGGCACCCACTTACTGGACCATTCACCTTATCGGCACGACTTAAGACTTGGTAGCTATTACACTACACCGTCAGACACCTCTGCTTCAGCAATTGCCGTGGGAAATCTTGACCACACTACACACAAACTTCAATGGTGTGGAGGGAGTCCGCGGACAGAATCCAGAGCCAGGCCCCTCCTTTTCAGGGAGCCTGAGATATCTCGGTTGGTTTTGTGGCTGGAATGCTTGAATCGTGACCTGTACGTGAACCGAAATGAGGCCTTCTCCTTGGGCAGCTATGTCCGTTCGGAGCCGAGTGCAGATTCGAGGTGAGCCTCAGTCCGATGACAGTTTCGTCCTCTCCGAATTCTTGGGCCGCCAAGCTGTCAAACCATTCACCCGTCAGCTGGCATCATCACGTCCCGAGTCGATATCACACTCATGTTCATGTCAGAGTTGCCTTTTTACGCT
Source organism: Diaporthe sp. HANT25 (assembly GCA_013435955.1). Lineage (NCBI taxonomy): Eukaryota > Fungi > Ascomycota > Sordariomycetes > Diaporthales > Diaporthaceae > Diaporthe > Diaporthe sp. HANT25. The sequence continues at coordinate 2,041,698 of JACBFG010000029.1, read as the reverse complement.
CGGACTTGGAGAGATGCCGGATGGGACCCCGTCGCCCAAAGATTATGATGATGATCTGGTGTAGCACCCGTTGATACGTGTGCCCGTCCGATCCAGGGGTTTCCCTAGCAGTGAAAGCGAGAACAGTCCAGGTCGAGACTCTTTGTCCCCGACCACAAGACCACAGGTTCTTCTCAATGATCAGCGATATAGACCGGCAAGTGCACATTTGCTCGCCTACTGGAACAGAAGAATTTGACACGTCGTTTTTTCCCAACTGCGTTTCGAGAGCAAGACACGGGCTTTGGCTGTCTCAATCGATTCTCGGGACATTGAGCAAACATGTTGTCTCGGCGCCATTAGCAGAGGGGGTGGGCAGGGCCATCTGGACACAAAGCCTCGTAAGCTCGGCGGCGCAGGCAGTGAATCGTTTTGCTGTCGCCAGTGAGCGTTGCCACGAGGCTCGTCCCCCGCCCTTGCCTGCTGCAGTCAGCGCCTTGTGCTAGGTGCCCCGACAGGATGCGGTGCGCGGTCGGGTTCAATGGTTGTGGCTTGCAATGACAGGCGAACGGTTGGGTATCCTGTGCGGTTCTGCAGCAGTCGTGCAGCAGCGCTGCAGACAGATATTTGATGACTGCATGAGCTGGTGACCCTGCAGGCTCCGGACGAGACTTGCATCAGACCTGTGCCCATGGGGGAGGGAGCAGGCAATTGTTTGTACTCCGGAGCGGAGGATGGTCGACACACAACTGGGATGCAGCCAGCGCCCGGAAACAGGACGAATCTCGGCGGGCATCAGGCATCTCCAGCTAGGGGCTCGTGGAGGATTGCGGCTCCTAGCGTGAGATTTTCTCCGGTGGAAGAACCTTGGGATTACCAGGGATCCCACGCCTGGATAGATTGAAATGCCCTAGAAAATGTGCTCCCAGGTGACAAGCCTTCCTGGACAAGAAATTGTCAATACTCCTCCGCGGGGGCAAAAGTCTGCGGCAACACCGAGTCTGAGCGGGCAAGCGAGAGATTTTTTTGTCTTCTTTGTCTGTTCTCTGCGTGTCTCCTCTATTGTTGCCCAAAATAAAAGGGAAAAGAGGAGAAAGCTGACAAAAACTCCAGCGAGACTTGTTGAAGAGCAATCAATGTCCAGACTTGCCAGACTACTGAGCCGGCCCTAGGGGTCAGTGCCACGGGTCAAACGCCTCGGGAGGCTGTGGCTTGGACCAGGGAGATCTCTTGCTTTGTACCACATTTCCAGGTACCCGGGTACTCGTAATTATACCTGCAGGGCCTGCCACAGGACTGCGGTGGTCTAGAGCTCAGGGCCCCCGAGCTTCGAGGCTAGCGGAAAGATGTGCAGCGCGGTCCAGGGGTGCGGCTATCACTCCGATGTGAGCAGGGGGGCAAGCGAGGGCTACCCCAGCCGGTGCCATGGGACAGCTCAGGGGCTGGAATGGGGCCCTGCGATACCTAGGTGGGCAGTGTTCACGAACGACCAAGGAAGCTCAGGACTTTGCGGTTGAGGCATACGAGAGGGCATGGTGAATATGGATGCACATCCTCTGGCTGCGATGCCCATATCCAATTGATGATTACCTTTAGTTAGCTACCGTATTGCTGCACAGTCCCGTGGTACCCAGGTGCGAGACGGAGATATATGGGTTCAGTACCAAGATTTGGGCGATCAGTGATACAAATCCACACATGCCGACAGGCGAAATACTGTTAACACTGCCTGTGTCTGAAGCTGGCAGGGCAGGTGCCACAGTGCCCAGGGCCCCAGGGACGGAAGGGGGCCACTCGAGGGGGTCTTTCCTTCCCCACTCGTTCCCTCCAATTCATCTAATCGTCCCATAATGCATCATCGGCCCCATGGCAGCGGAGATTCGGCGAGGCAATAGATAGAAAAGAATATTTAGTACATACACCGTTCGGCATCTGTCTACAAGTACAGGGCAGATGCAATCAATCAATTGAACGGATCACCAGTGCAATACCCGACTATACCCCTGGCTAGACTACCTAGGTATAATCATATTCAGTCGATATTCAGCGTCAGTCCCCAGAATGACGAGTGCTGCTGGGACCCCACCTGGGCAGTCAGGGTACCTACCAAATCATTACTACGGTACCCAGGTAGACAGACCAATGGCTAGGCTGATGACTGGTCATCCAGGGTTAGACTGATCCCGTACCCAGCCCAGGCCCCCAGACTGGTATTAGTTACCCATTCCTCGTAATAGTACGTGCCAGCAGCCCATCCTCCGGACAAGGTTTTTGGCCCCAACGGCTTATCTTAGTGTAGTTGTCCACGACCAGCCGGGGCAATACGCAGCCAGGTGTCGTCGATGGCACTCTGCCCAGCACGACTTGCTCAAAGGGGAACGGCCTTGTCCAGTTTTGTCGGCGTCGTCGCCCTTCTCAGAAATTGGTCCTGGGGTCATGGGACGGCCAGAATGCCACGCTGCCCTGGCTACCACGAGGAGCTTGGGCCCTCCCTGGAAATCCTTCCTTCGCCCGTCGTCTCGCTACGCCGCTGATCGCTGCTCTTGGACCTCGACCTCGAGCCAAAAGTTCGGATGACCTGGCGAACAGACTCCACTTGTTTTGCTCGCTTACCGGGGGTGGAGGGATGGGGGCCCCTTTTTTTCGCTCCTCCACCTGCAGCCGCAACCTTCACCCTCACCACCACCACCCGAGCCCGCCCTCACCTGACCCCTACGGGCCCCCTTCCAATGCCCAGCGGCACGGCACGGCACAGTACAGCATAGCACAGCACAACAACAGCGCACTTTGTCGATCAGGTTCTCCCTCGGTGTGCACTGTAGGGGAAACCTCGGTGACGGACGCTTGATGCGAGCTATTTCAGGCCGACCCAAGGCAAGGCAAGGCAACAACAGCAACAGCAACAGCAAGCAGTGCACGAAGGGCCAGTCAGGCTGTGGCTACAATTAATTAATACATGAACCGATCGATGTGTTGTGTGCCTCAAATCGCAAGGGCACTTACTTACTCTCTCGCTGCCTCTCTGCATCCTTATCCGCATCTAGCATCTAGCATCTAGCCTTTTTGCTATTGTCTTGTCTGCAGGGCCTGGAGCTTATGTTCTAAGCCACCCAGGGAAACAAGACATCCTCCTCCTTCTTCGCCGTTTCTGACCACCACACAACCAACCCCAACCACATCCAAATCCAAATCCAAATCCACAACAACAACCAAACCCACACTCGTTCACCCTCGTTCCCACTCTTTCGACATCCACCACCACCGCTACTACCACCACCTCCCCCCTCCTCCGGCAGCCTCGCAGTACCGAGAACAGGCCCTAATACAACCGTCGCCCTTCATTTTACAATAGTGCATACCCTCGGCTCTCACCTTCGCCTAGAGCCCCCCTAGTTTCCCGGCGCCGCTCTGCTCCAGTACTCCAGTTGGTCCCAGCTAATACAAACCTTAATCTCCTGAGCCTCTCGTTAGTCCAAGCTCGGTCGGACTATCACTTGGAACCCACCGGCTGTCATCAAACTGCAGTCGTCAACGTCGCGGCCGTTAATCCATCTCTCCCTTACTTGTTGATCGATCATCAGCAATTCGCGGCTGTCGGCGTCTGGTCACATTCTTCTCTCCTCCATCCTCAACCTTGACGGCCGGCCAGCTCAGACACATCGCCTCTATCGTGTCTCTCTCTCTCTCTCTTTCCCTCACGCCTCCTCCAAACCGAATCATGCTTATTACGACCAACGCTGTCTGCTGACTTGCTTGTTTCTTTTTCTGGAAGACGATTTGCCTTCACATGCACCGCAAGGGAGTTTACGCCCGGATGATCAGCAGCACTTGAGTCAGGACGTATATTGAGCCTGCCCCTCGATTTGTGCAACACCTGCCGCCCTGTCACCTGTCTTGTGTGAGCGACAGGCTCGTTTCCCGGGAGTCTGCAGTGCGGCTGGCTGCGTGGGCTGACGGTTGGCTGCTGTTGCCTCTTGTAACATTGCCCGACCTACTCTCCGACGACAATCACGCCCGTCGATCCCGTCGAATCCCCCACGTCCGTTTGCCGATGGTCACAGACACGCCGGTCTAGGCTGGCATCGAAGCGAGCCATCATTCCCTGCTGTGCACCATGACCACCACCACCGTCTCGCGCCCCATGGGCCACAACGACTCCTTCCAGGTACACCTCGCCCCCGAGCCACTTCCTGACCGCAGTGACACGAGGAGCCCGTGCCGAACCACAATCAGCCACTTCGATGACTCCTCGGACGACGATGACGGATACCTGGACGCTGAGGAGCCACCGAGTCCGGCGGCCCCCAGTCGACCCAACATTCCCCTGCACCCGATTGCATCTATGCAGGACGCATTCGCCGAGTCCCTGGACGAGGCTACTAGAGGCAGCATCGAGCAGAAGCCGAAATTGAAAATCCTCGACGCAAAAGCGCGAAGGGAGAAGTTGCTTGACGAGGACAAATCCGAAGGTCCGCCGAACCGACTTTGGCGCTTCCGACCCGGCCAGAAGTGCCACGAGCTGAGGAAGTTGATGGCCCAGATATCGTTCGGTGTCTACCTGCTCATAAATGGCATGGCCAACAGCAACGCCCAGGTCCTCTCCATCCTGCAGGGCCACATCGACGAGGTTGACGAGTTTTTGGAGGCGGCCATGGAGGATGTCAGATTGGCAACCCAGGACCTGAATGAGCGGCTTGACTTTTTGAAATTACCAATGGAGAACATGGAGATCTTTGAGCAGATGCTGGAAAACCGGAAATTCCGCCTACAAATCGTCGAGGGGAACGTCAAAATCGAGCACATTCTTTCGCGAACCTCGACCGCCCACTCACAAACCATCCGCGACATAAATGAGGGCCTCCGGGCAGCCAAGCAGTTTTCGCAATACTTGGCCGATAATGAGAAGGGTCAATGGCGGCAGGAGCGATCTGACGTGGTAGACGTCTTCGATGCGATGAAGGGCAACACTGAAGGCTGGTACAACGCTTTCTCAGCTCTCGAGTCACAGAGTACCCTCCTTAGCGGCCTTTGTGTCCGTCTCAGCACAATGATTGTGGAGATCGACAAGAGGGCTGGGGAGGTCAGTCGACGGACAAGGGTGAGTGCCAACCATATCCCGGGGCTTAGGGACATGTCTTTGTCCGTACTAACAAATGACCAGTTCACCCTGGAACCATACTCGGACCCGGATGGGCGACCTATCCCTCGGTCCCCAGAAAGCCCTTCGCACGCCACGCCGCCGCCCTCACCTCCAGTATCCAAGACCGAAGGTCCCCCACGCATCAGAACCTTGTATTTCGGTGCACCGATGACCTCTCTTCTCGAGGCCCCCGAGAGTCCTGTCTGCTTCGAGCTCCCTGCGCGATCGGCAAAGAGAATTACACAAGATTCTGATACTATGAGGGATAGCTTGCCCGCCTTTCAATACACTCCTCCCGAAAGCTCAAAGACAATACCGGAACTAGTGGTTGAGCAAGCAGTTCGGCACGACGAGGAGGCAGAGGTTGACGAGTCTAGCGACGACGAACCAGAGAGCTCGGCCGATGACAGCAATGACAATGATAACGGGCTATTTATTCTGCAGCCAAGGACTTACACCCCAGTGCCCCCTGCGCCCATACCGTCTCCACGAGTCTCTGCCGCACCACGGCCGACGCCAGAAGAGATCAGCATTCATATCGAGGCCGAGGAGGACGACGATGACACGGAGTCCGAGGATTGGTTGCGTGAATCTGCCGTCATTGTGCCGCTGCCTCCTCCCCGCCAGAGGCCAGTTCAGCATCCAGACCCTCACCCGAGGCCCTTGCAGATAAAGCAGAGGCAAACATCAGAACCACATGAGTTGGAAGCACAGGTTTCACATCGGACATCACTGAGGGATCGAGTATCACTCAAGATCGAGCTTCCAAAAGATATACATGTACCAGCAGCCAACGCGTTAGAGCTCCAGCTACCACGCTTCCCCACCCCAGGGGAATCAGTACAAGGCTCGCCACGCAGCAATCGGCGTCAAGATTCCGCTCGCGGTTCTGAAATGGATGGGCATCACAAAAATGACACTGCGAAACAATACGCCAATGTCGACTACGCACCTCCATCTTTTCCGAACCTTATCCCGTCTCCCGCCTCCGAGCACCAATACTTCCGACCCGTTCAGGCCAGCCCTCACTCGCCATTACAGCAACGCCCTCACACAGCGGGAACGGTTGGCAACAGGCCCGGCAACCATCAACGCAATGCTCCGTCGCAGATGGGTATGAGCATGCTCAGTAATGTAACGACGATGACCCAGGACACCTCCGGCACGAACCGAACAGTGAAGAAGAAGCGAAGCGCGTTTGGCTGGCTGAAGAAGGCATTTTCGCTTGACGAGGAGGAGCGGGCGGCGTTTGAGGAGAGAAGGCGTCAGCAGCCCGTCAACCACTACTATGACGGACGAAGCCCAAAATTCCTCGATGGCAAGCGAATAGATGGCCCACCATCTAGGCCGGCCTCCAGTCGGCCAACCACTGGGCGACCGACAACCGGAAGACCAACTACGGGACGAACTTATACGTAATTCTAATATCATTAATGGCAACGCACTTGAGTGCGATCCCGACCTCGCGGAACGACGGCGTGATGGCCTTTTTCAGCCGCATAGCATACCATCATTTTCTCGACATCTCGACCGCTCGACCGCTCGTCGACAGATATACGACCGTCTCGTCTTTTCAAGATACCCAACAAAAATTACACGGCCATCTAGGCGCAATCTCAAACTAGGACCTCTGTACTACATATACTACTACCACTTGGACCCAACACCCTCAGGAGGACGTGATATACTCCCGCATCTGCATTTTTCTTTTTGGCTATTCTGCGATCGGTGGACAGCATCAAGCGAGGCTATGTCTGATCTACCTACCCTGCACTCCTAAAGCTTCGCAGGTTCTATCATTATTGTTGTTTCCAATTACACTCATCAAACACAAGCGACGGGCGCATGGTGCAACTTCTGGGAGGGACTGACACTGTTCGATTGACTCCATCAATCTCTGAGCTCTCAGACACGTGGCTTTGAGGAGAGATCTGAGCGGTATGATGGAAGGGTGTTGTGACGCTCCATGTACGATATCTGGTTACCTAGGTAATGAGCAAAAATATGAGGGCGAAGGCGCGGAGCGCTCCAACCAGCGTGTCCTACGCCAGCCACGTGCAACACCTTAGCTGAGTTCGAGATTGTGTTCTCAAAGAATCATGTGGAGACCAGAGCGTTGATTGTCACTTGCAATGGCTGATTAGCCGGTTACTCGTTAGATTCCCGCAGCTGCTTCGACGAAAAGTGGCCGAGACTCCAGACAGGTCTGAGAACGTCTGCCGCGCGCCTCGAGCTGCCTCGTCACGCCATCCCAAGGAGGCACAAGCCGCGACTCGCCTGGGCAGACGAAGTAACAGGCATATCAGCCATGTTGGGCACCTCAGCCTTCCTTGGGTTTGGGGAATGCACGGGGACTCGGCGACTTGTCCTTCATAAATCATGCCTCGACTAGCAAGCTCGCATAGTCTTGCGGTGACGTTGGTACCAAAAAAAATACTCGTCTCCAGGCTATGCTCTTGTTTGACCATTCTCGCCCAACCAGAGCTCTTTCTCTTGTAGCTCTGCGTCGACGTCACGCGACCTGAGGCAGGACGGCTAGAGCAGACGGCTACACAGCATGTCGGTTGCTAAATTTAGCTACAACCGGGTTCCGAGATGGTAGCCGGAACTCGGGGGGCGGCCAGCAAGAAGACGTTGGGATGATGCAGCCCAGCAAGATCGACGGCTGCTGCCGGTGTGTTGGTCGGGGCAGGGGAAGATTCGAAGAAGGATGGGAGGGGCTGGCATTTTAGCTCCAGGCTTGTCAGCTTGTCAGGTTTGTTCTGGAACCATACAAAACGCTTACAAGTGAAACACAGCCATCTAACTAACAACACATCAATACGACGTATTTGCGCATACATGCAGCAAGGCCGCGCAACAACAACAGCTGATCGCCCGGCCAGGGCGAGGCGGTCGTCCCGAGAAGCACCCCATCGACGGCAGTTGGAAGTTGGGATAGGCAAGAACGCCAAGCATAGCTTTAACCTTAAAGCCAAAAACCTTGACCGAGCTGTTATGAGATGCGTTCCGGGGTAATGTGTGGTATGGAACCAAGGGGCCATTTTTTGAATTCGCCAAGTCGACGGGGTGCGCCGTGAAAGGGGCTGACGTCGCGCAGGCCAGCCAGTGACGGCGCTGCGTTCTTGGTCGAGCAACACCGTGCACGGCAGCATCAGAGCCCTTCGTCGTTTTGCTAGTCAGGCGCACTTACCTAAAGCCAAGAAACCGTTCCCACCATGGCCACACAATGCCATCGTGGCTCTGCGGCTTGGCAGCAGCTTGCTGCTGCACCGATCGCCGCCAGCCCAGCCTTTTGGCTTTTCCCACTACCGGGTGACGGCTCGGCAGCTGCTGCTTGCTGGTTGTGTTTCCCGCGATGGGGCCCGGCGGGGATTTCTCGCTCGCCTCGCGATGACGAGTGCCACACCGCGCCGGCGTTCCAGCTTGACAAGGTTTCTTAAGGCTGCAGGGGAGCGGGTCACGGTGGGCCACGTGAATGTGTTGATCTCATACCATCCAGCCAGCAGGCAAGCAAAGCAAAGCAAGCTGTTTCTGGACCCCACGATGGGAAACAACCGGGTCTGGGGAAGCGGAGCGGCTGGGCCTTCTTCCTCTGGCTGCTGCTGAGCCTTGCTATGCCGAGCGAGAATTGAGTTCTCCCTGCCCAACTTGGCCTCACAGCTGCTTTGTTGTGGCATTGGTCGAGGAAGATGGGGCCAAGTCGACTCGTGTACAGGCCGTCGCTGTCGAGGGACCTTGGGTTGGTTGGGATCTGCGCTGGCAGATTTGTCGTTGCTATGAATATACATCGACTTGGCATACCAAGCTCAATCTCGATGGGTAATATGGTGATGGGGGAGTGACATAAATAGAGGGCAATCTCGAAGACTTCATGCGTCTGATGTCCCACTCATCACCATCGTCATCAACAAAGACTTACTCAAGGACAAGTTCGGATCAAAAACTCGACACCTTAAGAAACAGTAATTGCAAGATATCAACATAATCAAAACTCACCAAGACCACCGCACTACTCACTCAGACAAAATGCACTCCGCCGCCCTGCTCTCAGCCCTCCTCCTCGCCGCCGTCAAGGCCGACCTCCAGCTCGACTCTGACGACATCTCCCAGAACTGCACCTCCATCTGCCGGCCCGTGCTTGAGCTGAGCCGCACCTGCGACGTCGACGACGACGCCGTCCAGGACGACCTGACCGAGGACCGCCTGACCCTGCAGTGCATCTGCACCAACAACAGCTTCGACGTCCAGCGCTTCACGGGCCTGTGCGCGAGCTGCATGCAGCAGAACCCCGTGGTCGACAACGACGACGACAACGACGATGATGGCCCTGACAGGCCTGATGACAACAACAGGGAGTAAGTACCCTTCCTTCCTCCTCTCCTCTCCCACATCAAGGGAGTCAGTCCGTCATGAATGAGTGTTCATGGAAAACTAACACACACTCTCCAGCATCAACGAGATCCTGAGCCGCTGCGGCTTCCAGGGCGCAACCTACTCGGCCTCGGACTCGACCGCAGCCAATGGCGTTGTCGTGTCCGCTACTCGCCCTACCAACGCCAATCAGCTCACCACCACCATCAGTGGAACCGGGGCCGTCGCCCCTGCCCCCACGGGCACGGGCGTCACCAGCGCGGGCACATTCACCACGACCGGCACGGTCACCAGCGGGTCGAGCACCATCGTCACCACCGGCACGACGACGGCCACGGGGGGTGCCGCCGCCACGGGCACTGGTGTCACCGTTGCTGGCGCGCCTGGCCTGGAGCCGCTCGGTGGAGGCATGAAGGTGTTCCTTACTGTGGTGGGTGCTGGTGTCTTGGGTTTCTGGATGCACTAAGCGTATAGGCTAGGTAAAGGATGATACCCAGGGGGGGTCTAGGTGGTGGTAGATTGAGAGTGGTTGCTGGGTTGTTGGGTGAGGAGAGGCATTGTTGGACACTAATGAAATTATGAATGACAATACAGAGAACAGTAACTCATATTCGTATTGATGGAATCGGGATACATGGGCTTTCTGCAGAGATAGGGCTTTGGAGAAATTATTATACTTCACATGAAACAACCACCTTCAATGTTGGGTCCAGATTATTTGATTCTACTTGATGCAGAAATTCGAGTGTGCATAATTGACACTTCGAGTGGAGAATCATGTACTGCAATACTTTGACTATCAAGGAATCTTTAATGCGCTGTAGAATGTCTGCTCAGCCCAAAAGATGTTTTCTGTTGAGCTGGCTGTCTCTGATCAGAGTTGCACGTTCCCCATATGAAAGTGTGATGATCCTTATGTCCTTAAATCCTCTCAGCTTGAGGAGGAGTGGCTTTAGAGTATTATGTGATAACAAATTTGCGCTAGGCCTTGCGCATTGTGCGCTGTCGGAAGACATAAATGGCCATCGGTCTGTGATGTTTGTAGAGGTACCGGCGCTACAGCAGTAGCTTGGTAACGATCTGAAGCCATGATGTAGAAATCGTGTCTAGGCCAGTTTCTTGGCCACTAAGAATTCGTACAGTATTGATCGAAATACAATAGCTGCTCTTTGTGGGTGGCTTGAGACTTATAAAATGAAAAGACTTGCTGACTGATTTGCCCTATCGTCTCCATTACATTCTTTCCAACAGCAGCCATGTTATGACAACACTACCTTTGCACGACTAATCAACATCACTTTCGATACCTGCGCAACATATAAAGATCAACCCCTACAAAATTTGGAAATTCTGTCAACATGGTGTCCGCAAATCCAGCGCCAGATGGCTTTGTACCAGCGAAGAACCCTCATGTGAACGATGCTGCAGATGAAACCGCGGTCATCCACAAATTCAAGAATCTGAAAATTTGCGACGGCAGTACACCCGCTGAGGAAGGTGGTTATCCAGACCCAATGTTAATCACCAGGCAATTCAAACGGCTAGATATCAGCTGCGGCGGCCCCGGCCAGATGGACAACAACTCGGCACAGACCACTGCAGCTGTGAGAAGTCATACCGACGACCCCCTTACGATGCTAGCTCAAATCTTTGAACTAGAGATTCAACGTCCAGAAACACCATTCGATCTGACAGCCGATTTCATCGTTGACTCCGAGCCCGGTCGATGATGTCGACGATTGGACGGAGTCTCTTGCAGTGAGGAGGCGTGCGTTTGAAAAATGGCGGAAGAAACGGACGAGGATTGCGGCTAAGAGACTATCCAAGGGCCCGATCAGGAACAAGATTGGTGGAGTGAGTCGACACAGACACAACGCCTCACGACATCTGGAATGAGTCTGGCTGGCTGGTCAACAGGTCTATCTAACGATAAGTCTAGGAACCGGGGTCATGGGGCATCGAGGGGATATAGAGACCACTTGACACAATCTCTTGCTGCTTGACTTGACGGCGGGAGTGATCTCGTCGATCTTATGGAGTGTTTGATCGTGGAAATGGCTATGCTAGACTGAATCGTGGTACACACTTGGGTTATGAAAATAGCAATCAACAAATGATCACGATATCAAAAACCCTTGTACAATCGGACTCAGTGCTTGAACTCTGTTTTCACTTTCTCATCAGGGAACATATTGTGCCAATCTTCTCAAATAGTATATATCAGTTGAAAGCATTTCGATTCGTGTACATGTGTGCTTGTGTGCGCGTGTGCGAGCGTAGAAACATGGGTATTTTCAACAAGATCAACAATACGGGGTCGTTTCGGTGGTTTCGTTCTTAATCCGTATACACACAAGGTTATATACGGTCCCTTTATACAACAGTAAACGCTCAAAGACTTAGTGTTAAAAAAAACACTAATAATAGTAGCTTTAAAAAACGTTTTTAGCCTACGGCTCAGAAAACATAGATAGCCTTGTAACAGCTACACAGACAACACTAGTAAGAACCACTTCTGGTGCCGCCATAGACTAGAACTGTCAACACAAGTAGCCCAAAGATTAACTTATCCGCCACGGCAAGTTCGGCGATTCAGTCATACAGCGAGGACCAAACCTAACCAATAACTAGCTTGTAGACCAGAAATGTCTCAATGTGCAGCATCATACTTAGGCAACATGTGCTACCAGTGCTTACTTGCGAAACATAAGATTATGAGGCCTCCACCCCTTGATTAATTGCCCCTCGTATTTTCCATCTCGAGCGGTGACTTTGCTTTGATAAATTTTGTGGACTGCCGGCTTCACTTGATTATTTAAAGGAAACCCACTTCTCCTCAGCGACTCATTTACTACCATAGCCTACTATCCGCATAGTCGTAGGCGGCCCGAACCAGAGTTGAACACAACATGCAACCACTTCATCCACGAGATCTTTCCAATGCGGGCAAGGTGATACCACCGCCTCCCCCTCCCCCTCCCGTTTTACATCGTGCGCCCTCACGGGCATTGGGAAGTGAGTCTGAGAATTACAGTATAAACTATGACTCCGAATCCATCATCAACGCTGGGCCGAGGAAAATGGCGGGGGATGAGGAAACCATCTTGGAGAACGAAGTAGGAATGACAACTGAGACTAAGGACCTCTACCGCGAGGACCCGCGTGCGCCTTGGGAAGAGTGGGCGCCTGAAGATATCCGCTTAGGAGCCAAGACTGCCTCTGCAACTAACAAGTTCGCCCTAATTGTGAGGCGTGAGAAACGGAACGGAAACACAGATGAGCCGGTACTTGCGCTCCATTCTATTACCATTAACAGTCCCCTGCTTAAAAGCCAACTTGGTGCTGTATTTGCTGAATATCAGGGGGTCAACACAAATCTCAAGCACCTGACCTTCAACGCGCCGTTCCATGAGTTCTTCTATCGCTGGGCAGAGTTTGTCAAGGCGAAGCCGAGTCCAGAGGAGGAGTCAGAGAGTGCTCACTACAAGCTCTTTTTCGACATCATCGCTTCCGAGATCACGCCTCATATTGACCGAGCTGAGGATCTGCTCAAGAATAAGGTCATTTCCTTTGACTATGTCTGGACGCTGTTCCAACCTGGAGCTGAAGTATACTCGAGAGCTGACGATCATGACCGACTTTATCTGCTTGTCGGCTCCCGCTACCAGGAAATGTGTGGCATGAAACTCTTCAGCTTGACCTGCCGCTATGTCGAAACGGATGGGGACAGCTTTGGCTTTACGACAACTCAGCTCACGATTGGAGAATTTGAGAATGTCAAGCCGATCTCTGATTTGAACGTCCTCCCATTTCATCTGCACGAAAATGCAGAAGAGCTACGCAAGAAATTGAAAGATAGGGGTCGCAGGTTTGAACAGTTTCGAGGTTTCCACCATGTTTCTTACCAAGGCTTCTACACTTTCCACCAGGCACCCTTTGCTGGTACCCGGAAGAGATATGTAAGTTTCCATTTGCCACTTTTTAATCCATACTCGTAGTTCTAATGGATCTCTGTTTAAGATTGAAGACGCTCGTGCTATCATTGACTGCGGCTCATTCATGAGGTACAATTCGGACTGTCATGTTCACCTGGACCCACTGAGCGGACCAACACCAACGCAGCACCTTGATGCAATGTCGGCGATCCCTGGCATAGATGTTGACGACATCGATCATATGATTTACACTCCTCCAGCGGTCCAGGCAATGCAAAACATGGCGAGACATACGCGGCGAAGATTTGCCTCCTCCCGGAAGAATGTCAACGGTAAGATGCGCTTGAGCATACTTAAAAAGTTCAAACGACTGATATCTGTGGTTTCCAGCCAGCAAGTCACTTTCCGAGGACACTTACGTGTATTGTAGCCCCGTTGTCAAAGGCTTCTGTCTACGTGCGAAGACATGGGGTAAGTACAGAAGTCATAAGCGAAACACCCTCCCAGACTAAGCAGTTGACCACGCTACAGTTTATATGTATGTCGATTGCATCAAGGACATAGAATGGAGTAGCGGGGCTTTCGAGAGCCTTGTCCTCCCACACGATTACAAGCGCATTGTGTGGGCTTTCGTTGAGGCTCAAATATCCCACTCAGATAATTTCGATGACCTCGTTAAAGGGAAAGGTAATTACAGAATGACCATCTTCCCTGGCTATCGTAGGCTCGAGTGACTGACAAATTTTCCTTCAGGGAAGGGATTCATCATGCTTTTGAGCGGCGAGCCAGGCACCGGAAAGACGTTGACGGCGGAATCAGGTATGTGAACACTTCACGCCCTCTCCAAGGCTGTTGCAATGGATGAGTACTGACTGCGGTAGTCTCCGAGTCGATGAAGAAACCACTCTACTCACTGAGCGCCGGAGAACTCGGGAACGAAGCCGGGGAGGTCGAAGGAAACCTCCAAAAAGTCCTCGAACTTTCTACGAAATGGGGTGCGGTACTCCTCATCGACGAGTGTGACGTATTTATGGTCAAACGCTCAACGTCTTATATCAAAAGGAACCAGCTGGTGTCTGTGTTTCTCCGCCTCCTTGAGTACTATCAGGGCGTCATGCTGTTGACCACAAACCGCATCGACTCGTTCGATCCTGCCTTTGAGTCGAGGATTCACCTGACTATTGACTACCCCAAGTTGGATCTTGCTTCCAGGCTGCATGTGTGGAAGACATTCATTGGGCTCACCGGGTCAAATGGCTCTGGCACGTCCGCGACTAACATCACGGAGAAAGACTTGCAGCGGATTGCTAAGGAGGAACTCAACGGAAGGCAGATCAAGAACATTGTCAAGACAGCAAGACTTCTTGCTGCAGGAGATAGGGAAGCCCTTGGCTTGGACCACATTGAGACTGTACTGCGAGTCAAACGCGGGGATCGTGCGTACCTTGGTCAGTAGGCAAGCACGAAATATTTCATATAAAGGTATTCTCATAGTCCGGCCGCCTAAAACATGACTTGAGTTACAATTATGCTGCAGTATAGGCCTAGGCACCGTGCTCTTGCTTGGCCTGCTCGGAGATGATCGAGTTGATGTGCCTGTCCTCCTCGAGCACCTCTAGCTCACGAATACCCTCGAGGATCTTGTCATCGCCGTGCTTCTTGCTCGCTTCGGCCAGGATAGAATCTGTGGCCTTCTCTGCCAAGATATAAATGGCCAGCGTCGGGAAGGAGCCTGGTACGCGGGGGAAGACCGAGGCATCGACGACCCTGAGGCCATCCACACCGCGGACACGGAACTTGGAGTCAAGACATGCCATTGCATCGTCGTCGGCGCCGATAGCAACGGTGCTCGAGGCGTGGTGGCCGAAGGCCTCGCCCATGATACGCTCCTTGATTTGCTCCTCGGTCGTGACGTCTGGGCCCGGGACGTTTTCAGTGAAGCCCTCAATCCCATCGTTGATCTTGCGAGCAAGCTCGACTCCTTCAGACATAGCCTTGAGGTCCTTATCCCCTCCCTTCTTGAAGTAGTTGAAGTTGATACTGGGAACGTCGCGGGGATCCTTGGACCTGAGCTTGACGGTTCCGGCTGCTGCGTTCCGGGAGCCTATCTTGAGCACATCCCACGTCCAGGGGTTGCCTCCAGCTGACACGGCTGCAGAAAAGCCGGGGAAATAGCCCGTGAAAGCGAATGGGACGCCGAATACCAAGGTGTCCGGGCGATGAGCCTCGGCGACGGTGCTCGTGTGGAACACGCCCAACCCGACCCTGAGCATCATGAATACGGTCAGTAGATGTAAAGCCATTTGGAAGATTTCCGCTTGCGAATTTAATTGAGGGTCAGGGAGGGCCGAGGAAGGGATGCTTGGACTCACGTATTGGTGGCATAGGGACCGCCTGATTCCGTCTCGATCCATTCCTTAAGCAGAGGGTCTCCGGCCTTTAGACCCGTCGATTTCGTCAACGGGGAAAGTGAACTCGGAGTCTCCCCGACGACGCCAAACTCGTAGTTGTCCTGCAGATTTCTCCCAACACCTGGCAGGTCGACCACGACATCAATCCCGAGTTTCTTCAGGTCATCCTTGGCACCGATGCCGCTGAGCTGGAGCAGCTGTGGAGTGTTGAAGACACCACCTGCCACAATCACCTCTTTTGAAGCGTGCACAGTCTTCTTGACTCCTGAAACCCTTGGGTTGGATCTCGGATCAGCCTTGTAGAGGCTCTTCCCTTGGAGGATCTCCACGCCGACTGCCTTGGGCTTTTTGCCGTGCTTCGCCTCGTTGAAGAGAACACGGGTAGCCAGACTGTGGGTGCTGATAGTCAAGGGGTACTTCCTGTTACCGTGGGCATCTTTGGCATTCACAGTTGCCACGAGGTAGTCCCTGGCGCTGGAACGCCGACCGTGCTTGGACATGGTCATAGCTGGCCGGTAAACGCCATCCTTTTCTGTGGGGAAGAGGGGGTTGATGTCGGGGATAATGCCGTCAGACTGTCTCTGGACAGCGAGCGCACTATCGATCATTGGCTTTTCGGCCTCAATAGTGGAAGGGTGGGCCAGATTTGTCTCGAGGTATCCGTGAAAGCCGTGGGCCAGCGTTCCGGGAGGCAAGTAGCGGCAGCGCTCAAGTCGCTCGAACAGAGGGCGGACATTGCTATACTCCCAAGACTTGTCGCCGGTGAGTTCAGCGATGTAGTCCCAGTCCGAAGCGGGGGGCAGCACGCCGACGAGAGCGTTGTGGGCTGCGCAGCCTCCGAGGGTGCCAGCACGGGGATAGTAAATTCCCAGCTGCTTAGAGCCCTCCGGCGGGTTGGTGCCGATGAAAATGCTCCCGTCAGGCGTCTCCCATGTCATTTTTGGATCCTTCGCAGCCTGTTCAGGGTCGTCATAGTGCTTGACGAAAAAGTCCCAGCGCTGCGAGGCATCCTCGTCGAAGTTATTGAAGAAGAGTGGGATTTTTTCGAAGATATTCTGTCCCTGGTCCTCCCCTGCTTCGAGGAGAAGGACCTTGTGTCCTTGACGGGCGAGGTTTGCAGCGACCGGCCCGCCGCCTGGGCCTGAACCGATCACAATGTACTCGTACTCCTCATGGGAGGACTCAATGTTTTCTTGAACTTGAGAACTCATTCTCAACTTTTGGAGAGGTTTTGAGAGCGATTTGATGTTTTTGAGTTTGTTCGGAATTACGAGTTTGTGATAGAGAACTTTAACGGAAGCACTGTCACTTCAGAGCTTCTCCAGTAGTATCCTGAGGTCAAGCCCGCACTATATATATATACATTGCTACTTCCAGTCAATTAGCCTTGAAGCAACTATATCATAATTTCATAGCAGGCCGACTGTTGGCGGCCGATGCCTGTATAACACGCGCCATAATTCGGCTGTGCAAGATTGATGAGGTTTGTGGATGTCTGACCGGATTGCCTTTTCGGTGATGTGCCACGCTCGAAGGGGTTAATGATGATTATAAGCTTACACAAACAAGGAATACAGGGGCTGTAGCTCCTATGTAAGCCAAAAAGGACCTTCCTGCGAAGCCTCACCTGATCACCTTTCACTGCGAGGGCCTCGGCCGTATACACCCTCGGCACAAAACCTTGTGATTTCAGCACTGAAATCCTCTCAACCATCAAACCGAGTGAAACCATTTTGTATACTGTTCCTTTGCCAATTACGTCAAAATTATGGCGTTCAAGACCTGGTGGTCAGAATCAAGATCAGGCGATGTTCACTGTTGTAGGTGTGAGGAATCACAGCTCACGGGTGACGCCTTGAAACGGTCTATCCGTACGATATCCTAGATAACATATCAAAGTCATCGATCTGGAAGTAGTATAATGCTCAAAATGTTATCATTTTCAAACGATGTGACTTTCAAACTTTGCCCTTCAACCTGATCAAGGCAATGGATGTCAAATATCTAGATTACAAGAAACTGACATGTACTCGTCGACAAAACGCAAGTCAAGAAGTATATACGAAAAGGGTGGGAAGCAAATGACATCTTTCGATTGGGTTTCCAGGACTTGCTTGCCATTGACAAAAACGGACAGAATTACTAGATTTGGTCTTTCAATCAGCAGCCACTACACTATTCTCGCCAGAATGACCATTCATAATTCGTTAGCTTACGAGGCGGTGTGATGGAGCTCAATCAGTTGACACCATCCTTCAGGGTAATGATCAGTCAGCACAGGACCCATTCATCCTTCATGAGGAGCAATGGTCTCATCCGCATTGTGATAGTGGGCACGATCGGACCAGCATCCGGAGACCCTAAAGGTGTGACGAAGTAAGTCTGACCAAAGCTGCTGATTGCGTGATGGCCTAGCAGACAAAAACAACACGAGCCGCAGGTTGCTTGTTTAGCAGGTAAACTATTATTGGCGTCATTTATTCTTTTCCCAGGACCTTGGACGCCACTTCAGGGAACCAAGTCCCAGGATTCTACAAGTTATGGCCTCTTCAGACATAATTAGGTAACTCAGTGATGTTGTAGACAGCGAGGGCCGGGTTGAAGGTCGGGCCGATTGAGGATCATCAAGTATGATGTATGACTGTGATATACCGAGGGTGACAACTCGTGCAGGACAAAAAATCTGATCTATAGCACTAACTTAATAAGCTGTTGTCAGTATCCGTGAGAGAAGTCGTTGAATTCTTCCGAAATGCAGCATATAGAAATAGTAGACCGCATTTTGCATTAGTTTTCCATCGAGATGTTGACTAGGCTGACTGTGACTCTCACCAGATAAGAATCGCATGTGGTCAGAGACACAGTTTCTCACGAGATTCTACTTTCACTGTCCCTATAATTCCAAGCAATGATAGGAGACTTGTAGTGTAGACGAAATCTCATCGCAATTCTCCTCGGAGTGACCTTGACTTAATTTACAGTAGTTAATCCTTGATACTTTGTATTGCCTTAACGGACGTGATGGGCCAGAAGTGCAGAAGAATTCCCGATGGCGAGGAGAGGTGCAACGTGAAGCATTAAACGAAACTGAAAATTGATGCCAATGAAGTGGGCGCCCTGCGCTTGATATTTGCGGGTGCAATTCATAACATGCACGTACAAGGTAGGATTGCAATACCGTGAAGTGGGCCTCTTCAGATGGTAAGCAATCAAAGCCTAGATCTTCTCGAACCGACTTTTTGTATCTGAAAAAGGAGATGAATTGGCCTCACCCTTGAACGGAGTGGTGATAATAGTAGATTCCAGCCTTGAAGTCATCGAATATCCCACTCGCCTAGGTGACAATGCAGATCCCAAACAATACTAACAATGCACGATAAACCAAGTAAGCGATGAACTGGTGTAAGCAGTGTCAATTGGTCCGATTTGACCACCTCGGATTTATCCTCTCTATAGAAATTGTGTGGAGAGCAAGACGGAGACAGAGAGAGCGCATGCTCTCGACATAAGTCATATTATCGACAGGTAAGAAGTATTGGGATCTAACATTGCACCTTATAATGTGACGTTGTTCTCACCATGAGTATTCGCAATTGAAGACGAATGGGGTTAGTTGCTCGCAATGCACTAGTCGCTCGGACAGCACGAACATGAATTATACCCAGGAAGGATAGACTCCGCGTAACTTGCCACAAAATCCACAACCAAATAAATCGAAATTTGAAATTCGGGAATAACAGAAATATATGCCAAATTACCTGCGACTTGTTTCCATCGTCATCGATTTCCGCGAACATGGGACGGACAACCACGAATCCTCCCCGTTGGGGATGTCCGCTGACGCGTCACAGGCCCTAGGCCATCAAAAGTGTGCACGAAACTGGTGAGACAACGGACGTTCATCCAAGCCTTGGTCGCCACCTCCAATCCCAAAAGTCTTTCGCCAGCTTGTGGACGAAATTTCCAAGTCTTCATCGTTCACGTATTTTCTCAAGGTCGCATAATGACGGTGAATGGGATCAAAACGAACGGCGGGACGCCGAGCGCCAAGAAGGCAGCGCAGGAGAAATACGCCATTGGGCATGCGATACTCAAGCCTGCCATCCACCATGAATCTTTTGAGCAACTGTGGGAGACGAAATGGAAAGCGCCCGTGAGCTATGATCTGATATCGGAGTTGCCGACCTTCAACGTTGACATCAATTTTGCAGTGCACTATGGGCGTTTACCCGTTCATGTTTGGTACTGTGAAAGATTTTGAGCCAGTTGCGCAGGCCATCATCGAGGTCAGTCATACCACTCATATCCCAACCTACAGAATAGTGTTGACTCTTCTCAAACAGAAAGGGCTGAAAGAGCCGTATGACTGGGATGAGTACGCAGAGATGTTCTTCCCCAAAGCGCAGGAGCTCTCAGAGATTGCAGCTAGCGCAGAGAAGGCGGGTGAGAAGGAAAAGGCATCGGAGTACTACCTGCGGAGCTCAGCGGTGTATCGCATCGCCCGGTTCCCTGCCCCTCGTTCAGAGAAGCAGCGTCTGGCCTGGACTCTGGGCAAAGAGGCATTCTATAAAGGCGGGGCGTGAGTCAACGTATAATTACCCCCTGAAGACCGAGGACTTAAACTGATCTTTCAAAAGCCTGATGGAGTACCCTATCCGTGAGGTAGAGATTCCTCACACGCATCGAAACGAGTCCGAAGGCCACATCATCCCGGTGAACTACCTCCTCCCACCAGGAGCCTCAACTCAGCACCCCGCGCCCGTGGTGATGATATTCACGGGCCTCGACGGGTACCGCACCGAGCTCGCGGTCTGGCAGCGCGGCTGGCTGGAGAAGGGCGTGGCGACGGTGGTGGTGGAGATCCCCGGGACCGGCGACTCACCCGCGGCCAAGGGCGACCCGACGAGCCCCGACAGGCAGTGGTCCAGCGTCCTGGACTGGGTCGGCGGGCAGGCGGAGCTGGACCGCGAGAAGGTGGTCGTCTGGGGGTTCTCCACGGGCGGGTACTACGCGCTGCGGGTCGCGCACACCAATGCGGACAGGCTGCTGGGCAGTATCAGTCTCGGGGGAGGGGCGCATCACATGTTTGACCGCGAGTGGCTTGAGAATGTCAACAAGCTGGAGTATCCGTTTGACTTGGCCGACACTCTGGCGTACAAGTATGGCTATGCGGACTTGGAGTCGTTCATCCAGGAGGCGCACAAGTTCTCGCTCGTCAATGACGGGACGCTGGACAAGCCCTGCTGCAAGAATGTTCTCCTCGTCAATGGACAGAATGATGAGATCTTTCCGATCGATGACCTATATGTGGCGCTACAGCATGGATCGCCAAAATTGGCGAGGGTGGTTGAGGGCCGCAAGCACATGGGGGAGCCTGAGAGCTTTTTTGTGATATTGCGATGGATTCATGACCTACTGGGCTTGGACGGGGATATCGCCGCTCAGATGAGGCTGTTGCCGTCAAAGACCAAGTACTAAACTTGAAGGGCGAGTTGGAGATGATAAGAGCATAGATGTGTTCGGCACATGGCGGGAAGATCAGGTTACTTGCATCCTCATTTTTGGAGTCGCAAACAGGGAATGAATTACATGTGACAAAGCCTGGCTGTCTAGATGATCTAGCAATGTTGTAAGCTGCACCACAGGGTTTTTAGTTGATCAGCAAAATTACAGTCTTGAGCGGGCTGCCTGATCAATTTCATATGGATCAAGTGAAGAATCAATCTTTGGGGCAGAGTGATCAAGGCAAGTTTGTCTACAAGCACATGGGCTAGGTTTGCGCCTGGTTGACTCGAAGAGACGGCTGTTACATACCATAACGCCGATTCTAATTCTACGGATAGCCACTGCCTGCACAACGTACTTGAATCGAAATCATTCCACCCTTCACCTGACCAACTTACAGAATTGAAAGACTCTTGACTCACTCGTGACGAATGTTGACTTGTGGAATAAGCCCATGAAGGACTTCCGATCTCTCAAGGCAGCTGTCAGAAGGCAAGTTGCATCTGCATGCAGGGATCAGCCCCGGCCTTGCGACCCCGGAATCTCCTGATTTGTGAACCTCGGCATCGATTCGGCCAAGCCCTTCGACCTGCAAGAACCACGCAACCGCCTACCCAAACTCTCAGCGTCCTTCAAAAAGAGAGGTGCGAGGGCCAGCCTCCTGACTGACCGCTCCCTCTCCAAATGGTCCCAGATCGAGGCCCTCACCATCTTGACCCTCGTTCGTTCATGACGCCCAAATGACCAGCAACCCGACCTTCGCCCAAGCGCAGCAGCGCCTCGCCGAGCGCCGCGCCGCCCGCGAGGCCCAGGCCCAGGCACGCCTCGCCGCCGAGCAGTCCGCCTCCCAGCTGCGCGCCCGCATCTCGTCGCACCCCTCGCCGCTCCTCCGGGGCCTCGGCGGCGGCGCCCTGTCGCTCTGGGACGCCGTGTCGTCGCCCGAGGGCACGCGGCCCGCCTTCCGCGTCGGCCAGGTCGACGCCGAGCTGCTGGACGAGGAGCTCGTGCAGCTCCTGCGCGACCAGGTCGGGGACGCCCTCAAGTACGTCGGCGGGCTGGGGAGCAACCTCAAGGAGGAGTGGTCCGCCGAGATCCTGCTGGTCCTGCGCGCCGTGCTGTTCAAGCTGACCGTCTGGGACCACGACGCCACCTACGGCGCCGCGCTGCAGAACCTGAAATACACAGACGCGAGGCACGACGGGCCCGTGCTGGTGCCGCCTACGAAGCTGCAAAAGTCGCTCTACGGACTCATCACCGTGGGAGGGAAGTACGGCTGGACGAGGCTTGAGAATTGGCTGCTGAACCAGGACAACGGATTCGACACGCCAAGCCCACGGGCCCAGAGGCTGTCGCGGCTGACATCTGTTGCGGAGAACGTCCACTCTGTGGCTGCATTTGGCTCGTTCCTGGTATTCCTCCTTCACGGCCGGTACAGGACATTACTAGACAGGATACTGCGCATGAGACTGGCTCCGCCCACCAGCCAGGTCAGCCGCGAAGTTTCCTTCGAATACCTCAACCGACAGCTTGTCTGGCACGCATTCACAGAATTTTTGCTATTCGTCCTGCCGCTGATCGGCATAAATAAATGGCGGAGGTGGCTCAGCCGGACATGGAGGAAGACGAAGAAGGCCATATCAAGCGGCGGCGATGGCGACAGCGACGAGAAGCAGGGCGAGTACTCGTTCTTGCCCGAGCGGACATGCGCCATATGCTACCAGGATCAAAACACAGCGTCCTCAGAACAAGAGGTCCTGGCTGCAGCAGCGTCCAGTGGAGTGGTTGGCTCCGCGCAGACAGATATCACGAACCCCTACGAGACAATACCTTGCGGCTGTATATACTGCTTTGTCTGCCTTGCTACGAGGATAGAGAGGGAAGAGGGTGAGGGCTGGACATGTCTCCGGTGTGGAGAACAGGTCAAAGAGTGCAAGCCATGGAGTGGAGATGTCCTCGAGCCTCCGAACAAGTCGCCGACGAATAAGGCGGTCATGTTTGCGGACGATGTCAAGGACACCCAGACAGAGACAGAGAGTTCTCAGGCGGAGTATGTCGATGCGGTCGATGACCTGACAGAGTCGGCGTCGACAGTCAAGGCACAGAGCAGCGACGACGACAGCTCTGCGGACGGGGATTCGGAGGAGTACGATGAGGAGGAAGGTGAACTCGGAGATGACATGGAGGGCTTTTGAGCATCAACGATGGTGGCACTCTACATATGACGGGCGTTAAAGGTCCAACTTGGAGATACAAGCAACAGCAATATCACGGCCAAGGTTCAGGCCGGAAGCTGTTTCCACATAAAACTCCGCATTCGACTGAGTCTCCCAAAACACTGCGGCTATTACGGCGGGTGGGTCATGTCCTATGCCTCTCTGACCGAATGTCGGCCCTGTAGTGATCTCAGTTGGTAAAGCCAAACATGAGCACCGAATAAGCGAGATCCCAACTCTTGTGTCGCCAACCTGCCGGTCAAGAACCAAGCTCGCGACCCTCTAATGTTTCGGCCCCCATGGCGGGTCACTTTTGTGATCCTGTGGTCTTACAAGGGGACATTCTCTGTCCGGATGCGATCAAGCGCACACACTTGGACATGAGAGGTGCAGCAGCAAGACCGTGAGGGATCTGCTCTAGATGTACAGTGTCAGAGTGAAAATAGCTTTCAGGGCTCGCTAGGTTATTTCGTGCTCATCTAGTCGGATGAATTGAGGTGTGTGTGTGAAGATTCACATGCAAACGGGACCTTCTAAAAATGACGTCGGGCCTCTGGAAACGGTCGTGCTCGAAACGAAACACCACCAACAGATGGCGCTAAAAGCGGTCGAGGCCGCTTATCTTATCGAGCGCCCCCTGGCACCTGGAAACTTGAGCTCCAGAGCCAATCCTCGAACTGGGATGGGGAGGAAGGGGCCCGCCTGCGCGCCCCCAGTTGCCAGCACAGACGAGAACCAAATAATCCCCGAGCACGGCACATGGTGCAAACACAACATCCAAAAGATCCACTCCTCACACCCCATGCCCACCCCCGGCTTGCGCAGATCTTCACCGACACTGTGACTCCGCTCCTCTTGCCTGTCGTTGGGTGCGTCCCCGTTCCAGACGCGTTCACCCACTTGGAGAAAAGAAAAAGCAAATAGAAAGACAACAAAAAATCTTGCCCTCCTTTTCCCCTTCCCGTCAGAGGAGAAAGACTCTTCGATATAATGCGACTCTCCAAGCTGTAGTCAAGCCTGCGAAGGTCGAGCCCGAACCAACCCCCAGACATGCCCACCATCTTCTCCTTCGAGCAGGGCAACGAGCGATCGCGCTACCCGACCGACTCCTCGCCCTTGCTGGGCCGCTTCCGCGCCGTCCCGCGGACCGGCGGCGGCGGTGGTGGTGGCGTGAGCAACAGGCGCGGCAGCCTCGGCTTGTTGACGCGCGCGTCGTGGCGTAATAGCGTGCACGTCGGGTACGGCGCCACCGCGTTGCTGGCAGCGGGCCTGGACGATGATGATGAATCTGACGAATCTGACGAGACCGATGACGACGAGGACGACAATGACGCGGCCGGTGGTGGTGAAGGGTATGATGGTGCTGGCGCTGGGACGAGGAGGAGGAGGCGGATCGCCGTGTGGTGTAGGAGGAGGTGGAAGAGGATGAACGACCTGTGGATCAACCCCAAGCAGGGCGCCGTCAGGAGGGTCGCGAGCGTGTGGTACTCGCGGTGGTTCGTGCTGGTGGTGCTCCCCGCCGCCCTGGCCGTCGGGTGGTGCGCGATCCCGTTCCCCCAGTACCCGCTCAAGGACGGTCCGGACGACGACAACGGTGGCGGTAATAACGACGGCTCGTCCCCTGGCCACCACAAGCCGCGGGGGCACGGCAGGGCAAAAGCCGAGGTCAACTTCTGGTTCTTCCTGTTCGTCTACTACGCCTTCTACAACCTGACGGCCCTGGTGTGGATCACAAAGGTGTTCAACCTCTACAGCCTGAACTGGTGGCCGTCGACGCTCGGGTTCCCGCTCACCATCTGCATGATCGCGGTGCTGGGCACCGTCGGCCCCATCGCGCTGTACTACATACCAGAGGCCGAGTTCCTGACGGTGCACAACACGGTCTGGATCACCTGGACCTTCTGCATCATGGCCATGCCCGTGGTGATCGCGAGCTTCATCCTGCTCACCAAGGAGCGCCACATGGGGCTGCGCAACTCCCTCTCCGAGACGCAGCGCATCTTCACCTCGTCGTGGTGGGCGGGCGGCGACGACGACGGCTTCGACTCGCCCGAGATGAGGGCCAACCAGCGCCGGCGGCCCGACCACCAGCACGTGTGGGACGAGAACGAGAGCGCCCTCCGCATCGCCGCCGGCCCCGCCCTGCGGCCCACGCGCAGCAACCGCATCCCCGTCCGCCTCAAGCCGCGCTTCTTCCCCGCGTCGTTTGTGCGCTTCGTCTGGTTCTGTACGGCCTTGTTTATCGGACTGCTCGCGCTCGTGATAGGGGAGGCGTACGCAGAGGTCTACCTACGGACGTTGCCGCACAACAGCTTAGACACGATAGTGTACGTGTACGGGTGGATCTCGACGGTCTATCTCCTGGACGGTTTGACGGGGTGGATATTGGGAGGGAACCAGGGCGAGAGGGTGGGGAGCTACCCGTTGAGTTGGGTTTTCAAACTGTCAGTGATCCCGGTAATCCCTCGTGCCTCCTTTGGGCTCAGAAGCTGACATCCGAGCACAGCTATTTCATGCTAACATACCAAACCTACGTCCGTGCGCTGTACGCCCGACTCCGCTCCCCGAGCCAGTTCATACTGCTGCAGGTCCTCTCCTCCTCCGGCCTCATCATCCTCACGCCCATCCTCCTCTCCGCGCCGGTGCACTGGCTCCTGACGGCCATCGGCGTCAACGGCCAGTCGTACGCCGCCTACCAGAAAGTCGGAGTCCGTAACGTGTTCATCCGCTTCGTGGCGGAGAACGCGTCCATGCTCTGCTTCCTGGGCAGCGTCGCGACCCTGCACTTTGGCGCCAACAAGGCCGTCTACCCCTACTTCAGCTTCGACGAGGACGACTCCACCGTCAGCGGGGACCCCTACGACTACACCTTCGAGCTGACCTTCTACGCCTCGGCCGTCACGTGGGCCTGCGAGCTCGTCGCGAGCTGCATCGTCGCCGGGCTGATCAAGTGGATCTACGGCGTGAACGTGGTCACCGAGGGCAGCCTGGACCTGGCCGTCTGGCCGGAGCTGCTGCCCACGAGTGTGGTCGTCGTTCTGCATGTGCTACAGAACATGCTCTTCTCAATTGTGAGGCTGCAATTCCGCTAAGCGCAGGTTTGATAACAAGGGGCCGCGGGCGGGCATTCCGCGTTGGTCGAACCGGGCCAGACCTGCACAACAGAATCATCCTAACCCTCTTTCGAACGAGACCGCCTAGGCAGACAGCATCGAATGAGGACATGAAGGGGTTGGCAGGCACGGTTATCGCCCGCCAAGGCCGGAATGCCCGTGACACGACATCATCCACTGTTGTGTCCTGCGGGGGCCGCAGCCCCTCTGGGTGCACAGCATTGGAGCTGGCCACCGACGTCGCGGAAGCGGGAGCTCGGTGTTTCTTTCTCAGCTGTCTTTCTTATTTCCTTTGGCTCTGGTTTGTGCTGTCATACATGACACAGCAGGACGGGCTCGCAGGCAGGCAGGATGGCAGGATGGTAGGCATTCAGGTTCGCATAATGATACCCCTATTACCAAGTTGTTCCGGGATGGCACTGCTTTTGCACGTTAGATGGTTCGTACTTACGTTTGCGCCTTTTTCAACAATAGAAATCTAGATGTATGCATGTATCACCTTGCTCTCGTCTCCCCGCATCCGTGGAAGCATGTCCTGTCAGTGCTGCAGGCCGCCGCGAGCGCTATCTCGACGGTCAAGTATGCATGAGACCTTGCCCAAGGAGTATGAGCACCGATCCCGACCGGGTGACGTGCAGCAGAGAACAAGGTCTCGATGTCAACCTAACAGCACGGTTCCGAGGTTGCCCTGCATGCATCAACCCCTCCGGAGGAACTATTTTTGCTGACCGACTGCTGGGCCCGACTCACAGAGACGGTCATACCGGCCCATTGCTGTGGCTGTGGCTTCTCGGCCAC
Organism: Diaporthe sp. HANT25; assembly: GCA_013435955.1. Taxonomy (NCBI): domain Eukaryota; kingdom Fungi; phylum Ascomycota; class Sordariomycetes; order Diaporthales; family Diaporthaceae; genus Diaporthe; species Diaporthe sp. HANT25. The sequence continues at coordinate 2,014,230 of JACBFG010000029.1, read as the reverse complement.
CGGAATCGGGAGTCCCTGTTCCCGCCGAGGCGCTATCAAGGAGGGTGAGGAAGAGAATCTGGTTGCACTCCGATGTGTCATCACACATCACAAATGACAGAGATTTGCTGAACCATGGCAGATCCGGCTGGCCTGCAGCTGTTGTCCGACGTGAAGCAATTTCCCGCCCGAGAACGTCCGGCTGGATCTGGGCGGATTGCAGCGACATATTCAGCTTGGAGGCGCTGGAACCTGCCGGCAAGCGTACCCAGTATGAAAATACATTATAGACATGACATAATGATAGGATATAATATCTGGGATGGTGGTCGCTTCATCTGTGACTTGCGGCTTAAGGGTAAATAATGTCGGCCAGCAAGGTCGTCAGACTAGGCTGCTTCCTGTGGGATGTGTCTGTCGCCTTGGAGAATTGGGATCTGTGCAATGCCTTCCTTCTCTCGTAGCCTGGTACTCACACACGGTACTCACACACGGTACTCACACACTTAGATTGCATGTCTTTCACTTGCGGCACTGGTTGCGTTGCAAGTCATATGTATCAGTCCCACGTCCCACGTCTCGCGGACTGGGGAGCGCTTGGCTTGGCCTACCATCCAACGCAGAAAGGGTGGTTGTGCACCCAAGCGCGGAATGCATCTCCGTCGCAGCGGGACCGGCAAAGCCTCTCGGCAGGACAGGCGTAGGATGCCGTGGACTGCGGTGAGTTTCGGCTTGAAGACCCCACTTGACTCAACCGTTCCGGCGCAACATCGGGAGATCCACAAGTGAAACGCACAGACGGGACCGGCGCCGTTTGTCAAGCGGGAAGGCGGCTAGGGGAACCCGGGCCCAGATTCTGGACTGCCTCTGCCGGTGGTGTGGTCAGCGTTCCCCGGTGGTGGAAACAACAACAACAGTCGAAATTTGTGTTTGATTGGCCGTCTTGATTGTATAGATGGATGTGAGAATGATCCCCTGGTAAGTGTTAGTGTTGTTGATCGCAACTATCGTAGCTGCTTTTGCCAATAACCCATGCGGGCATAGGTGGCCAAGGCCTCACTCTTCCTCGTCAGACTGGCGGTGAGATACCATCAAAGCATCAAGCCTTCAGACGAATGGAGACATAGGCCGAGTCATAGTGAAGAGGGGGGGAACGGATGTTGGATAGAAGGGCAACCAGTCGTGGCGCTTAGGTTGTCTTGCTGACTGCGCCTGTTGACGGCTAGCCATGCTTAAAACGAACACTAATGCAGATAGACCATGAAATCGCCGGTGACGCTAGAATGCTTGACTGACTGACTGACTACAACCAGCGTGGCAAGAATGATTTGGGAGGAGCGTATGGTGTCGATCACCTTCCCGTCATGTTCTCCCGTGCTACTTGGATGTGGCATTTGCAGACGAGGTACAGGTAAACCGGCTCTGTGAGCCGTAGAATGAGCCCATCTCGGGCTGGGGATGAACATGGCTGGCACGGCAGATTTGTTGAGAGGAAGTGAACAGTAGTACTCTAGGTGGCCCAGGTGGCCGGTGGCCAGTGGCCGTCATCAAGGAGGGGGGACATGGGATGCCGAGAAGGGGAACCCTTGATTCCGAAGGTGGATACGAACATTGTGGTCAAAACCATCGTGGCGTCGCCCAGAGTGATAATGTGCATAGTAAGCCGATGAACTGTCACTGACGGCTGTCGAGGGGTCCAGAACTCTGACCTGAGACGTTGGATCCCAAGTAGCAGGAAAATATGGAGCGTTGAACGCTGTCAGACGCGGCCAATGACATGGCCCAGCGCCTGCCTGGTGGGATACCCGTTAACAGCTCGAAGGGCTGGCACCCGGAAGGCCTCGGCTGGCGGAACCCGAAGGGTGTACGCAGAGACGCAGGGCCGAGCAGGGGAGCACGCCACAGGCGATGCAGATAAGGCAATGAGTGAATGAGATTGAAGGACTTTGTGCTGTGCCGACGGTGATGGTTGTCGCAGGCATCAGTGAGGGACACGTCAGATTTGCGAAATGCGGACTGAGCGAACACAAGGAGCCGGCGTTGACCGGATCGCCAGCTGGAGCAAGCGACTGGTGGATGTGTTGATTAGAAGGGCTGTGATGGAGGGCATCCTCAGGCAGGGCCCAAGGCTTTCCAGGCCGCCTGCAGCAGAGGCTGGGCCCGTTACAAGTGGGATGGTCCTCGTGTGGGTGTAGAGCAGGCCCTCGTATCCACGCAGGCAGCACGTAGGCGAGTCGGGGAAGCGTGGGGATGGTGTCGACAAGCTGTGGGATCTGGGCCTGGGTCTGGACTTGGGTTTGTTTAGGGTGTGTATGTAGATGGTGGGTGATGTGAGTGGGTGTGGTTTCGGACGATGGAGCTGCTGTCCACTTGGGCTGCGCCTGCGAGCATGCGTGATGATGGTGGTGGCAGTTGGGGTGGTGTGAATGGGATGTACTGTAGTTGAGTTGACAGCCACAATGCAATGTGACATGCAGACTGACTGAGTTCTCGGGCGGCTTCTAGACGACGTCCTGGATGCCGTAGACCTTCTCACGGCGGCGGGTCGGACCCTCATCGACAGGAACAACGGCCTGATGAGGCATGGATGGGCGTTTCAACGGGCGGGCGTTTCAGGGGCATCGGTCCACCTCTGGAGCTCCCATGCCGGGAAACCAGGGAAGTCTCGCAGGCAGAGGATGGATCGTGACGGGGCAGCCAGGGAAGGGCTCGTCAGGGCAGGGCTACTTGTACAACGTACATGGAGTCTGTTAAAACTTTTGCCTGGATGGGCGGACGGGGAGCGAGGGCGGTCTTGTCGGAACTGCAGGTTGCCGAGACCATAACGACCTACAGCGCATCGAGTCACATCGTTCCTGTTGTGCTCGGAACGACAAACAAGGTCCTGAGGCCTGATGAGGAATAGGAAGGCCAACGATCGTGGGGATTCATGTCGATGTCCCGCGACGCGTCCACGCCCGGTGCGTAACTGCAAACGTGTCTCACTGAGGAGGGGTGGGGGTGAATATTCTGGTTAAAGTTGCCTGATAACTCTTAGCAGGCAGGGCAGGGCGGTGCTCGTCATCTATCATCATCATCAGCAGCTTATCGGGGAGCTGCGCAGGTGAGAGAGCTGGCGAAGGCTGGTGCGAGGTGGGGTCGAGGAGAATTTTGGCGGGGTAACCATGGTTCCTAGGAAGGAAGCTCTTGGTCCCTGGTCTGCCTTGTTCAAGCCCATATCCCATCCCATCCCACCTGCTCCAACACGGACCTGCCATTTGCTGTGTACGAGAACAATCCCGGAAGGAGCTTCCCACTGGTAAGAACAGGTAGCACAGTACTTTCCGTACACGGTTGCGGTTCTCAGCCAGTCGAGTTCACGGATTCTGGGGTGTGGACAGTTCCAGGCCTCGACTTGATCTCGGATGTCCTGCCTTGTCCTGTCTTGCCCTGACCAGTAGACAGAGACACTGCACAGGGGGCAGAGACAAGAGACACGAGCACAAGCACAAGCACACACAACCACAAACATCGTGAACCAGGAACAGAAACAATAACAGCAACAGAAAGCAGGAACCCCCAACCCAGCCCTCAGTTTTCACACCCTGTCTCACGACCTTACATTACATAGTGCATTGCTCTGTCTAAGACCGCTCCACCCACACTGATTTGGGTAGCCTTGCTTTCTTGTGCCTGCTCATCCCGGTTAGGCTCATCTGAATTTTCTCTCTTCCCGTTTTTCTGGTCCTGCCGTCCCGTACAACAGCTTCCGTATTGCCCTTAGCAAACCAATATAGGCCGAGTTTTCTTGAGGCCTCATCCTTCCTCGAGCAGCAAGCCTGTGATTGCTTCCCGCACGAACGACCATCTCGGAAGTACAGTACAGCAACCGACTGCAAGAGGCTCCTTGGCCCTGAACCCCTCTAACCACTTGGGAATAGCAGCTAGATATCCTAGGTATGTAGCAACGCTCTCTCGCTCTCTTCTGGACTATAGATTGCAGTTAGATCGCACAGACTTCCTGCCTGTGTGACTGCCAGCTTGTGCCACGATACACACACGCATACTGGGGCTGCTTGCCGTCTGGTCCTGCTTCTGGTCCTGCTCCTGCATTGCCCTGCTTGTGCACACAAGGCTACCTGATTCGCACCCTGTCTCCCTCGTCTGTCTTACTGTTACCACCCGCCCTTTCAAGTTACCTGGTACGGCAACAACCTTGTGCGCAATTACTCACGTACACCCAGCTCTTTCGCGCGACACACCCCTCCTCATCAGCTCTAGCCTTGCACACTGCGCCAACAATTTTCTTCCTAGATAACGACCGTCCTCTCTCACCACCTCTCCTCGCCCTTCCCCCTTCCTTTTTTTCTCTTTTCCCCTCTCCACCATGCCACCAGCCTCTGAGCCCCAAGGCAACCTGGCCACCAACCCAGACGCCTCTGCATCCGCCGCCGCCCAAAATGCCTCGGGACGACAGCCCACCGCCTCCTCCTCCACCTCCGCCGAACTCGCCGGTGCAAAGATAAGCCTCGAGAAGTCCCTGCGCCGCTTCCCCGACTTCCCCATCCCCGGCATCAACTTCCTGGATATCATGCCATGGTTCCTCGACCCAGCAGTCCACGCAACCCTCCTCCGCTCCCTCGAGCTGCAGCTCCTTCACTTTGGCGACGCCGATAACGCCATCAAGCCCGATGTCATCGTCGGCCTGGACGCCCGCGGCTTCCTGTTCGGCCCAAGCCTGGCACTGCGACTGAACGCCAGCTTTGTGCCTGTCCGCAAGCAGGGCAAGCTGCCCGGCCCCTGTGTCACCGCCGAGTACACCAAGGAGTACGGCGTCGACTACTTCCAGATGCAGGAGGGCGCCATTAAGCCGGGACAGAAGGTCCTCGTCGTAGATGACATTATCGCTACTGGTATGAACTACTCAGCTCCCTGTCCTGCACCTCACCTCGGAGCCCTAGTGTGCCGTAAAGCGACCTTTGGGTAGTGTGATATCTAACTGTCCTGCCTAAACAGGTGGCTCTGCCGCGGCTGCAGGCGACCTGATCAAGCAGCTCGGTGGCAGCTTGGTCGGATACCTCTTTATCATTGAGATCCCCTTCCTCAAGGGACGCGAGAAGCTGGACAAAGTCCCCGTCGTGACTCTGCTCGATGTGAACGAATAAGCCGGCCGACTCAGATGATTCCAAAGCCCGATCCGACCAAATGAGACGGACAGCTGTCTAGCCCGGGCTTGGTCACACCTCATCTCCGGTCTCACCGGCCCAAACGGTCCGACCACCCGATATCGAAATCTCACCACCTGGCTTGACTTCCACGTGCCTCGGCGACTGTCCAAATTATCATCGACATAACCATGTTATGAAGCGGGAGTCTTTCTTTCTTCATGTTAAAGGCTGGTTGGGTTCTGTTCCAGTCTAATTATTATGGCTTTCTCCCCGTTGTTTGGCTTTTGCTCAACGGTCGTGAGCGTGAGCCTTGAGCCCGACGCCTGTGAGGGCGCTTGGCGCCCCGCCAAGATCGGCCGGCTCTCACCATGCATATGTGGTACGATATGTACGAGTCAACTGGGGATATTTAGATCGTCGTTTGAACGTTTGGGCGGGCACTCGGCTGGATAGATTTCGGCGTTGAAGGTCTCAAAAGTACCCGTCTTTTGATGAATTCCGCCATTTATGTTCTGGGTTTTATATTTGCATTGTCCTGTGGCCAAGAGGGGAAGCATGGCATGAATGAGATTGCGCCTCGGTCAAACATAGACCGCTCTGCAGTTGACAATAGAACATATCGGAGCACTGTCGTACGCTGCGCTGGCAACCGAGTGCTTGCGGGGTGTTTAGTGTGCAAACCCCAAGCCCAAACTTTGGTTCAGGAGGTAAACCCACTCAACAACAGCTGTCACAGGCGCATGGCGGCACATACCCACAGTAATGCCAGCATGGACTGCGACACCCCAAGTCGCTTTTGAATTGTTGGGTTACAAGACCCCGGGTGTCCGACGTGCTGATTGCACCCCCACTGCGAGACCTCGAGACTTCCGGTCGGTTGGTCGGTCGGTTAACAGCGGGCCATAAGACTTGTCCGAACACGCGCTGAGCCCCATCAAACGCCCCATACAGCACGATTTGCACTCGTGGCAACGGCCTATTTTCTACCATCCGGACTGTTCGTACCAAATCGCCATTGAAGCGCAGTAATGTGCAGAAACAATAGGCACTAGTTGCAACATGGCACGACAGTACACGGGGCGCAAATGGTTTAGAGGCTGGGCTCGACAAGAGGTATCATGATGCTCCGATGCTAGTGTACGCTGTGGATGTTTAGGTACATACATGTGTGCAAGTCTATGTGGCATGCCAGAAAACCAAAAATATGGGGAAAGCAAGAGCCGACAAATAAGCAAAATAAGTCAAAAGGTTCTCAGAAGATCCTCCTCGGGTTTCGTCCTGAACATTGCCCAGTGTCCCATGCTACGACCCGGGACGCTTGACCTCCCCGTCGTCGATGATGACGTTGCCTATCCTGCGCCCATCGCTCTCGACGCCATACTTCCGGCTCATGCCGGCGCGGACGATGCCGCCCTCCGACGTCAGCCGGCGGTAGGCCTCCTCGCCGCCGCCGACCATGACCATTGGGATGGGATGCCTGCGCAGGACGCCGCTGGGCGTGCGCTGCTCCTCGGCCAGCAGCGGCCGCGTCATGCCCACGTCGCCCTCCTCGTCGTCCGACACGATGACCACGAGCTGCAGCGACGCGGCCGACGGCTTGTACGCGGGAATGTTAGCCAGCTTCTCGCTGAAGGTGCATCCGCCGCGCCGGATTACGATGAGCTGGTGGTCGCGCGGTGCCTCCTCCGGCAGGATTGAATCGCATGAGAGCCCGGCCGCGTAGATTGTGGTCCACGGCAGGAGTGCCGGCGGGACGGGACCGAAGGCAGGGATGTGCGCGCCTGACGGGATGTCTGTTGGTGGCAGAGGGGCGGCGCCGATGCCGATTGGTGTGATGGCCGTGGCGTTGAGGAGGATGTTGAGAGGGTGTCCATGTGTGTTGAGCACTTGGATCGCGTTGGAGGATGGGCGCTGGCCTGTGGTCGAAGATGATGACGAGTCGCGCATTTGGTTCCAGAGGTTGCGGAGCAGGCTGTTGATATTGGTCGCCAGCGTCTCTGGAGCCCGAGGGATATCGTCTGTGCTGTGATGGTCGGCGTCAAAGGGGTTGTATTCCTCCAACATTTCATCGTCAGGAGGGGCGCACTGCTCTTCTGGCCTGTCATAATCCTCTGCAAATATAGAAGTCTCGTTTCCGTGGACTTCTTCAGATGAGCCTCCACCTGTAGACACATTGTCCACATCTACGTTCGCGGCCATGTCCACATGGTAGAGTTGATGTATCTTGACGGTCGTCAAGTCTCTGACGAGCTTGAACTTTGTATCAGATATATCCGCAAGCAAAGCTCGGTTGAAGACGATGTGCTCATCTCGCCCCAGGCCAAACCCGTTGACTTTGGTGACCCTGAGCTCTTGGGCACCTTCAGGACCCATCTCCAACCGCATCGTGAGCTTCAGACCAGCCAGCCTGTTGACCCTGATGTGATATGTATCGATTCGGTCCAGGTTTTGAGCTCCTATTATTGAGTCGAAGACGCCGTTCTGGCCGACCATGCCAAATTCCAGGTGGTATTCTGCCGGCTCAGAGACCAGAGCACAAGTGCCATTCTCGGATAGCATGCTTGGTGGCAGTGTCCAGGGAAAATACGTGTGGTTGTTCTTGGCCCTGTAGGTCCCAGGTTTGTCACCGGCTTCTATGCCGGCGTGCATATTGGGCATCATGTGCAGATCAAGCATACGGGCGGCGTGAAACAAATCTGTGCGTGTAGCAATGCTAGACCCGGTCAGAGGGAAGGTCTCTGGAGGTTTTGGACACACATTTCTAAAAGCCTCGTCGTAGTAAAACAGCGCGATCTCCTTGGTTGTGGCAGGAGGGACAGGTCTTGTCTTCGTGATATGTTTAGACTTTTTCGGTATGATCAGGGGATGGCCCTCGGTGGTGAAGACGTAGGCGGAATCCAATGAGTTGAGGGGGTGGCTATCGTCGTAAAGCAGGTATAGATACTTAGTCGTCTCGCCGAGGAAGAAGCTCTCCATGCGGTCGGTCAGCTCTCCTGTGACGACATTCTGGATGCCCGCAAAGCCACATTTGGTTCGACAGCGGCGGTTGATATCACGCATGACCATTTCACCAACGTACAGGTACCAGTTGTCCTTGGTAGCACGATAGAGATGATAAGTTGACTCAATGAACTCTGGCCGTAATGGCCACCAGCCAAGGCCGCCTTCGACGTGTTTTTCCTTGAAGGACCATCGTTCAGGCAGGGCGGCATACTTGGTCCACAACGCAGCGTGAAGTAGGTTTGTTTCAATAGCTTCATCCACTTCTCCGGCGAGGATCAAAAGGCCGGGGTAGTATGCGCCTAGGCTGTCTATCCATTGGGATGCTTGCGAGCCCGTGAGGAGGTTGACATTGACGTAGTGTGGGTGGCCTGTCTCATCGTACTGGTGATGCTTGATCGCCGCATGTGCGTGATGCCAGGCGTCCAGAAAAGCCGCAGGTGAGTTTTGTTCCTCGGTCAGCGGAGTCCACAGCTCATTGGGGTCGAGCCAAGCGCTACCCGGAGAGCGCCGTCGTGGAGTGGTAGTGTTCGGTATTTCATGACCTGAGAGCAGAATATGCGACTTCAGCGCATACTCAAAAAAGCTGTCAGCACCGGCGCCGATGACAGCATGACCTCCGATCCAGTTGCCATGCTCTGCATCAACGCCTGCGCCTATGAGACCGATGTCACTTCTCCGGTTCCAGACAGCCCAGAAGGCGCGTTTGGCGATCTGCTCGAAACGAGGATCGCCAGTGAGCCTACTCAACACGGTGAACTCTAGCACCAGGCTCCCAGCTCCCGCACTGCATGTCTCCGTAATCTCAGCAGGGCCTGGGGTGTTGGCGCCTTGTGTGCCCAAGTCATCGTAAAAGAGCGGCGAGTTTGGGAAGAATGGGATGCCATGGCGGAGGTTGACGCGTGGGTATGGCATCCCTGTGGTGGTATAGAACGCGGGCAGTAGGCGCTGCGCAAGGTCAAGGGCCAGGCGCAGCAACTGGCCGTCATATTTGAATCCATTGGGCCACGAGATTGGCGGCAGCTCCAATGGTTTCTCAGGGTCCGCCTCGCCTGAGGGTCTTGGGTTGTAGCCGTTGATAGGCAACTCGCCGATGGCGAACAGGTGCGCACTGAGTAGACCGCCCACCCCACGAATGACCGTTTCGAAGACCTGTATCTTGCTATCAAGATCGAACCCCCTCGACCGAGTGCCATGGCCTGATGGTCCTGGCCTCCCATCTCCATATAGTTCGACCAAGTCCGCGACGCCACTCTGGAAGTCGCGTAGAGCTTTGGCTCCGGTGCCCTTGTCATCGGGTGGCGCAGAAGCTAGTATGGCAAGGGTCGAGAGGGTATCGATGAGAGTGACGGAGTAATTCCCGAGGACATCGTTCAAGCCGAAGTTGTTAATGTTCAGGTTGTCTCTGACCAGAGGTGCGCACGTGAGAGGTCGAAGCTGTGGGACTTGTTGTCAGCGCCGAGTTCTGAGACCAGACGAGACAGAGCGGGGGCGTGCAGCTTACCTCGTCATCTGGAAACGCCAACCTCATGTAGTTGTCATATCCGTGATAGAACATCTCGACGGTCTCGTCCCGGAGGCTCGCGATGCGGTCGAGCCGCATCGCCCAGGTGTGGTCCAGCCATGTGAGGAGCAACAGGGCGATGCAGAGGCACGACGTTGACCATGACATCGGTACCGACGACGGGAGAGAAGCCATGCCCAGCAGACGTCACCTGCAGCAGACACACGAATAGCTGAAAGTCTTCATAGGGGCTTGGTTCCCTGGGAACGTCCCCGAGGAGGGTTTTGCGATGAGATGGATCGAATGCGCTCGGTTCCCTCGTTATGCTATCATCTCTTTGTGTTGCGTTTCGATTCGTCCTGCGGGATGCTCGTGTCGTCGCCAATTAACGAGTGGATGCGATGCGCGCCTATATTCCAATGAATCAATAGGCTATGTGTCGATGTAAATATTTCCGTGGGCCAGGACGAGGAATTCCAAACATGAGATCGACTTCCGAATTGAGCAATGCTGTCATCTTGCCAGGATTGGGGGTCGTCCCTTCCCTTCCGCTGCTGACTAAAACAGTGAGCCATCATTGGCCTGCCTGCGATATGCCCATCGAGAGCCCAGCACCAACTAGACCACAACTCCAACTCCAACTCCAGCATAACTCAGCACAGCATATGAAAGCACCTGGGTGCACGTGCGAATAGTCTCACTCGCGCCGTCGCGTCAAGAAAGTCAAGACCGTCACCTGTGTCGATAACTATGACAGCAAGAAGACTGCGTGTTCTTCAAAATCCCATATCGCGCACGCAGCACCGACGTGTGCTACACAAAGCTGCAGACGCGTCTTGGACCCTGCTGTGCGCCACCGGATGAGGGTATCTGACACAATGGGCCACATCCGATTACACCCTTCCTCTCTTGAACCCTGGATGAAGCGGACATGCACGCCTGCAGCAGGCCGAGTCAAGAGTCAAGGAGATGAGGCATCGTGGTCTCGTATTCCCACCCGCATCTCTTCTGTCGGGTCGGAAAACATCCTGGGCCTGTCCAGGCGACCTCCGTCCTCCGTCGTCCTTCGTCCTGACGCCCAATCTCATGCAGTATATCATCGCATTGGCTCAGCTTCCTGCTGCAATGCAGACACACATGCACATAGACACGATAATGGGCCGCAGCAAGAAGCAAAAAAACAAATTCCAACTCTCATGCACATCGGGCGTACTGACAACAGGCAATAAGTCAGACATCGGGCGCCCCAGACGTGCGTCCTGCAAGCACGTCACCCTCTATGCTGCCAGCCAAGCTTCACCATGTAGTCTGATTACTGGAGACCGGAGATTGTCTTGATACCTGCTTGCTTCTTCCTCGCTACCGACATCCCGGGCCACAATCCAAAGGAGCCACGCATGAACTCTCAAAAGGAGCCTGCTGCATGCCGTGGCTGGACGGCTGGTTCGCGACCATCGCCTCACCTTGCCACGGACGTGGCTTGCCTTAGATCGCCTGTCATCCCGTGGCACATGCAGCACCCGTTGCACAAAGTTTGGAGCCACCATCAGTCTCTCTTGACTCGGATACACGGCCATCTTCTCCTCAGTCTCAGCCCCCTCCACCCTCTTTCTCTTTCTCTTCCCCCGTTAGCAGCCGTGAAGCCTTTAATGCCTCTTTTCTCCGTCCCTCGCACTATTGCCTGACGCGGCGCGAGAATCCCACGGAAGCTGAGGCTGCCATTGCTTCTGGGGTCAATGTTACCGCGTTCGGCATTGGAAGCATTGAGAAGTTTTATTCCGAGGAATGCGTCCGGCCTGCAGTCGGGAAGGAATACTAACCATGCCAGGCCCCGCGTGCTCATCCCGTCCAGATCCTCCATGGCTGAGAATGTCGCCAGCCGATCTGCACCATAGGGCGGTTGAACCACTGCCCCATGCATAAAGTAGTCTTTCTCAGCTCAGACCCCTCCATCGCCACACCAAGACAGGGTGTCGATGTCGAGATTATCGGCTTCTGATGGGGCACGGGATGCGTATCTTCCAATTTCAGCCCTTTGGCCCTTTATTTGACCTTTCGACTGACTGGTCATCTCAAGTCATACGACTGCACCCTTGTGGACTGTCATCCTGTAGATGGCGTAGGGCAGGTTTCGGCCCCCAAAAAACCCCGGGCTTCCATGCACAGGATCTACATCCGGCCCAAATCACACGGCCGAAAGCTATCGGTCTGGAACGTCACATACATGAGTCGACAGACATTCCCGCGACCACCCAGCCACCAAGCCTTGAATCTCGTCATCCGAGGGAAGAAAGCTGCTCGCACACGTCTCAACGACGCCTCAGGCGGTGCGGTGTCAATAATCAGCCTCAGACCCACCGCATGCGCAGCGGTATACTTTTTGGCGGCAAGAGGACAAACAACATGGCCGTCCTTGTCATGACTTCGTATCCCCGAGACAAGGCTGTCAGATTGTCCGCAAGTACTTGTGTGCGCACTTGTGCGGGCGCAATACTGCAGGCCATCTGGACTACTGCAAGCTGCGCAAGTACAAATCACCACCCACTGCGTCTTGCTGCATCCGGCCATGCGTCCGAGGCTGCAGAGGCTCGTTTGGCCAGTGAGCACTCGCACCGCCCTGGTTAGATGCATGGTCCTGCAGCATCAGCGCCTCGCTTCCAGACAGCCGGAACCTGAGCTGGCCATACACAGATGCAGCTGCAGGCGCTGGAGCCACTGAGAAAAAGTTAACTTGCTGCACCGACTGCCAGCGCAGGGAAAAGTGACCAGCATCATCAAGGAACCTCTGACAAACCGCTGCTTGACCGACACTCTCCCTCACCTTGGCCCGCGCGGGGACCAGCCATACCGCCGCAGGATCCTCTTTCAAAGCCCAGTCCCCGATCCGCTTCCAATGTTTCCCCCAGCACCCCTGTTTTTACTAGGCGCGACAACGTTGTGCCCTAAAGTAGTGCATTGCGATTTGGTTCCTCGGGCTGGGATGGGCGATCGGGCAGACACTACACCAAGTGTCATCGCGCCGGTCGGCACCTCCAACCGTGGAAGCACAGACGTGTTATGGCGCTTATTAGCAGCCGTTATTGATCCTTGGCGCGCCGCTGTCGATTTATTCTCAACAGGGCAGCCAGGGGGGCACCTCTTTGCCGCGATAAAGAGGGAGGGGAAGGGGATAGGGGGGAGGGAAGGGTCCCGTCGTGGCTGATAGTAACTTGAACCAGGTCTACGCAAGTATTTGTGGTCTGCAAGGTTACCGCTCCTCCACGGCCCACTCGGTGAAGTACGCAATCTAGGTTCTTTTGCGCACTATGCAACGGTACCAGATAGGTGGAGTCTCCCCGACGTGGGCAGCACCCGTGGATACTGTCCAAGGGGAAGGGAGGGGGGAAGCATTTCACTGCCGGCTGGTTAATTGCTCCGTGGTTTGTCAACAAGAGGATTTGCGGCACTTGGGTGGGCATGAAGCCTCATCTTACTTTGACGCCATTGCGCAGTAAATGCGCTGCACTCACGTCCAAATAGAGTGCTTAGTCGAGCCGATCGAGCAAAGGTACCCTGTCCTGCCGTCAGCGAGGTTAGCGTGGAAATGGGAGTCACTCACTCACCCGCTAATAACTCACTTTCCTTCCTGTCCTCTCACAACTCGCTCCCGCATCCTCCAATCCTTCTTGCTCCACCCTTCTTTTCCTGTGTTGCCCACCCCCCTCCCCCCAGCCCCAAGCGTGTCTCTTGTTTCAGCCCTAAATCTCTCTAAAAGGACGGACCCCCACACGATCAGACGTCAAGGGCCCGCGTGCCGTCATTCCGTGGTACTTGGCCCTGGTGTTGCGCAAACCTCGGGACTTACACGCCCCCTTCCCCCCTTCTACTACTAGCCTTACTCAACTTACACGCTACTGCAAAGTACCAATGTCCCACCCACCCACCAAAGTTTATTCTCTTTTTTCGTTTTTTTTCCAATCCACTGGTTGTCAGTAACCCCGGCGTAATCTTGGGCTGCCTGCTGACCAGTGTCAGTACCACGGGAGGAACCCGGCCCCCAAATGTCTGCTTGTGGTAAAGTTGAGATGATCCTCGGCACGACACCAGGCTAGCACTGCGGATCGAGGCGATCTCGTGGCATATGAGTCCCTCTGCCTAGGAGCCGACCCTTTTTTTGACTTCTGAGCCCTGTAAAGTAGCCTCCGTCTAGAGTGTCATCGGTCATGTTCTTGTTCGAGCTCGCCGGTGGGCGGTGACGACACGCTCGCAAGGCAGCACTTCCAAATTTGGCAGAAGTGACACTACGGGCTTTGAATGGTCTTGTGACTGCCTGCCTGGCTGCCTGCAAGATATCCATGCATCTTTTAGAAATTAGTCATGGCTTGGAAAATGTAGGAGAGCAGGCAGAACATGTGTATTCATTAACGAATAGTAATTCAATTTCGGGAAGTGGCCCTAGGGTATGACAGACTAAATCTATCTATGTACGTTTGAAAGGTAACGGTATCAAGGACAAAGGGAAAAAAAGGTCCTGATGCCAGTAATATCTGCGCAAAGAGTGAGCAGATGTGGTGAAAATCAAAAAGACATGATTGGGAATCTCTAAACATGAAACATAGCCGCCGTCCAAAAAACAGTACCAAATCATGAGCAAAAGAAACAGCATTCCGCCCTCCAGACCAGTAGCGTAATTTTTTTTTAGTTCGCAAATGAGAGAAATTCTTTTTCCACGCACAGAAGAAGAGGTGGTGAAGAGGTGGGGGAGAAGAGAAGTCTATGGCCCTCGCTGCCTAGAATGACCCAAAGATTACCCCACAGGCAAGTAGGTGTAGAGAAAACCAAAAGTGTGTGTTGTGAGGTATCAATTATCGTCGGGCAAGCACCAACCGTGAATGCCACAAAAACAAACAGAAAAAGAACGTGGAGGAAGGACAGAAGAGGTAGTCCATCCCCGAAAAGGTTGGGAGGGGGTGATCTAGTTCCCCTCTCTGCCTAGAAGAAATCGCCGAGGCTGGATCGGCACAACCCTCCGTGAGGAGGGAACAACACAGCCGGAGGATGAAAGACTCGTAGATAGGGCTGCATTAGCCCCGAACCTTCTTATTCTCGTATCCGGCCCGCAACAGGCAGGATTGCGATAGGTCCAAACCCGGAGCAGGCGCGAAAAAGAAGAGAGAAAAAAAAGCCAGGATGGGAAGAACAAAAAGATTCCCTGTCGATAGTACCGGCTGTGGCCGATTGGTGATGACGAGTGCGGACAGGGTTGGCCAGCAGTCAACCAGTCAATCGATTACACACCGGCGTACTGGTGGTTGTTGTGCTGCGCTGGGCCGCCCGAGTGCTTCATGAGCTCGCCGCACGCCTGCCTCGCCACGGCCGCGCTGCGCTGCGCGTTGACGTCGGGCGACGCGGACGCCGAGGCGATCATGCCGTTGATGGCGGGCAGCGAGGACGACGGCGGGCGGCTGCTGCGGGGGAGCTGTTCTTCAGGGTACGGGTCGTCGGACATCTTGATGTCGTCGTGCTGGTGCTGATTGTTGTGGCGCTCGAGCGCCGCCATCGCCGAGTCCTCGGTCTCGAACGGCGTCCGCTCCAGGCACTCGTCGATGAGCTGCTCGTGCTGCTCGTCGGTCAGTGGCGGGTGAGGCTGCGCGGCCAGCTGCTCGACCAACATGTCGTACGAGGACGACCCAGCCGAAAGCTCCCGCTTGTGACCCCCGGCGACACCGTACGGGTGATGCTGGTGCTGCCCGTAGTGCTGGCTGGGGTAGTGGCCGAACCCGGACGTCAGGTCAAACACGGCTGGCAGGCGCTGCTGCTGCTGGTGTGGCATCGGTTGGTGAACAGAGGACTTGGTTTGCATGGCCCCGGCGGCGCGGTGACGCGCAGGGATCTGGACGCGCCTCCTGCGCGCCTTGGACGGCTCACGCTGCTTCTGCTCCAGACCTTGCCTCACAAGCTCGGCCTCGACGTGGACGCTCTTCCACTCGTACGCCGGGGCGTGGCCCTCGTTCTGAAGCTCCTCCATGAACAGCCTGAAAATCTCGTTGTAGCGGTTCTCCTCCCATTTCGCATAGGCCTTGAGCAATGCAGTTCTCTGTTTGAGCGCAGGGCGGGTTAGTGGCACGAATCTCCAGTGGCTTGTGGTGGTGTTTGTTTTTGGATGAGTACTCACGTCGCATTCTGGCCACTTGCCGTGTCTCAAGACACCCCTGTGGATTTTCATCTGCAGGTTCGCCTTGACTTGCGTCTTCTTGTCTTCGCTCAGGGCATCGGCCTCCTCAGGACCCAAGAAGTCCCTGATAATGTTCTCCCACATTCCGTGGCCCTTCCTGCTGAACCATTTCTGCCTGATGTTCCACAGTCGCCTCAGGTCAGCCGGCGTCTTTTGGTCTAGGTCGACCTCCTCTTCCGGCTCAACTGCCTCACCGCTCCTGCCGGCATCGTCAAATCTGAAGGCCTGGGGCATCGTTGGCGGGCTGGACGATTGCTCCTTCTTCACGCGGGCCTTCCTGGCGCTGGGCTTCCGGGCGGGGTGCCTCTTGGCCTGGGCCGGTGGAGGGCGCCCATAACTTGCTGGCGAGAGTCGTGATATTGGGAGCACGTCGCGGCGGTACTGGCCTTGTTGAGGCTGCTGTAGCATGTTTGGAGCCAGCGGCCTGTGAGTGTAAGATCCACCGTTGATGTCTGGCAGGCCAGTGCCACGGATCAGGCCGTAGGAGTTGTCGTTCATTACATCCTGCATGTAGTACGAGGGCAGCCCATCCGGCTCTGTCCCTACGGACACGCTAGATGCGCTGTAGTGGCCAAAGTATGGGGCAGGCTGTGGTGGGATAGAGTCTTCATGACCTGGGGAGTTTTGGATGTAAGGCCCAAGGATGTCATGGGATGCCTGTGTCACGGTGGCTTGAACGGGCATGGGGGAAGATGCCTGGCTCGTGCTGTTCACGTAGTCTGAGTATGGATACATGGTGGAAGTGTTGGGTGGGGTTGGCTGCTGTGGGCACTGGGGAGAGTCCTGCGGCTGGTGGTACGGTGACTGGACCTTGGACCGATGGTGCAAAGGTGGTGAAGCAGCACTGGACACCGGGGTCAAGAGATTGTCGTCGTCGACACTGGTAGGCTGGTCAAAGGCCGAGACCTGTTGGTATATGTGAGTCAAAAAGGTTCAAGTGTGGTCACGCGTAGAGGTGGTGGAGGAGATCGGGGCCCCTTCCTTCGCGTGTGTATATATAGATATACATGTATGCGCGTAAGGAGGCGGGAGAAACAGTCACAGGGGTGGCAAGTCTCACTGAAGAATATATCTGGTCTGGATCTGGGTAGGCGGAAACAATGGATGGCTGTTCGCTGGGGCAAGAGCCGTCGGGCAGCGTAGCTGTATTTGTGCCCACCTGGTCGTGCGCACTATGGGCGAGATACTGAGGACTCGAGGCCATGTCGATGAGAGCTCGCATCCGGGCAATGGTGCACTTAACCCTTTTGTCTTGTTCAAAGAAAGCTGGCTTGGATAGGATGTCTGCCAGCTGAGTGATGGGGCGGCGGTTTGTGCGAGGGCTCAGCTAAAGCTCTACCTTTGATTCGATGTCTTCGAGCAGAACAACAGCAGTGAGGGGCGGTTGGTTGTTGTATAACCGGATTCTCGACAAAGAATGGTAATGGTCTTGCCTTTGGAGGTCTTTGGGAAGGTCAGGGGAACGGTCTTCATTTTAAAGAGAGCCTCGCCATCGGCAGAGGCTCGAGGGGTCTGTCTTTGAGCTAGAGCTGGTGGTGGGCATGGAGTACATGGTACATGGAGTGGAACCAGCCCACGGCTGTCGTAGAGAAGCTCGGTAGCACAGGCACGAGCGACATGGATGGAGAGGGTAGGTGGAGAGAGAAGCTTTGCAAAGGGAACTGTGTAGAAGTTACAACAAGGGTCAGTATACTTGGGTACGTAGAAATTGTGCTCGGTGGCAGTTCATCTGCGAGGTGGACGACGGTACGTACTCCATACTCCATACACATGCGGCCGCAACGGGGGAGAGGGCCCTTGCCCATCGGCGACGGGGCCGCCATGGTAAGTTTGACAGGTACTATCGGTAGAGCTCATGATTCGCATAGATAGCCGCTGATGGCTTTGCCAGAGTGGGATGGAACTATCCTGTTCGGGTATGATTCAGGGCTACTGCGGTCGTCGACCTGGTTGACCAAGTGTATTTAAGGGGTGTGGATCGGGAAGGCAGACTGACCACAGGAAGAAGTACACCATGAAGGGGTGGGTCAGGCATAGGGCTCGATGTCTGCAGCTCGACAGCGCCTAATGACTGGGGCAGCTTGGTGGAGGGCAGGGCAGGGCAGGGCAGGGAAGAGAAGCCGGGGAGAGTCCAGGGAGTAGGGTCCGGCGTGGAGTGCCGCGTAGAACAGGGCAATCCTGGAATAGAGTTGTCCTCAGCAAGGGGCGGAGACAGCAATGCCTCTGGCCTTGGCTGGGCCACATCTGATGCGATGTAGTGTACATTTGTCTAGAGGAAGACCCTCGGCGCCGCCTGGTGTGCGGATCTGGCATAGCCCCCTGCTGGTGCCCCCCCTGGTAGCAAAGCTGGCTTCTGACATCAGGTCATGCCGGGTTGTTGCTACCGTTGCGATGTGTACTATGTGTGCGATATACTGGGGCCGCCGTCAAGTGGGCTGGGTTCTCTGGGGCTGCGGTGCGGATGGCAGCCGGAAATAGGTGGGAATTTTTGCGGCCGTCGATAAGCAATGAACCACAGGCCACACTTTTTTTTTTCTCGCAGTGGGTTCCGTCACTTGGATGGGAGGGCCTGCTTGAATTCGACAACAAGACAGGGTCTCGTGTTGCTCCACTCAGGGTTGCATAGAGATACACAACGACAAGTTAGGTCAACGGAGCGAACGGGACAAAGCCGACAGTGGGGTGACTTCACCACCAGCTCCTCTGGAGACTTGAGATTACCACTCAAGGTGTCGGCCGTCAAGGTCCTGGTCAGTGGGATACGTCCCATGGCTGAGTGTGTGAGCCGTCGCTGTCCTTCAACAACAGGCTTAATATCCGGCCCGGCATTAGGACTTTAGGCCTGGCAGTCGCCGAATGCTCACGTTGTGGCCACCACACCACACCCGGGGAGTCAAGTGCACGAATGGGAGAAGCGAGCGAGTGCGGCGGGAGACAAGTGGATACGGCTCTTGACGTGGGCCGCGGTCGTCCAAATTCGGCTCTCAGCCCCAGGGGGCAGGGCCGCGGGAACAGGAAGGGTAGGGCAGATCGCAGGGTTGGATATGGCAACTCTTGTTGGGTATCCTTTCTCCAGCCCTCAACGCAATCAGGCCGAATTCCCATGTTCTTCTCAAGGCCTTCGGTGCAAAGACCGTCCGGGCCGCAAGAGCAGCTGCCGCATCCAACCCTCGGCTAGGAGCCCAGACCGCGGCGTCACTGCGATGCCAGGTACGTAGCATGATGTACGTATTGCAGCACTGAAAC
>JACBFG010000029.1:1910459-1995126 GCA_013435955.1 Diaporthe sp. HANT25 | reverse complement strand
GGGGGGGGGGTGTTATCTTGAGTGGTCGAGGATCAACGTGGTCGGCGACGATGACTTCAGCCTGAAGCGACGACGGTCGGACGCAGGTCCTCTCCTGTACATGTAGACGAAGGCAGACAGGGTCCGTTGAAATGACGAGGAAATGAGCAGCGGGCAAGCGGCACGGATTGTCTGAAGACCCTGGGCACTTTCGGTGAGGTGACATGACGGTGCCTGGTCCAGGCAATGGCTGATCTTTCTCTGCTCGTGACAGGCGGGGGAGCAGTACACACACAAAGAAGCACACACATCGCACGCGGACATCCACACACCGTCACCCAAAACGCCCCGATGACCACACGACGGTGAAGCAGCGGCGACAAAGAGGGCTGGCTGCCATTGGGTGGTGGTGGGATGCTAGATGAGACGAGACAAGCAAGACGAGACAAGAACGACTGCTGGGTATGGCCGTGGGGTGAAAGATGCCAGGAGATGACAGGGCGGGGGACAGATACGGGATGTACCCAGGTAGATTGACCTTGGCTGGCCACGACCGCACAGCACACCATACGGTACGTGGGAGAGGGACAGGCAGCACGGCAAGAGTGAAGGGGGAAAGGTCGGGGAAGACGGCTAGAGGCGCTAGGGAGTGGGTGAGGAAAAGACATTACGGAACGAGGAGATTGGCTCTGTCCATCGGCAACTCTGAGCGAAACAGGGGTCCGAGAGGTGGAAGACCCTGTGAGGAACGGATCGTCGCCCAGCGGAGAAGCACGGATTGCTGTCTGGCGCAGGCTGCTACTGGCGTTGCAGCAAAGGTGGGCCGCCGTTGCAGCTCGCGCAGGGGCTGTGATTCGACGCTTGACGATTTCGGTGTTTGCACCATTCCCGTCGTCGTCTTGTCTCTCTTGTGTCGGTCGGTCGTTCTTTCCCTACATACCCCCATCCCAGACAGACCACCGCAGACCACCGTACCTTGCCCCCCCTCCCCCCTTCACATCCTGTCACGCACGCACATATGCCCAAACGCACATACACCTACACACACACACACTCATACAAGATGCCTGACGAGCCGATGTGACGAGCAGAGAGTTTTGATGAACGCATAAAGGGGGATGCAGGCCGGTTCATGTGTGGCCTGGGATGGCAGGACCTGACACGGGGTCTGGGAAGGAGGAGGGAAGTTGCTGGGCATCGAAACAGACTAGGCCTCGGGAGGAGATAGCGAGCAGACCAGACTAATCTGCGCAATCGGCACTAACAAGCACAAGCACAACTCTATCCCTCCTTCCCTCCTTCCCTCACTCGGTGGGCGCCGAATGGGAACAGTCCAGACGCAGCACAGCAGAGCAGAGCAACGCATAACAAACACAGTACAGCACAGACGCACCAACAGGCGGAAATTAGGCGCGCACACGGCCAGCTCCCGTCCCAATTGTGAGCATCCAAACCGCTTACGAGCCGCTGAATCATCTGGGGACTACCATGAGAGCATCATCTCGGTAGCCCTTCTCGGTGGGTTCGGATCTGAGTACCCATCTTGCAAACGTTAGAGAGAGCATGCCCACCTCGCGTCGCAGACATGTCATGTGCCCGGCGCCAGCAGAGAGCTGGAATCGGTCGCTCAGCCAGCACGTCGACGCAATGCACGCAATTCATAGTCTGCGATTCGGCAAAGTACGAGAAAGCATCGTCGCCTGTCAAGGTCCCCCCCAGGGGTTTCCCGCCTCCCCGCACTGCTGAAGCCAAAGTGTCGACAGCCGGAAAGCCCATGACGGACATGCTCAAAGTTGAGGCCCAGAAAGACCCTGGCACATTCAGGCCCCTGTTTAGCCCTTGGTCAATGCTAAATGGCTGATGAAATATGGGTGACCCTAGCTCGCGGCACCCGGGGCTGTCTGGCGCGATCTTGGTTCCGCGGTGGACACTGGCGATCACCAGAGGCTCGCCAAATGGGTCGTGCCTCGAACTTCAGAGCCAGACAAAACAACCCAGTCATTGCTCAGGGTCAGCCACGGGAAGCTTTCATGCCCAGGACAGCAGAACCCTGGAGGGGACGGGAGGAAGTGGTCGCCCTAGAACGGAGTCAAGTGGGAGACGACCGGCAAATTGTGGACAGGAGACAAGGCTCCGGATCCTGCGCTAAATTCATCACAGGCGTGGCTAATCTCAGCATGGAATCAAATCCTCAACGGCCCGGCCAGGCACAGCTCCTAGCAGGATCAACGAGCCAAAAACAACGACGTGTTTTGTCGATGGCTGCTGGGCCTGTAGTAGGAGGAGGCACAACCAGCGAGGAAAGAAGGCCAATAGCCGAAACAAGCGCCCCAACAGGTCAGCCTTGGTCACCAACATGCAGCCATTCAAACGCGCACACACATTCACATGCCCACCCACACGCACGCCCACACCTGCACTGAGGTACCTCTATGCTTCGCCATGACTGAGTGCCCTACCTGAGCGTGTACCATGGTCGACTACCTCCGAACGGAGGAGAGTGACTGACGCAATACGGCTAGAAAGCGGGGAGGGGAAAGGGTACCCGATTACAGAACAGAGCACATCAGCTCACAGCACCAAAGTCCGTGGGTACCATAAGGGTGCCATAACACGGCGCAGCAGGACGTTCAAAGACGAAGCGTTGTAACGCCAAGGGGAAAGGTATGAGACCGGGCAGCCGTCTGGAAGATGAGACCAGCCCCCCCGCGCGAATTGGATGTACCTTTAACGTAGCATCCATGCGGCCAAGGGGACTGCTCTGGGGGCTGAATGCAACCCGCCCACCAGTCAACATGCGTGCCGTTCCGTCGGTAACCGCTAGAGCTGCTTTAGGCTAGTTTCATGCAGTCATCCTGGGATACTCCCTGTATGTCGTGCCAGAGGCGCCTGCAGGTGCGGTGCGGTGGCAGCTCCCAGCTCCCAGACCCCGGACACCCACACCACCCCCTCATGCAACCTAGCACCAAGGTCGAGCGCTTATTCCTGACGGTCGACACAGTCAATTGGCAGCTCAGGGAGACCGGCGACGCGTTCTACCAACAGTCCAGTTTCCAACACACACGATGTAAGCGTGAGAGCTCTGGCAATCTGCGCATGGGCGCGTCAAAGTTCTGACTGTTGGCAGCAACAGAGAGCACTGCTGTGTAATGGTAGCCGCCAGAAACGCCGGGCAGGGACAAGAATGCAACTATGACACGACCCAAGGTCGACCGACAACCCAGGGATTTGGAAACGAGGGAACACGACAGGAAATGACGACTGCAACCGAGGAGACCATGGGGGCGGTCTGCGTGCCTCTATCCGTTCTGTTTCGGCTGTCCATCTGTACCTCAGAGTCTTCGCCGAACCCACAGCACTTCCGGCTCTGCAGGCGCCAGGATCCGGTGGGCACTGAACCCCAAAAAAACACGACAGCGAAATCTCCACCTCGCTACGGGCTAGGCCTAATGCGATCAATTGAGGCTCTGCTCTGCTCTGTCACTGCGCTTTCCTGCTCTGCTCTGCCCAGGTCTGCTGTTTCGTGAGGGGCAGAATCATGCTTTGCGATGCCGGCGTTGCAAAACTCAAATGCGACACCGACAAGAGGGAAAGTACCCAGATACTTACCCACCGACATGCCCAGCCAGTCTGTCGTTCATGCTGGCCGGTGGGTAGGCACCGGGGGTGGACAGGCCCAAGGCACAAGGCAGAAGGCACTCAGGCACAAGGCAGAGACGGCTGGGCTGGGTGAGAGGCGGTGGTAGGGGACGGCAGAGGGGAGGGGCATCGCCACACTGTCCGTCTGTCCTCTTCTCCCCTCTCTCTCCTTCCTCCATGACGTGGACAGGCGATCAACGCAGAGCCTCATCGCGCCATGACTCTCCCACCGTGATTTCCCCACTCATCGTGCTGCCTTCCCTGAGTCGGGTCGAGTTCTGGTCGAGTCCAAATTTGGGTGGACGCAGCTGGTCTGGTCGGGTCGAATTGCGCGAGTGGTTCCTGCCCTTCGAGAAAATGGGCAGGCGGACTTTTGATGGATCGACGATCTGCGCTGGCAGGGGACTCCCTGCGCAAAAATACCCTGCACGCCGGGGCCCGGCCAATTGACGAACGGTGGGTCGCAGGGCAGGTCTGCCAGTTGCCAGTTGCGGGCAGGGGGATCCACTCCCCCTCAGGTCACGGGTCAAATGGCGAACTTGCGTACGTTGCTACGACCACGCAGAGCCAGAAACAGCAACCGGAACGAGCAAACGTACCCTGCCTGCTGCTCGCTACGCCTGTGCTCCTGCCCTCATGTTGACATCGCCTACCCGGAACCCATTTTCCTGCCACCTGCCTACACTGCGGTGGGTACGTACCCGCAAACCTGCCTTTTGTGTCCGTCCAGCTGGGTGCGAAGTATCGTGACGGCCGCCTGTCCGCACCCGCACCCGCATCCGCACCCGCACTCCCATCTGATTTCATCCCGGCTTCGACTCGTCATATCCACTCTCCCGCCAAAAACAGTCACTCGATTGCAGAGCATTAGCAATCGGCTTCGAGAGGGGCGAGCCACTTGCCAGATCCGACGATGAACACCCCTCCTCGAAAAGCGGCCCCTATTCTGAACCCGCCTGGAGCGCAAGAAGTCCCGCCAGTCCAAAATCTTCGTCGATGCTTGATCGTGAACATGGCCGTACTTCCGTCGTATCCTTAGTCTGAGCCTCTTCCTGTCTGCCTCACCCTGATCGTCCCGCGGCCTTCCTGGACCGTGGCTGGGGCGGGAGCTGGAGCTGGAGCCGACTGGAGATCCCGACAATGAATGGGACCGGCCCAGAAACAGCTCATCCGGCACTGAGAGTATGCCCCGTCGTGGCTTCGCCGCGGCCACCGCAAAGCGACCAGCAATGGCGCAGGAGTGAAGACCGGGGATGGAACAGTTCCCAGGGCAGTTCCCAAGGACAACTTTTGGGCCGCGGAAACATCTCCTCGTGGTTGCCATGACTCGAGGTTTGTTCTGCGAAGCGCCTATCCCGCTGTGTCGGGACAATCGTGTGGCTCTGCTGTGTCGTGTGGCAGCTCTTTTCGAATGCACCGCGTTAGATCCGCGTCTATGCACCCGATATCTCTCTCAGGGCTGCCAACACTTTCTCAGTCACTGCCGCACCAACAGGCAGGGTTCCCGATCGTGACACATTCCCAGAATTTGAAAAGCCCTGTGTCGACCTGCGCTGCAATGCGCTGTCCTGCAGCCCACCTGCAACCGCGATGGCTGCAACTGATCGTAACGCAACTGTGCCACTCAGCGCTTCCGTCCTGACGGGAACCAACCGCCAACAGCTCTCTGCCGCCCACGCTATTCGCGGTCGCTGGCTGGAGTCGCAGATCGATGGTCTAAAGCAACACTAGTGCCTCAGTTTCTGCCCGGACTGGTCTTCTCAACCGTAGTCACATATGACATCGTCGGCTAGTCGGGAGCTAAACAACATCACCAGTGACTTAGCACTGCCGGTCGGCCTCCTTTCTCCTTCCAGAGAATCGGCTCCTTCTCCCGGTAGGCCAGCTCCGTCCCAACCACATATCATAACAGGTACTAGGTTGACGCGTGCGTTACACCCGCGACAGCGATCAACACTCCATCGCTACACGGATGATAGCGGTAAAAGGATGCCATCCCGTCAAGATGAAGATTTATCACAAGCGTGTTCAACCAAACAACGCACGAGAAGGAGCAGAGAATACTACATCTCGTTTTCCTAGCGACTTCCTGTTGGCTCCAATGCAATTGTACCATGGCATTCAAGCGAGTGCGACCAATGTCCCGCCATGGCCACCAGCCATCGCGTAAAAGACCGCTTGACAGGGACAATCAGACAATCACCATGCCTGTTAGCATCCGCGCGAACACCCTCGGTGTCTCGCAACGGGTCAGACCCCACTTCCTTGCCGTGTAATCTCGGGAACATCAACCATCAGATCATCACTCAAAACCCGTCCCTTCAAATACCCCTGATCCATGTCTGCCCTATCTGTGGTGGACTGGGCGCTATATCAGATCTTCACGGTGCCACGGGACAGCATCTCCCCTTCATGGTGACAAATGGTTCCCGTGATATGAGATAGCATGCGGCCACTGCTTCTATCCAGGGGCCACTACTTGGCCGCAGGCAGCCTGCGTCAACTGACTTGGCCGGCAGCGGTGAGTGGGCCTTGACTGAACTTCCCTGCCAGGCCCGAGACAAGTAGCTGCGGCTTTGGGAAGCTACCTACGCAAATTTCTGTCTAATTCTGCGTGAGTGACAGCGGGCCGTTGGAATGGAGCGTCAAGCCCTGTTCACTGGGTGCTCAACTCACTGCCAACGAGTCCAGACCACAAAGCGAACCAAAATAGACATCCACTCAAGAGCCAACAGCACCGTCAGCTGTCGATCGTGGGGATGTGTCCCCAGGTTGCCAGGGAACCAGGTCACCCCCACAGCCGTCAGAGCAGGCGGCTGCTTAGCCACCGACTCAGTCATCACAGCCCTACCCTCCTCAGCCGGCCGAGCGACGGGACTGATAACCGGTGCTCCATCTGTCTTCTAGGGAATCTGTAGGGGTCTCTCGAAATTCTGGGGTAATGCGCGATCTTGCGCATATTAAAAGACAGCGAGACTGTTGTATCACCATGGTCCTGCCCTGAACTTTGCAGTTCCTCAACAGCTTAATCCAGAACTGAGATGAGCGAGCGTGTGTCTCTCCTCCCCGGGACAGGAAACCATTGTCCGGAGAAATTCAGGCCATTATCTTAGTTGGCGGTCCTCTCGTCGCTACTGCCGTTGGACAGAGAACTCTTCTGATCACAGTCTGCAGTAATCATTGAGGGCCAGCAAGCCAGCCGAGACTGTGAAACAGACGCTTTATGCGCGCCCAACGGGCACTGTCGCCAGCCGGCACACACCAGGTGTTCTGCGGTCATGCGGCGTGATCATCACACCTTCGAGCCCAAATATGGGCGGGATTGGGCGAAGTCTAATCTCTTTAACATCCAGTGATTGATGTCTCCTGCCCATGGTCACTCGACCTGTACCGGGTACAACTGGTACACTGAAACACCAGACATGCGTGATTCCCTGAGGAAATTCCTGCTAGCCAACGGAGGGGGTCCCTGCCGCAAACATCAGCGAGATGAACCCGTCCTCGACCTGGATGAGGATCTTCGTCGTGGCTGGCCGTCCATGTTGATGCGCGGTTCGGCTAGGCAGACCTCATCTATCTTTGCGGAGACTGTTCGGGCTTGAGCAGCCAATACATTCAGACATCAAGCGCGGGCGATACTGACCTGGCCCTGGCTGTTGTCGTCTTTGGCAGACTCGCAAGCCTTTGCCTGCTGTGCCTCTTGGATTCGAGTGGTCCCACGCGTGTCTCCGCTTTCTCGCTGTGAGGATCGCCTGAGGCACACTGTGCCTTACAAGCACAGGGCTTCTGCCAACGGACACATCCCATCTTACCAACAAGAGTAACGCTCTTGATGCCATAAAGGCCGTTGGTGACTGCGCCAAAATCTGCGCTTACCGATTCATTGACCCTGAAAGTCCCCAGGAAACCCCTTGGGAATGGCATTTGCCGAGCTTACACAGCCTGTGTTGAGAAAACAACCAACTGACGATTCGATAATCAACAAATACAGAGCAAAGAGGCGACTGTCAATCCTAGACGAGTTGCCAGCGCTTACCACGATCCGCTTCCTTGCAGGAAGAGCCGCGTTTGGTACGTTGGCAATCCTTAGGGCGACCGCTACACTGACCTGGCCTGGTCTGGCCGCACGTGGGCCGTTTGAGCCTGAGCAGCCGGGTCGCGGCCCGCAAGGCTCACTCAACCGCAAGGTGAAATTATGAACGTCTTATTACGCCTTAAAATGTGGCTGCAAAAGTTTTCATTTCGTGTCGTCTCCTGGAATACCCACCCGTACACTACTAGCACTGCAAATGGGT
This sequence comes from Diaporthe sp. HANT25, assembly GCA_013435955.1. Lineage (NCBI taxonomy): Eukaryota > Fungi > Ascomycota > Sordariomycetes > Diaporthales > Diaporthaceae > Diaporthe > Diaporthe sp. HANT25. The sequence goes on along the minus strand of JACBFG010000029.1, from coordinate 1,987,213 downwards.
CAATAGCGAGACAAAGTGGCAGCAACGTTACTTGCTCAGAAAGGTACCGACCGTTCTGAAGGAGATCTGGAGACCAAATTGTGTCCAAGCTGTCTGTTGTGTATATCACTGCCATCTTATTATGCAGGCATGCACCTGTCAGGCTTACATGCGCACTTTCAGCCCTAGGGATTGGATTGAGTGCTGACAAGGAGACTGCCGTGCTTGACTAAGCAAGCAAAGTGTCAGAACCCAGAATGCGCTTCACTCGAGACTTTCGCACCGTCTCCCGGATCAGAAGCCCCTTTGGGATGTGAGGCATGATGTACTGTACTTCGTGGACTCCGCCGCAGTCAAGTCTACCAGCCAGCCATCCAACCGGGGGACGATTAGTGAGGTGGCAAAGCCCCTGCAAGTCACCAGCCCCGAATCTCGAAGACACACCTGAAGGCAATGTGACATATCACTCGTCACGGATTGACCCCAAAAGACCCGGTAGGTCTACAATATCGAGTGGGGGGCTTGCGGTGGCTTTCCGCGCCCAGTGTATAATCAGACTACTTGGTTGAACCAGACCTGTCTGCCGGTCATGTTGGCGTATTCGGACGCCTTACAGGGCAGGGCTGGCAAGCGGGAGGATTATTGGGTGGATGTGCTGTGGAAACGACAAAAGGCCCAACGTGCATATAAAGCAACGTAGCTCCACCTGTGGATCCGGCATCATCGATACGGCCGATCGCGGTGAAGGGGTCGTCTGCAGCGTTCAAGGCCGTGGGGACCCCGGTATTCAGCCAGTGGGCGCGTCGCAGCCCATGAGTTGTGGGCAAAAAGGGTCTCAGGTCATAAAAGGCTGGTTCAGCTGCGAGAGCTGGGGGGGGGGCTCGCGTCCCGCCCAGCGAGTTGGCGGCTGGTACGAGACTTGGCTCTGGCACGAGGGAGAAGTGCGCAGAGCCTCAAGACAGCCCCTTCCTCGACGGAATATTAGACCGAGCCGCGAAGTTTGGCCGTGCTCGGGTACTTCTTCCAGAACTATTACCCATCACACCAGTTAATGGAATCGGGAGCGGGAGCCCCACGCTTCTGCGGCTCTGAATCCATGGGAAGAAGGGAGGGGGGGTTCACTCCTCGCTCTGAGCTTCACACCGCTGTGGATCCCCCATCCGTAGTCAGGTCAGCCAGTGGCTTGCAGGTGTAATTTAGCCCTGTACGTATTCACGAGCCCACCTTGCACAGACACCGCTGACGCCCCAGGCCAGGCTGTCCGGGGGAGAGTCCAGGGCGATACAACAGCCAAGCGTGGCATGGAACTCGTCGTCTCCTGGTGTGGTTGGTGGGCAAGAACACCCGGAAGAATGCACATCATCTCCGTGGCTGAAGTCAACGCCCTGTTCTGGCATGAGCTTTCTGCCCTCAATCTCAAGAAGGAAGCGATATCTAGCCTAGCGGTTTGCCCCCGTGGGACCCTGGTCCAGAGGACTCAACACAAGGCAACATATCGCGAATGGCCTCTTGCCCAGGAGACTGTGCGCGACAGGTCACTTTCCAGCACGTGTCCGGCCTCAACGGCACACAACTCATGCAGCCCGGACCCCAGTCAGCCCGCGGTGGATTCCTTCTCCATCCCGTCTCTTCAGCCCTTTCTCTTCCTTCGACGGCACCGGTCCACGAATGCGGAGCCGCTCTGGACGCATGGCCAGACCGCTCCGGCATCCCCTGATTGCTTGCAGCCCGCAGCCAAACAGTCACGCACCGGGCCCCGGATCGTACGGAACGATGCCACGATGGACACGTCTTCGTTCTGAGATGAGGGGAAAGCTGAGAATCGCGCCCAGCGAAGAGACCTCCGCAGACGCCGGGGCAAGGAGATAGGGTGAAAAAGACAGAGAGAGAGAGAGAGAGAGAATGGGTGCATATTCCTTTCAAGCGAACCCACTGTGACTTCCAAGCGGGTTGCAACTCACGTGGGATGTCATCTCAATAGATCAATATCGCTAACCAGGACGCGCAGGTGTAGTGTCGAAACCACACCCACACGACTTGTTGTCGTCGACGATGACACGGGCCTGTGCACCCGGATTGGTCGGCCGAGTTCCCACCTCAGACGAAAAAGACCCAGTCGCCCAGAGGCCGGCCGGGAAGCAGATCCTCCCACAGCTCTAGCCCCGGACATACGCAACGGCTTTTGCTATTCTGCGAAGGGGGCCTCGACGGCAGGATTCGCACCCCGGGCTGCGTGGACGACTGACCAGTCAAGCAACTGAGCATAGGGCCAAAGAGAGAACGATGACGGGGCCCCCCTCTGCGATCTCCCTTTGACCGCCTTGAAGGGAGTTGCGCACACCGGGGGTGAGGGGGGTGTTCTCAGCGACCACGTGAAGTCTGTTGAGTGAGACCCTTCTTGATCCTGGATTATGGCCAAGTAATGGCATACTTCGGTGCGAAACAGCTCCTAACCTGGCTGCAGTGACATGCATTCCATGCCTGTCTCGCCTGTGTATCCGGGTACACGTCGCGTGGTCGCTGATCGGCCTAGCTCGCCGCGTGGGCCGGCGCTCAACACCTACCCCCGGCCGGCCGGCCGTCCCTAAGGGAAGGCTGATCGACACAAGGGATGTTATTTACACCGGCGTCGACGTTGACTTCAACGAACCTTGACCAGAAGAGGAATACATTCAAACAAGACCACGAAGGCAACTATTCCCCACCAATGGGCCGGCTTTTCGTCCTCTGCCCTACCGGACCCTGGCTAGGCAAGACACGGGCCTTGGCGTGCGGCCCAGGTCAGGCCGGGCAGGGCAGGGCAGGGCAGGGCAGGGCAGAAACATGAGATGACAGGACAGGACATGGCAATCTTGCCTGGCCTCCCGACCACCTCGAGCCCAAGCCAAACCCACGACGCGGCCTGGTCGAATGAGGCCCTGTTGTTCTTGGCCTTGACCTCAACACGCGGGTTACAAATCAATAGATGATAATGATGCACAGCAGCAAGGCGTGCGGCCTGCCCGCCTCGTGGCTGGGCCCGGCCGCCCGCCGCTGTACTCAGCTAGCTGCGCCGTGACGATACATCAAGACGCATGTCTTTTGGGCCGAAGGAATCGACCGTGCCGCAGGCGGTAACCCAACCCAGGGCCAGTAGCCCACGTTCTTTTTTCCCTTTTCCCCTCCTTCATTTTCGTCCAATGTTCCGGAGTTCACAAATCCCTGCCTCCCACACCACGCGACTGAAATCCTACGACTTTCTTGCAGGTGGTAGGTAGGTAGGTAGGTAGGTGCTGGGTGGGTGTGTGGGTGATTGGCGCCTTGCCGCCGCGGCGACTGCGCCGAAGACTGCGCCTGCGCCGCAGCCCGGCCACGCGACAAGGGAAGGACGAGGCTCCACCAACACTCCATTACCACATGGTAGCGTGGTGGTGGTGGTTGTGATGGCATGCCTTGCGGGCTGCAGCGTGGTACCGTACTACTCTGCGCAAACAAAGATAGAACCCTTCGATAGCACGTTCCCGACCCTTCCGGAAAGGCGCGGCACACAACCAGGGAAACAGGGACCCCTCGTGGCTAGTCTTATACGACACGGCACAGTTGATGACATCAATGCGTTGTGCGCTCCGAGAAGGGTAATGACGATCCTTGATTTTGCAGGAACATATCGACAGGCAAGCTAGCTAGCTCGAGCCCTCTCTGCATGGGCAGCCAGCCCTACTACTCGCACCACCAAAATCAAGGTACCAAAAGGGGGGGGTATTGTTGTCTCTACATGTACATACACAATCACCACTACCACCAGCTAAGCACAAGAAATCCTCTCAATCTTTCCAGACCCCTCCGCCTCCCTGTCATGTACCATATGAGATCCACCGACCCAGGGAGGTCAGCAAGCTGGTGGGTGGGCAAGGAGGTTCGGATGGTAGATGGCAAGAACACGATGGGTAAGCAAACGCAGTCAAGTGAACAGAAAGCCGTAAAGAATGCCGCTCCTCCTAAGGCCTAAGGGTATGCACTTTCATCGATGAGTCCCAATCTCGCCGCTCGCTGTCAAGTGCCTATATGTGCTTGAATGTATCACAAGGGGGGAGAGTGTCATACCGCAGGAGGTCTGTTTCCCTTTTAAGTCCTTCCGACCTTCCCGTCTCCTGTAAGAAACATGTTCGTCGCCGAAACGGCGTCAATCTTGCCACGGCAGTGGCTGACAAAAGCTGTCCGACCAATCTTCCACGTAGGCGTGTAGCTCTGGTATATCTTCAACCCAGCTTGGCTCTCTCTGGGAGCCTCTGTTACTCAGCATTGACTTGATCTCGAAATTGTCATCCCCGCTGGCACTTCCTTTTTGAACGCTTAGAAATTCATGTCGAGTATCTGGGTATTTTTGAGATAGGGATATAACTAGAGCTCGCTCTATAATGATCAAGGTTTCTGAGACAGGTCCTCAGAACCTGAAGCCTGAAGCGATATATCAACCGTGCCAAAACATTGCAACCGCCTCTGGTCAGGAGACATTGCACAAGGGGCTGGGGTCCCACCAATTTCATCTACATTCTCGGTTTCTCTCGAGGCTGGATCAGGAACTCCTCGGATCCAAAGTGTCCGGGTCCTGGGTCCTGGAGTGCTGTCTAGGCGCCCATTTCAGGAACGAAGGAATAGTTGAAGTCCATTAGTCCATCCAGCATCCAGTGCTGCGGGTCGAAGAAGTCGTAGTTGGTCGGCTCATAACTGGAACCACCGAGTCCGCCTTGGCCACCGCCAAAGCCAGAGCCACCACTCGGGGTCAAGGCCCCATTGGAAGCGGTGAGGAGGCTTGTCGGCATGCCATGCGCTGTACTCAGTGGAGGGTCGAGATGCGTGGATGATGCCGATGAGTGCTCTGCGGAATCTGGATTCGTGGGATGTTTCAGCGCTGCGTGCCCTCCGTCAGCAACGGATGCCGGAGGGCAGGCGGGGGGACTCCACTTACAGTCGAGGTTTCCTCGGCCACGAGCTTGGTATTCTTCCCTCCAGTGCCAGATCGAGTCGTAGACCAGACTCATGCTGTGCCTGCAGCGCACTTGCAGCTGCAAGCTGTCATCAATCTCATGCACCGAGTCCTCGTCATGGTAGGATTTGCTTCGCTTCTCGTTACGGGCTCCGTTCCAGATCTGGACCATGAGCTCAGCGAGCCGCCAGTTGAGATCGTTCTGGACAACACTGGTTGATCGGATGGCTGTGATGGTTCGGTGGAAAAGTATGCGGCCGCGTTCATAGTCTACCGACTTGGCAAAGAAGGACCGGAGAAGCTTCAGCAAAGCAAAGCCCGCGGCGACCAGCATCTGCTGGATGTAGTTGGTGGCGTACCGGAGCAGATCACTCTCGCCATGGGGATCATGTGGAGAGGTTGGTTTGCTGTCCAGGACGTAGTCCAGAAAACTGCAACTGGCCCTCCAGAGCCCCATGAGGTCATCCATGTACCCGGGCGTGTTGTGTGAATCGAAGAAGCCGGCCAGTCGAAGGTGAAGACCGGCAGCTTTCAGGTGGAGGTTCACAACTCTCGACAGATTGCGAGACAATATCGAAGCCTGCAGCTCTCCGTACTCGCGTCGGTACACACGCATCAGCATGGCTCGGTGCTCGTCGCCTGCGACGCCTCGCGGGTCACTGGCATTGCTGTACATCTCCTTGGACACTTTGTCACAGAAACGCTCGATTTGTAGACGAGCCTCGAGGTCTGGTGACAGTTGAAACGGCCCAGATTCACCGGGCCGGATGGCCAGTGTCCAGTCATACAGACTCGACGCGGGTTGGCCATAACCTGTCCCGATGGACTGGGCGACGACATTGGTGACAGCCCATGTCATTACACGGTCATGTAATTGCTCGTTGTCCAGGTCGATGATGACCCGCGAGAAGTCGTTGATGTGATGAGGCCTGTGGAGACCGATGAGCGTGGCAACTTTCATCATCACACCACACAAGATTTGTGTTGGGTCTGAAGAAGACGTGCTTGTGGGGAGCGGCCATGTACACAGCAGGCAAAGAGCCTTGACAACATGATGGCTGCTGGGGACATCCCCAATGGTCTGCCACAGCAGATTCGTGAGGGGGCCGGAGAGATTCCCGAGGAGGGAAGGATCAGGATGGTATCGACGCGCGGCGACTGAGATCATGACCCAGTACAGAAGGGGATGCTGCGCGTAGTACTGGTCGGGAGACTGAGCAGGGTTGAGGAAGGGGAGAAACTGGTCGTAGTGGGCGAAGTACTCGGCGAACAGCTGAGCCTCGGCGTCCTCGGTCAAGCGGACTTCCTCGAGCTCCCGGCATATGCGAGGCACATTGTAAGAGCCGCCGCGCTTTAGGTGCAACAGAGACGAGACAGCCTCGTCGGACCCCATGAGCGAGGGGTGCCTGGTGTGGGAATAGACACTGGCGACGACGGGAGACTGTAGCTGGGACTCCATTGGGTCGTCCTCGTCCGGGATGTAGCCCTGCGACCTTGCCTTCGCGACATTACGACGCAGTTTCTCTATCTCCCTTTCCATCTCTGCATGTTTGCTGCGCTTGCCGACGCGCTTGAAGTTGGACTCGATCTTGCAGTCGAGCTTGAGACGGACGCATCTGGAGCAACTCGTGAAGGGGTCTTGAACGACATCGCATCGCAACTAATTCCAAGGAGAGTGATGGCCAATGGTCAGCAACTGGTGATATATGATGTTTCCAAGGGGGACCCAATGGCTGCGATGGGCATTGACTGCATTGGGGAGGAAGGGCAGGGAGAAGGAGGGTGGAAAAGAATTGGGCACGGCTGGCACCAATTGATCTGTGCAGGCAGGCAAGGAGAAAGCTGTGTATCTGGGCCTCAGACTCACCTTCTGTTGGCGACATTCGTTGCAAGCTCTCTTGACGCCCGGCTGCCTCTTCTTCTCGTGGTGGTCTCCAGCGAGTTCATCGTCCCCGTCGGGACTGCCAGGGCTGCTGCCAACCATGCCGACTGAGCTCCTCTTGCGCTTTGCAGCGCCATTGGCACCGAGGCCGGAGGCATGGGGGAGACCGTGGCTCCGGACCGAGACTGGGCTTGTCGGGCTCATGGAGGAGGCAGGGCCTCCATTGCCATGGCCATGGGCGTGTTGAGCTTGGGCCTGGGCTGCCGAGCTTGCGGCGCCGGCTCCGGGGGCTGCAGAGCCGTCCATGCACTCACTGCACGGTGGCGGAGGTGGGCGGCAGGGGGAGATGGAGAAGGGAGATGGGGGTGAGGGGAGGCTGACGAGGACGGCCGCAGGTCAGAGGTCAGAGGTCAGAGAGCGGTATGCCGTTGGTTTCCGCTACCGCAGCACAGCGCAGCTACAGCGCAGCACAGGCGGGACCTTCCAACAGTCCAGGCACGCTGGCGAACGGATCTGGGGGGAGAGCGCCGGTGTCGCGATGGTGTTGTCACTCGAGTCCGTAGGTGAACCGGCTTGGGTCATGAGCAAGACAGTCGAGGTCGAGGTTCGAGGGCCGGTAGCGGAGGGTGCGGGGTTGGCTTGGTTTAAGAAGGAAGCACTCTGCTCCTACAGGGGGAGAACTTTTTGTAGAGTCATACCTTAGGTAGTCTGATTGATAACTACAGTAGACTAACTACCTGCACCTAGTGCTACGTAGATCATGAAGGGCCACCAGCCAGAAGAAAAAAAAGAGTCATAATAACTGGCTGCTCCCTGTCGCTGTCGCTGTCCATGTCGCACCTTGCACCTTGCTGCTGCTCCTGGTGTCCAACCTCATTTCTGCGCTTGCACCTTCCCACCTTTTTTTGCCCTGGTCCCAGTGTCCCCTCTGTCCCGTCGCCTCTTTCTCATCCAGGGTAAGCGTCGCAGGAAAAAAACTGTGAAGAGCACCTGCCCGCTTTTCGACTTGTGAATGGCGGGGAATGAGGCGGGAAAGTGGGGAAGATCCCTCCCATGATTGGCTGTCTGTGACAAATACGGGGCTGATAAGAAGCGATAAGATCCAGACCCCTGTTCGTCCGGTAGAAATCTCGCCCTGGATCATGGAGAGTGGGAACGCGCCCGCCCTCTTGGTCTCGCTTCTCTTCTCGTTCAGGTAACCGGATGCGCATTTGCTTCATTCGGTCCCAACAGCTTTGACAGAGAGGCAGACCATTTGCTACAGCTTTATTAGTGTCTACGGCACTGCATTATTTCACAATGTCATCAAGACAGAGACAGAGAGACTGGAAACAGTAAGTGAGAAATCCACGGCTGCTTAAGTGGCGCATTAATGGGCTTCGTCCAAAGGCCTGTCAGGTCCCACTCCTCGCATTACTGGATGTAGATAGACCGCCCGCTTTCTTGCTCATCCAATCTCTGAACCCGTCGGCCTAAGACGTAAAGTTTATCATACGCTGCAGCTTGGCACGCGCACGTCATCCCTCATCCTTTGAGTGTGTAGACTAATTCTCACTGCAGAATCTAGTCCGAGTATTTGACAGCTGAACAAGAAAAGAAACCAATTCAATTGATAATGCCTGACACACTGCAACCACTTGACCAACGGCCACTGATCAAGGGCGCTCTGAAACCACCACCGGTCCAAGTCAATCCCTTGTCCTACACAGAAGAACCTCGGCCCAGCTGCGAAGTGACTATCATGAAGCAGGACTGGCAATCGGACCCAGCAAGTGAGGCAGCCCTCGATCTGTCGATATTGACATTCAGCAAAACCCATCAACCAACGTATTTCACGTTAGCGTTCCTACCACGTCTGACACTGTTGCCGCACTTGCAGACAACATATAGAACCTATAATGTCAATTCTACTTTAATGAACTATTGAATAGCGCTAAGACTGATTGGTAGGTAGTTTTAGTAGTCTTAGCCGGAGGATTAACCCTCCAATACCCGCCTACGTCTATGAGAGGGCTGGAACCCGGGGGAATATACTCAAGATACGCTCACAACTCTTTCCATTATTAATACTTGGGAGGCGTAGCTTGGGTCCCCGCCCAGTGTACGGCTGATTTGCATCTGCATGCAGCTTCGGCCGCGTTGCATGTCCTCTTTGCTGTTTAACTAGCCACCCGGCATCATTGGCCCTGCATAATGGCAGCCAAATGCACAACATCCCTCATTATTGGCTTGTCGGTCGCGTTTGAGGCTGTCGTGCTCGTCGCTATGGCCCTATGCCCAGTCGCAGCTTTTCACGAAGCGGACGGTGCTGGTGAGATATGAATATTGATTGGCTTTGTATGATTTCAATGAGATTGGAACCGTATGCTAAATGTACTAATTATTATCTAGACTTGCACGACCACGTCGTTGATGATATCTATGCTTAGCGTGGTCCTGTGTGACCTCCACCACCATCTTTAAAGGCTATACGCCTCACATGTGGATGATCGTAGTGTTTCACAAGGAAAATGTCGGTTCCCACTCGACTCTATACCTCTCCACAGCCATCGTATATGTTTAATGTATCACTACATACATGCCTCTGCTTAAACCAGTGAATGAGAAGCTTGCTTCGTTGTCGCTGGTCGTTTGGACGGGCGCCCTGCTCAAAAGCATACGATCACATACAATCAAGGCATCCCCCGGACAACAGCGCTGGGAACAATTCAGCGGTGTTGAAAAACCAAATCCCGAAATTCCGGCAAGCGCTCTTGGTTCAAAGCCATTTGGGGATTTGAACAGCAACGAACTAGGTTTAGACGTGGATCATTGTTATGAGCAGCACACTTGAGGAACGACTCTCTTGAGACAGAGCCTTGAAGCACGCAGGTTCCAACGGAACCCAATTGAATCGACCTTCAGGGATTCCTCTGCCCTGGAATGCGGGCGAAGGCTGCAAATACCAGCACTTGAGAGAAACTGAGTAGAGCTTGGCCGCAGAACACAACCTGATGAGCGAAAGGACCAATCACAGTCGCTCTTGGAATCCGAAAATATACAGTGAGTATACCTGCTACTATTTACCAGCTATTAGATGATTTCATTACTTAAAACTGTAGACGCGACCGTCCATCTCATAAGTAGTATGAGAGTTCCCTCGCATCGAGAGGTTTTCTGTGCTGTCCAACTCGCTTCTGGTATTGTAGAATGGGAGTTCAGACGGTGGTTTTGCCGCATCCAGCTCTCGTGAGAATACCGAGTTGCCCAGCTCTTGTGCGTATACCGAGTCGCTGGGCAACATCCGATCTGTGATGTGACTCTGGTCTTCCTGCAGCTCGAGAACCCGTGGATCCGTTCCCGGCTTCTCGTTGGAAAGTTCATGCCTTGGCTGACTTTCTCCTTGGCGCCGCTTGCGCCGTAGGAGAAAGAAGACAGCGAGTCCCACAGCAGCCAGGAAAGCCAAACCACCCACGACGGCACCAGCTATCACGCCAGGCGACGTTTGTGTGCTCGACTCCGACGACTCGCCCGTGGCAGTAGCACTCGGCTGGACTACGCCGTTTCCACAAGCCTCTGCATTTTTCTCGCTCACCACTGACACCAGATTGCTGGAAGTTGAAGGGTTAGCTTGCCACATAGTGAACGTGTTGCTATCATGGTTCACCATCAAATAGGCAGCTGTGAGAAAGTACCGGCCCAGCGTTGCGGGTTGACTGGTGGGGGTGATAAGCAAGTCCCTGACCGAATCATTGAGGAACCGAACGCCGCTAGAATTGACATTAACTCCAGGGACGATAAATTGATTATTCGATACGGTGACCGAAAGGCCTGATGATAGAGTTATTGTCAGGTCTCCGTCATATCTATTGGGCTGTTAGTCAACATTCGGCCGATCCGGCTCGACCTCGGAAGTCAGGATGGAAAAAACCCACGCATTTTCCGCCGAGTACTGCATCGCGCCATAATGAATACCACGCGAAAACCCAGGTGAGCTCATGCCAGTCTCCTCTTCGAAGCTGTCCAGAATTGTTTGTGGAGCTTCAAGCAACAACTGTTTTTGGGGGGTGATGCAAGTCGACAGAGCGTCGTTAAAGATGCTAATTTTTTCACCAACCCGGGTGTTCAGAACAATGTCGGTAATCGTGACCTTTAGACCTGTCCAACAGCCTGTGCTCTCGCTGTAGTCAAGACTCTGAGTATAGTTGTCGCCGATAACCAGCTCGGAGTCGTAGCCACCGAAGATGACGGACCCGTCTAGCCAGTCATCAACCCACATTCTGCCCCAGAAGATGGACCAGACCCTTGAGGCAGTCTTTCCGGCATCGATTAGGCTTTGGAGGATGGTGGAGTTTCTGCCTAAGCCGAGGGCATGGAGTGTCGTGTACCCGTGGTCCCAGTTGAATCGTGGTATGCCAATGGGCCAGTTCGTAAGATTCCCATCTCCGAATGCTATCGTGTCTATTCCGCCAAGGGACCTTGTCAAAATATCGGGGATTCCAAGCTCAGCTCTACTGTCGTCTGCCTCCTGTGTTGCACCGCCGGCGTCGATGAGACTTGTCTCTTTGGTCCACGTTGAGGAGGCATTCTCATAGAAGTAGCCACCACGCCGAACGTGACATATAAGGTCACCCGATATGATCGTGTCGTCGCAGTATGAGTTGTAGTCGTATATCATGGTATTATTGATTTCCCTGGCAGGACAAATGCGTTAGCGCTACTTCTAACCTGCACAAGAGCTATGCCAAATCAAGGTTCGGAACGCATTTGGGAAGGAGTAAACGAACGCCCAGGGAAGCATCACAATGGTCTGTGCTGGAGAACCAACAGTAACCGTCATACCGACCATGTTGGAGCCCTCTACATCCTCGAGGACCTGGGTATCCTGTATCGGGACTCGTATAGGATCGACGTCGCACTCCGACGCGCCTCCGGCCAGGATGAAGCTGGATAGCGCAAGCAGCTGGGGCAGCATGTTCGGCTCTCGGACCAGGTTGGAACCTGTGCGCAGCGGGTCTTGGTAGAAGCAACCGTTGGGGGCCGGACAGCGCTTCACTGCATTACATACGGTATGTATGTGGGTGGAGGGGGTTCAGGGAGGAGGAATCAAGAATGTGAATTTCGGACGGCAGAAGAGCGACAGCCCGAATAGAAACAAGCGCTGCCGGTTCAAGGTGGATTTATCGGGAGCAGGACCGCTGATGTCGACAGTCCGAGTGTGAAGGATCCTGAAGTGTGGGCCTTTCCCCTGGGCCAACATCGTTCCGCTCGATGCAACTCTTGACATGGGCTACAGGGCCAGCGATCAAATCAACGATACTACGTAGGTCGGTGTTAAAAGATGCCGTCTGTGAGGCTGCTACGGGTGACAGAATAGTCTGGCTCGGAGCTTGAAATGCCACATCTGGCGTGGCTAACGTCCTCAATCTGTGCCGAAGCTCCAGCTTGAATCCCGACATACAGGACCAAGTACCGTTCTCGTTTACACATCTTGGTGCGAGAATTTCTAGATACTTGCTCCAGTAGAGTGCCAACAGATTCAGAGGCTGGGGCGGCTCCGCTGAGCAACCGCCAGGTCGCAGCTGAGCCGATGATCTCCAATCACAATTTTGCTCGGCATCACCAACTGCATTCAAGCGAGATACAAGCCCCAGCAATTGTCGGGTCGTAACTGGTTTGTTAGGGCCCACAGAGCCCCATCCAACCGAGCGGCTCCAGGCTGACCTTATCTCAGTGTTCAGCCCAGCACGCCATAGCTATTTATGGCATACTTTGGACGCATAGGTGGTCTGAAATATGGGTATGAAGCCCATGTGTATCATCGTGGCGTGTAGGTTGCTTGAATTGCTGCTATTTGGGGAGTCTGCAGAAGGCTTGAATATTGCCTAAATTGGGTGCCTTAGGGATCCACATCCGGACCCTCTACCACAAACCGTCGTGGGAGATACAGGTTGTGTTCAATGTTTTCTCAGCAAGGACTCACACTACTTGAAGGCCTTTGTGACAGAATCTAAGCGGGCCTCCTGATTCATGACGTCCTCAACGGCGGTCTTCAAACATGAACAATTTCGAGATCTACTATTGTAGCTGCAAGATATCGGTCCTCGGAGGATCTTAATGTCTATCGCGGGTCGGTCCCCAATCTGATTTGTATTCTGATCCAAATCCCACTTTCATCAGTACCAGGCTTAGTAGGGGGGTTATAATCATTGTCCTACTAAACAGCTGCTATTAAAATAACTAGCATTATAAAGCAGATAATAGTTATTAACTAATAACTATTATTGCTTAGCATAGCCTATAATTAGTTAGATTTCTATACTAAGCAATTTAGTTATATATATTAAGCTAAAGTAGCTCTCTTACTAGGTTTATAGCTTTAGTATACTAGTAGGTATTAGAAATTATAATTAATATAGTTCTTAATTAATTAATAGTAATATAGTTATTAGTAAGTTTATTAAATATACTATTACTACTAAGTACTATGTTTAAGAAAGCCTTAGGTATTTATATATTATTTATTTTCTTGCTTTAAGTAAGATCCCTTACTTAAAATATTTATACCTAGAATGTTTACTATAATAATTCTTATAACTATAAGTTAATTTATTATTATTAGTTTTATTATTAATAAGTTATTATTTATAATAGTTATTAGTATATTTAGCTACTTATAATACTTAGTATTCTTAATATAGTATTAAGGAATCTAAGTAAGAGTAGTTAATTTAATAACTTAACTTAAATATAATTTTTATTAGTACTAGCTTATAAAAGGAAGCCTTTAATAACTATTTATATTTCCTATAATAGTATAGTTAAAAAGTAATTAATTAATGTATTTAATAGTATAGTTCTATATATTATTAATTAGCGTCTAAATAAAGTAAATATCTTACTTAACCTAGATAATGCTAATACTATTAATATTAATTATATAATAATAAATAGCCTTAACTACTATAACTTTAATAATAATAGTACTACTAGTGTTTTTTTAGAAGACCTTTAAGTTAAGGAGATAATTATAAGTACTAGCTAGGTAAACTAAAGTTATAACTATAAAGATATAGTAGTTATATAGGTTGTTTAGTAAAAAAATGTAGTTAATATAGCTAAAATAATTACTACTATCTTAAAAGTACTAAATATAGTTACTAATACTAAAAGTAAAGTACTTTTAAGATGCCTTATTATAGAATATAATTAGTATTAGTATTATTTTATTACTAAGTTAGATTATTAGGGAAAAAAGTTAATAATAGTTAAAAATCTAAATATACTACTAACTTTAGCTACCTACTTCTTTATAGTACCTATATATATAATGCTTAAAATAGCTAGAATTTCTAGAAAAATAGTTAAAAAGATTATTTAGTAATATATATACTTATACTTAATAAAATTTATTAAGTTACTAATAGCTAATGCTAAAATACTAGATATTTAGCTTTATCTTTTATTTTACTACTATACTATAGCTTTCTTTTCTTAGATAATGGCTCCTATAGTATACTAAGAGCTTAATAATAACTATAATTATATAATATATATAGGCCTCTTAACTATATATAATAATGCTAATGCTACTATATAGTAATAAAGTAAATAATATATTTATTTATAAAGCTAAACTTTTAAGACTATTAAAGCTTTAAGTGCTAAAATATTAGAAGATATTATAAGGGCTTAGTATAGTCTTTCTTATATATAAGATAAATTAGGTTATAAAAGTAGGGCTTAGTAGATTTATAAGTAAGAAAGTATAGGATCTTATTGCTATTATTAATAACATACTTATGCTTCTTTTAGTTAAGCTTAGCCTTAAAAATAGCATTAATTACTAATAGTTAGATATAATTAGTATTAGTTAATTAATTAATGTTAACCTTAAAGTCCTTAGTTAAGAGCTCTTAGTACTATACTAAGTCCTACTTAATATACATAAGAACCTTCTTAAATATACTAGGATACTTATAATAAAGCTTAAGTATTTACTTAATAAGCTCTAAGTCCTTATTCTTAAATGCATTGTAAAGGATAAATTAGTATGTCTCTTAAAAGTTTATCTTTATTAAGAGAATCTTCTTAATATTTAAGAAGTTCCTTAAGTAAATAAGAGTTTTAAAAATCCTATATATATATATTAGCTATTAAATAAAGAGGTTAGAATATTAACTTTAAGAGTACTTAAGAAGATATAATAGTAAATGCTAAGGGACTAATTTAAAAAGTCCTAAGTTAATTGTGTAGGGTATAGGGTACAAGGAGCTAGGAGCTAAGAGCTAGGAGCTAGGAGCTAGGTACAGTGTACAGTGCTGCTACATATAGGGTATGCTAGAACAAGCAACACGTATATATGTGTAAGCTAAACTATTGGGCTTAATTTATTAATATCTAATGCTCCCTAATAATATTCATTTAGACTAAACTTCTGGCCTTAATAGTATTATAAGTATAATTTTAAGCCTTTTTTTAGCCTAATTTTTAACTTACTAGTACTTATTCTTACTTATAAGAATATTATAGTTAACTAGTAATATATATTCCTTTATAAATATAAGGTAGTAAATAGCTATATAAATGTTTAAATAAAGTATATTATTTAGGAATTACTTACTCTTAATAGTGTCTTCTTTTTATATACTACTAATGCTATAAATAATAGTATTAACTTCTATATAATAAGCTAAAGGACTACTAGCTTAAGATCTAACTACTAAAGAAGCTTTTAAAACTAATATAAAGGCTACTATAAATAACTAATTAAATTACTTATATACCTAAAAGATAACTACTAGTATATTCTTATAATCCTTATTTAAAATCTAGTATCTTATAAAAAGGTAGTTACTTTTAACTATTAGTATATAAGTCTTAATAATTATATTAATAAGAACCTCTTTAGGCCTAAGAATAAACTAGTAGTTGCTTATAAACCTTTAAAGAAAGTACTCTAGCTTTAGCTAGGAATAAAACAATATAAGAATAATAATATACTATATTATATACTTAAATAGTATATAATTTCCTAAGTACTAAAGAGGGAACTATAAATACTACTAGCTAAAAGGAAACTTTTAAATATATAACTTTATAGTATACTTAAGCTTTACCTTTATAATTATAATTCCTATAATAAGTAGTAGGTATATAAAGTAGCCTAGGTTATTAAATTTACTATAAGCTATATTAAAGGGGTAAAAAAGAATAAGATCTAAAGCTAGTAAAATAAAAGTAAGGGAAGGATTTAGGTTATTAATACTTTATTACTTACTAAAAACCTTAGCTTAGACTTTACTAAATTATTAGTAAATGTCCTTTATTATACCTTATATTTACTAGGTTTAGATATAGAAATAACTATAAATAATAATATTAAATTAAAGTAATACCTTAGGATTAGTTGCCTTTTATTTAAACTAAGTAAAATAATAATAGTAGAATTTATTTAAGACTAGGCCCTTAAATCTACTATTCTTTGCTTATTATAGTATATTACTAAGGTAGTATATAATTTAAATATATACTTACTATATCTTACTAAGTATATCTTTATCTTTA
Organism: Diaporthe sp. HANT25; assembly: GCA_013435955.1. Classification (NCBI taxonomy): domain Eukaryota; kingdom Fungi; phylum Ascomycota; class Sordariomycetes; order Diaporthales; family Diaporthaceae; genus Diaporthe; species Diaporthe sp. HANT25. Next base: position 1,970,840 of record JACBFG010000029.1, on the reverse strand, counting down.
TCTTTATTACTAAGAATAACACTATAATTTAGATTTGCTATAGTCTTAAGGCCCTTAATAATATCTTTTAAGTCTAAGCTATATAAACTAAGGAGAATTAGGAATATACTACTAGCTTAAAAGCACTTCTTAATAAGGAGGCTAATAAGAGTAAAATATATACTTATTAAAGTCTAGTATATATTTTAAAAGATACTAAATTTATTAATAAATATCTAAATAAGTAGGCTTACTATAGTAGGATTATTATTACTAAGTTTATTCTTATTCTACTTTTTAATATATATTAATTAACTATAGTACTTTATTTCTAGCTTAGTATAAATAAAGTAAGTATAATATATTAGGATAATATCTTAGTTAACTAGTATATATTAAACTTAGTAGTACTATGTATTAAGTTATAGCTAACTATTTATTAAGGAGTAGTACTTTAAGTAAGTAATCTTCTCCTTACTAGGTGCCCTTTATTTAAGCTAATATTATAAGATTACCTACTTAATAAGGTTCTTATACTCCTTACTAAAAGTCCTATTAATATATATACTAATAAAGCTAAAGACCTTAATCTTTAGAATATATATAAGCTTAAAAGTTAAAACTAACTTATTCTTAATAAGTAAAATACTAAATATAATATTACTAAGCTATAATAAATAAAGAGCCTCTTAAATTTATAGGGTTAACTTATTAAGGCCTAGGAAGTTATTTATCTTAATATTAAAGCATTAATCCTTACTAATGCTATAAACCTAGCTAATATAAAGCTACTAGGTATTATTATTATTATTCTTAATTACCTAGTAGTAGTAATTTAAGTTAAGGTAATAATAGTATATAAAGTTAAAAGAAAAGACTACTACCCTTAGCTTACTATTAACCTAAATATAAGTATAAATTCTATAAGTAAAGTAGATAAATAATACTTAGGTATAAAAGTAATAAAGCTTAATAGGCTAATTAATAAATAAAGTAGGCCTAAAATAATATTATTTAAAGATATCTAATATAATAATGTTCTTAAAAATAATAATAAGGTTAAAGAATATTAGCTTTATAATAAGCATAGGTATACTTACCTTAATTTTAATAAATTATTAACTTTTACCTTATCTCTTAGCCTTAGCTACCTTTATTTTATACTCTTTAAGCTTTACTTGCTCCTTTAGCTTTAGTCCTAGTAGTAAAGTTAGTAGCTTTTTAATATCTAAAGATATATTTATTTTTCTTATATTTATAAAAAGTAGTTGCTTATAAAAGCAATCTTATAAAGTTAATAGTTACTTAAGTAGGCTTATAATCTCTTTTACTACTTAGTCTTATTTATTACTAGTAAGCATAAAGAGGAGCTTATATAGGCAGTCCTAATTAACTTAGCTTAGGCTAAATAGCTTAATAAATACTACTATACTTATTTTAAATATACTTAAGTTAAGGAACTTATTTTAGTATATAAGGATAAGCTTAGAAATATCCTAAGTCTTATTCTAAATCTAGGCTATCTTAATTAATCCCTAAGGAACTTAAGGGGCTATAATAATGCTTTTCTAAATATCTTAGTTATTAAACTTAATATACTACTATATTTACTACTTAGGGCTTAGTCTTAGATAGGGATTAGTAAAGGGTTTAGAGGTAGAGATTAAGTTAAATATAGCTACTTTATACTTTATAGTACTAAGAGCTTTATTAGGGTCTAGGCTTACTTATATAGTACTATTAGTAGCTTACTAGATATTACTAAAATAAATATTATTTATATTAACCTAGGCTATTATAAATACTATTAGTATATTTTTAGGCAAAGACTAGGTATATAGGGTTTCCTATTAAGAATATACTATTATTATAATTATTATTCTTTAACTTATCTTTAAACTTATAGTTATTATTATTAATTATACTAATATCTATATTATTATTACTACTACTAATATCCTTTATCTCTACATTACTTATAAGGTTACCTAAGAGGTTACTTATTGCTTAAGATAAAGGTTTACTAATAGTTTATTTACTAAGCAAAGTATTAAAGTACTTTATAGTAGTAGTAATCTTTTTCTTCCTTAAGCTCCCTATTAGTAGTAAGGAGTCTCTACCCTTACTTATATCCTTATCCTTCTTACTAATTTAGCTAAGCTTTTAAGGCATACTAGTAGTAAGTACTTAAGGCTTATAAAGATAACTTAAGTAGTTATAAAGTAAGGATTACTATTAAAAGAAGGGTATAAAAGTTAATAAAAGAGGAGGAAAGTTTAAAGGAAAAAGTTTATTATTAATAAGTAAGGTAGGAAGCTAGTAGTAGGGTAGTAAGGAAATAGCTATAAGTAAGTTAATAAGTACTACTTACTATTAATTACCTAAGAGATAAGATAAAAATACCTCTTTTTTTAAGAAGCTAAGTAAAGGAAAAATAAATACCTAGTAACTCCTATATTAGATTATTAATTTAAAGCTATAGCTATACTTTTAAAATTTCTAACCTTAACTTCTTTTCTTTTAACTTACTCTTTACTACTAAGTAAAACTATAACTACTTATATTGCCTCTTTTATTAAAGTACTTATTAGTACTAAAGCTATTAAGTACTTATAATATTAGGACTACTACCTAGACCTAGTAGCTTCTACCTTTTAACTAGCCCTCCTTAGCAAATAAGTAATATATTTAAGAATACTTACTCTATATAGATACCTTTATTAGTCTATAGTATAAGTACTATAAGCTAGTAATATAATAAGATTATTATAAAATAAGATTCCTTATTAACCTTTAATTTTATAGATTTTTACTAGTACTAGGTATTATAAAATTACTCTTACTAGCTTTACCTCTATATCTAGTAGAACATTTAGTAGCTATATAAGTAGCTTAACTTAGTAGTTACTTACTAATCCTACTTAGTAATTACTTATTAATACCCCTTACTATAGTACTATTAATCTAGCTATTACTTATACTACTTAGAATAGTTCTAGTACTTTTAAGCTTAGTAATAAATAAGGCTAGTACTTAAAGATTATCTACTCCTTAGGTTTTATACTTAAGATATATAGTAACTATAAGGCCTACTATAACCTTAACCTAAGAACTATTTATAAGTTTTATACTAATCCTATACTACTTACTTTATAAAAGCTCTTTAGTATAAAATAAAAGGTTAATTAAGTAGCTTATAAGAACCTCTTTTTCTTTACTTAGTTTAAAATAGCTATAGTAGTTATAAAGAGACTATTTCTTAATCTTAATTTCTATATAAAGACTTTTTAGGTCTTATATAACTACTTTAAGTACTAGATTATAAACTTAAAGAATAAGCTTATATAGTAAGATATTCTAGTATATTATATAGCTATATTATTTATTTATTATCTTAATATATTATTAATATAAGCCTTTATTAGTTTCTTTATATAGAATAAGGATATAACTACCCTAATGACTTCTAAATAAACCCTTAAAAGTAGGCTAAGGTACTAAAGAACCTTACTTATACTTAGTACTAGATCTATAACTAGTTTAGTAAGGGCATATATAAGTAAATTTAAAAAGTTATTAACTTTATCTTACTATAAAAGGGCAACTTTAATGCCCTAGCTATAAGCTAGTAAGAAATACTCTTATAATACTATAGCTATATTATCTTAACCTATTTTATTATAAAGGTTATTCTTATTATTTTATAAGAATAAAAGAATAACCTAGGTATTAAGTAAGCTAAATATAGCTTTAGTTAAAAGGAGAATAAGTTACTTTACTTAAACTACCTTAATTTCTTATTATATATCTTTACTAATAAATAATTTAAGAATATTAAGTAAAATACCTTTACTTAGTATAAGTTTAATAATAATATTATCTAAACTCCTTTCTTAGCTAAGATCTTAAAGCACTAAATTAACTAGCTTTACCCTTTTAACTCCTTTATAAAAAAGTCTCCTTTACCTAACTCTTTTAGTAAGGTAATATAATCTCTTACCTTATATTGCTATAATATACTAAATCTCTTTATTTCTAGATTCCCTAATAGGGCTAGGACTTTTACTTAGCCTTATTACTTTAGTTTACTATCTTAAAGTACTTTTATATATAACCCTTTTATATCTTTAGTAATCCTCTTTTAAGTTACTAGATCTAAAAGCTAGGCTTTTAAGATTAATATAAACCCTAACCTTAAGACTTTATATACTTATAAGTAGTATACTAGCTCTTACTACTTTAGCTATTATATTAATAAGTAGTATTATTAATAGTATAGTTAGTACCTAAGGTAGTTAACTCTAGCTATAATATTTAACTAGCCTTTAGCTTTATATAGTATACTTATTAGTTATCTTAGCTAACCTTATTCTCTATATAGCTAGTATAGCTAGTATAGTAAAGTTAGATAGTATCTAAGTAAGTAGAATTAGCCTTTCTTGCTTTAACTTTTTAGAAATAATACCCTTATATAGCTTAGTAGCTTTAGGTCTTATAAAGGTAGCTTTTTATTCCTAAAAGGAACTACCTCTTTAGCTATATAGCCTAGTAGCTCTAGATTTTATAAAAATAGCTCTACCTTTAAGTACTCTTATACTTCTAGTAGCTACTCTTTATCTTAATACCTTTTTTTACTTTTTATTAGCTAGACTTCTAGTAGCTATTCTTTATTTTAATACCTTTCTTCTTTATCTTAGTACCCTCTTTTTACTAGCTAAACTCTTAATAACTATTTTTTATCTTAGTACCCTCTTTTTTTTACTAGCTAGATAAATAGTATATATTAACCTAAAATATAAGCTTTATTAAGCTATAGCTCTCTTATAAAACTAACTTAGGCATTATTAGGCTAAAGTACCTTTACTTATTAGCTAAGATTTTATAGTAAGCCTTTTAATAATAATCTAGGCTTTACTTATAATACTTAGTCTTAAAAGGGAAAGAAGAAGAAATCCTTTAGTAGCTAAGGTAATAATAGGATTATAAGCTATAATAGTGCTTTTAATATTATTATTAATGCTAATAACTAGACTTAGCTAAAGATATAAATACTTATAGCTACCTTAGCTAATAATAATAGCAATAAATATATTAGCTTATTTAAGTATGCTTATAACTTTATTATATATTAATATATAAGATATTATTAATTTAGTATAAAGAACTTTATAGTATTATTAATTTATTAATATAATATTATATAATAAGCCCTATATTTTGCTATATTAATTCCTATCCCTTAATTTTAGAATTTATTATACTATATTAATAATCCTTAAAAGTTTATTATTATATAGAATTCTTATTATTTTCCCCTTAATTTTATATAAAATTTAGTACTAGCATAGTAATATAAGTAGTAAATTAGGGGCATTTAGCTTATACTTTATTCTTTTTATAAATAATTCTCTTTCTTAAGACTCTTTAGATTAATATATAGTAATATATAGTAGTATTTATAATTATAAGTATTAAAATAATAAGGTATTAATGTTCTTAGTGCTTTATTTATAGTGGCATGTAATTGCTAGCCTATGGGCTAATTAGAGCTAGCGCTAAGCAATAATAGTTATTAGCTAATAATAGTTATAAGCTGCTATAATGGTTATAGGCTTAGACAAGGGTTGTTACCCCCCCTATTTTCCTACTACTAATGCGGGCGACTGCTGGTTAGAAATGCTCTTAAGTAATGGTTTAATGGCTTGACAGGGGGAACATGTATTATACATGAAAAGCATGATACTAGTACAATTCCATCTGAATTAAGAAAAAATCATGTCAGTAAAGTAGTTTAGACCTCACATACTATCGATTTCGACTGGTTTTCTTCCAGACCAAGACTAGCATTAATATTAATGTAAACCTCGATCTTTGTAGCCATACTTGATACTCAATTCCTTCCGAGAAATAATAGTTTGCCAGATTCTGCTTTCAGAATTAAATCGGATCACCCTCTGCGTCACTACATATGTACCCACAGTTTCGAGCAGCAGTGAGCCCGATCGACCTTGACATCGGCATTAACAGCGTCTCACATGTCCAAAATAAGAGCATACCATACTGGATATGGGACTATATCATGGTGAACAATATTATTTGATGCAATACCAATATGACAGACCATTGATTCAGAGGACCGCAAACTACACCACATCGACAGAAACAGCCAGCCCTTCAGATTGGCGGCCGTCTGGGAAAGTATGAGCAGGCCCCGTGGCCCTTCGTTGAACAAGCATCTACGCCCCCTTAGACCGTTTGCCGCCTCTCAAGCCAGCTGTCTCTCAGAGGCGTCCTATATGGCCATCGCCATCGATGCGAAATCCCACCACGTATCGCCGTCTTCTTCTTCCTCTTCTTCCTCGCCCCCGACGGCTGCTTCCGCGCCTGGTGCTGCCGCGCCTGGTGCGCAATTCCCTTGGGCGCAATTCCCTGGGGCACAATTCCCTTGGGCGCAATTCCCAGGTGCGCAATTCCCAGGGGCGCAATTCCCTTGGGCGCAGTTCCCTGATGCGCAGTTCCCTGGTGGTGCTCCCGCGGGTGGTGCACACGGTTGTCCTTCCCTCGCGGGTCCTTCCCCTGCGCACCGCGGCTGTCCGCAGTTCCTGGCCGACGCGTCGCCCGCACAGCCTCCGCAACCCGGTGGTCCGTCGTCCCTCGCTCCGGCTGCGGGGCCACTCCGTCGGACTCTCTTGGGATCTCCCTGGCCCGGCGCGTTGTCGTCCGCGTTCCTCTTTCGTAACCTCGGGTTCTCGCTCCTCGGGATATCCTCCGCGCGGAACTTGCGGAGCTTCGCCCCGGGCTCTTGGTAGCGTTCGTGGTCCTCCTCCTCGAAGCGGCTCAGCAGGTACATCGACCACCTTTCGATGAAGCCGGGTGGCTCTATGTCTTGATCTTGATCCCCATGGTTATGGTTCTGGTCTTGATCCCCGTCATTTCCGCCTCCACCTCTACCTCCACCTCCGCCTCCGCCTCCGTCATTCCTGCCCGGACCTTGACCTCCATCTTGTCTGCCCTGACCTTGACCTCCGTCTTGTGCGGCTTGATTATTGTTTCCATTGTTTCTATCCTTACGTGTTGTCATCATAGCTGGAAGAAGATTTCAAGATCAGCACAATATACTCAACGTCGCGATTCCTCCGGTGTGGATTGGGAGAATGTGAACAGAGCAATACGAATGGGGGAAAACATGATGGGCTGGATCAATTCGCCTCATGGGTTGGGATGGGGGGGGGGGCACTATCTTACCTCTGCCCATTTGTGCAAACATCCGATCTATCACCACCTGCTTCTGGTGCGGCGTGTCGCCGATCAAGAAGTTCCTGTGGCCCTCCCGGAACTGGACCTTCTCATCAATGTACGGCCTGGCCTTGGGGCGGTAGTACTTGGCCGGCGTCGGGTCCTCGAGCTCGGGCTTCCAGAGCATGTCCGGGTTGATGTCCTTGTCGCGCGTGATGATGTCCTGCCTCTTCTGCGTCTGGAGCTGCACCGGCCACTTGTTCACGCTGAAGAACTTCTTGACCTTGCCCCGGACCTCGGGCCTGGCCCAGCCCCAGATCTTGGGGCGGACCTTCTCGTCGCACGGGTCCAGGTAGTTGTTCGCGCTGCGCGCCGGCCACAGCACGCTGTCGTTCTTGACGGCCTCCGTGATGATGTTGTCGCGGACGAGCTGCAGCGATGAATCCGCGGTCAGGGTGTTGTCGTTCGCCCTGTCGGTCATCGTCGCCTTGACGAGCTTGACGAGGGGGTTGTTGGGGGCGTCGTGCCACTGGGTGATCCTGTCGAACTCGGCCTTGTAGTCACTAATGGCCCTCGAAATCTCACCGCTCGGCCTCGCCGCCTGCGTCTTCCACTGCTGCTCTAAGCCATTGTCGCCAGTCAGCTTCGCCATGTAAATACCCCAGCGATATGCGAGGAGAAGGAAGAAGTCCTCGACTCTCTGATCTAGCGGATTTTTCTGAAGGCCCCTTCTGACGAGAGAATCCCAGGTCCGCAGACGATCGAACCGAGGAACAAAATCCAGGTCCTCGTCCCTGTAGTCGGGGTGGAGACGCCGGGCTTCCTCAGGGACCGTCCATCTGACGAGCTGCTCTGGGTGGCAGCTGGGGATGGGTCGCTGCACCCAGCCATAGCAACGCCAGTCTTCTTGATAACGGCAGCGGCCTTGGCTGTGAAGTCGCTCCAGCCACATCTGCACATCGTGGGCATAGAACCTGATCCTCTGGACGGGACCGTCCGCCCTCTCGTGGATATAGTCAAGAAGATCCTCGACGGAGACCCTTGTTGTGTTATCTGGAAATAGCGGATCTGAGACGTCATTGAAGATGCTTGCCAGCTTGTCGGCAAACAGTATGAACAGGGACGCGCGAGGCTCTAGCTCCTGCGTCATCTCTGGCGTGATGGATTGGGTGAGCAGGAACCGGATCCAGTAGATCTCCATCTTGTCGAGATCCCTCGGTAAATAATTACCTCCGATGTTGATCGTGTCTCTTGAGAACAGAGGCACAAGGGTCCTAAAATTCCCTCCGCGACGAGGGTTGTATATGTTATTTTGGCCATTGAACCCTTGCTGGTATAGTGTGTTCATATCCTCCAGGAGGTACCGGGGAGCGATCTTCATCTCGCGCTCAAACAGTTTTCTCGTCGTCCTCATCTCCTTCAACATCTGCCGGTGGTACTCATCCTCAGCACTCAGCCCGCTGTCAACGTAGGCTCCCCATAGCGACATGGGTGGCAGCACCGACGGTGGCCTTATACCGGGCTGGCCCTGCGCAGACGCCCGGGGAAGACCGAAGCCCATGCGGCTGACGACCGCCTCGCGCGCCGCCACCATGTCCCTGTTCTGGTTCGCCCAGAACTGGGCCATGTTGGCCGTGACGCCCTGTGGATCGTTCTTGCCGTCCGTCGCCTGGAGCTGGTGCGGCCTCAGCTTTTCCAGCTCGTACTTGCGGTTCGGACCGGCGCCGGTATTCTTGCGCATGATCGCGACCTCCTCGGGAGTAAGGGGCAGGCGGACGCGGCGCCAGGGCGTGTTGGCAATCCGGTTCTCCCTATTGCTGAACTGCCGTAGCGCAGCCTGCAGGCCGGCGCGGCGGACTGCCCTCTCTCGCGCGTAGCAGTCCTTGCCGTCCCCGAGCCGGTCCCCGTTGAAGAGCTCCCTGATAAGTGACCCGTCTGCTTCGCGCCGGGTATCGATCCACCCACCTTGAAAGCCGACGCCATCAAGAGCGATACAATTCTCGAATGTCTGTTCATGCCGGAGAGCGGCGTTGTCCGGCGCAGGGGTTTGGAGTTGTCCGAGCCGCCACCACTCGTCTTCGTCTCGTGAAAGCCCTGCCTGCCTGTCGAACCGCTTCTCCTCGGTCAGCCCGGCTTGCTTCTCTACATCGGTGAGCCACTGATCATTGACAACCATCTCCGCCCGCGGGTGGGTAGGGAAATCCTCTGGCTGCAAGTGTTCGTTGTCTTTTTGGTCCCTGCCCAGGATGAGGGGCAGCTTGCCGTTGTACTTGAGCCTGGGCTTGGGCGCAGCGATCATGTCTGCGGTCACGATCTTATTTGGGGTGTTCGGCCCGTAATGGGTCTCGTTGAAGAGATTGTGCACCTGAAGCTTTTGGAGTATCTCTTGGACCAGGAGTGCCGTTTGCGGGCTTCTGATAACGATCGCTCCACGCTGGACGTCTGCCATGAATTCCCGTATTGATGCGACTTCCGTCTCCCAATGCATTTCCCGGTCGATGTCCCCTTCGTCGAGGAATAGCAGAATTTGCCTGAGGCGCACCCCAATAGGCGGCTGCACCTGGCCGCGCCAGGTAAAAGTAGTTTCCATGTCAGACTGTGATGGTTGCAAGGGTGGCGACACGCTGCCGTCTGCCCCAGGGGCTCCTGATGGGATCCCGCCTGGTGGTGGCGGCAGTGCAGTATCCTTGCCCGCACTCCACGGGGTCATCGGCGGAACCCCGAAGTCACCTGGCGTTGGGACTGTACCTCCTGGCGTTGGAACTGTGCCTCCTGGCGTTGGAACTGTGCCTCCTGGCGGTACGCCAGGACCGGATGGCGGCAGGGTCGTACCTGGTGCTTTAGGTCCAGCTGTCCCTGGTGTAGTACCGGTGGTTGCTGGTGTACCTCCGTCAGTCCCTGATGTGGTTCCGCCACTTATGGGTGTAGTTCCGGGCACGCTCGGAGGAGGTACACCGAATGGTGTAGTCAAGGGGGATGCGGTCGGGCCTCCAGAAGTTGGCAACGTTGGAGGAGGCACACCGAATGGTGTAGTAAGGGTAGTGCTGACCGTGTGAGTTGGAACCGTTGGGGGCGGCGTAGGAATATCTGTTGGCAAGTCGGGGTACCTGGTATTATCGTTGAACCCTCCTTTCGTTGTTTGCTGGTTTCCAGATGATGTTCCTGGCGGCGGCGGCGGCACATCCGTTGGGAGACCCGGGGGCGGAACCCCCGTCGTTGTGCCGGTCTGGCTCCCGCGTTGGTCATTCTGATTGACACCGCTGGCTGGCGGCGTGGGAATGACAAACGGGTTTTGGACCGTTGGTGTAGTTTGTTGCGTACCCTGGGTGCCGGCGTTATTGTCGACGGGGACGTCAGTGATAGAGTTGTCAAATGCGGGTACATTGGTCCCAGACTGCTCGGTTTCTGGCTGGGATCTTGTACCTGCGTTCGGTACGCGTTGGAATCGATTTCCGCCAAACCCGCTGGTGATCTGATATCGCTCGCGTTGGGCTTGCGTCAATGCGTCGAATTGCTGTTGATTGAGGACCGCCGGGCCCGCTTCGATCACAGGTAACGCAGGGAACAGGTTGCCGCGTCCGAGCTGGGGAAAAGACAAAGTATCAGTACGCATCTGGATCCTGTGAAGGAGCACACCACGGCCAGGCAGAGAGGCCATGAGGGACCAGATAGATATTCACGAACCGTATTGCTTGGATTGTAGTGGCTCCGAGCCTCGTCATCAAGCGGAGGTATGTTTGACCGGACAAATTCTCTTCGGTCATACCCTTGGAAGAGCTTTTGAGTGTAACTATCAACAAACCAAGCCTCGTTGCCTATCCAATTGCCACTGTTGAAATTCTGTGCAATGTATGCCCTGATTTCGAAGTCCGATCTGCCTTGAAAGTGGTTGAAGAGATTTGTCCAGTGGGTTTTTGCCGGCTCAGTGAAGAGGTATGATTGAGTTTCAATCCTGTATCGGAATTCCCTGACAAACGCGTCATCAAGAGGTTTCTCCACTACCGACGACATCTTGAGCGATAACCAAGGGTACTGCTACGCAAGAGCTCAACTGGTCATTACAGAAGGGCTGGCCTTCCAACGTCATGCAAAGTCCAAAATACGCCGTCGTCTTCTCAAAGAATGAGGCAGACAGACGGGAAGTCGTACGGGCTAACCTTTTGTGCGCGCAGGAAAAAGAAAGAAAAGCAGGAGGAAGGTAGAAAACAATATCTCTCATGGGGTGGGAGATCCCCTGCAATAGACATATTATCTGGGTGCACACTTTCGCACGCTTGCATGCATCGCGAGAACAATGACCGTGTCCCCTCCCCCGCCTACCCAGGGCAATATTGAATCCGGCCTCTAAGAGCATGCCCACCAAAGTGGCGGCGGCGGGACGCCGACTTGGGCTGCATTCCAGCCGCGCCACAGAGACTGGGTTGGTATTCCACCTTCGGCCAGAATGAGCATAACAATGAAAATATACGGGGCAGAAAGGGAGTAGGAGAGAGTCGCCGCTTTCGGAATGTCCCGAACAAAACCCACCCAGCTGTCCCGGGCTGCAGCACGAGTGCCGCTCAAAGATGTCGTCGGCATGTGTACTGGAAACGTCGCGCCTTTGTTCCGAACTCCACCGCGGCTTCGCGGCCGTGGTTGAATGCAGTGCAGAACCTGATGGAAACTCTGGGCTGTCAGTTTCGGGGGGTAATCAGCATGTCCCTCGGATGTCTCAGTGTTTCCTTGTGAAGGAGGCCCAGTGAGGACTGAGCAGATTCGGCGAATATGGATCGCAAAGAACGCGGTGCAAGCCTTCCACCACGACTGCAAGAGAGTGTACGGCAATTGCGATCCAGACTTCAACTCGTTCGCCCGTCTCGTAGCAGGGTAAATCAAGATGATGACGGCCCAGCTGTGGGATCTGTCAAAGCATACCAGCCCGGCAAATATCCCACCATAGCAGAGGCCCGTGGAAAGCAAGTACAGGTGGCTGGCCATGACTCTTCAAAACTTAAAGTGACGGGGGCAGGACCGCTAAAAGGGCCCGAGCAAGAAGATCAATTATCAGATTTTGAGGATTTGGACGCGATACTGTCGCGTGACCACGCCGGATCTTCCTCGAAGCAACAAGACGACTTCGAGTGGCGGCCTTCATTAGTGATAGGATCATCGTCCATCGACGCTGGGAACCCAAGCGTGAAAGAGGTCGCGCGCAGGAACATGCTTCAGTGGGAACACATCTATCAGCACCACCGGAAGCAGGTTCAGGCGAGCTCTCAGCTGGACATATTGGATGAGCAACGCAAGGACGCGGTGAGGGAATACGAGGACATCTGCGCCAGGGCAGACCCGGAGGACGATGTTCCCCGGAACGAGACGCGGGCCTTCAGAGAGGAGCGTGTGGAAGCCCGTCTCGCCGTCCTGCAGGAAACGCTCGCCCAAAGTACGGAGCCAGAGTGCGAGCCTATGAGGACCAACATCTCGGCCGCGATCCGCGGGTATCAGGAAGAAATTATCGGGTGTTCCTCCAACTACACCCTGATTTTCGCGGGCCATATTGTCGATACAACCTGTCGAACGTGGGCTGAGTTCACGATAGACAGGAAGGAGCGCCTGGATGGGTACTTCGAGCAGCACGGCCCCGGATACCTCTGGTGGGAGCCGCCATTGGCCGGCGGGAAGGACAGAGTGAATGCAAAAAAGGCTCTTCTTCTCGATGTCACAAAGCATATCGAACCCGATGTCCAATTTCGAGATGACCAGTGTCATTTTCGCATTCCAATGTGTTTTCAAAAGGAAACCGCCCTGACTTGTCGGATGGGAAGCACACAGAGGCGAGGTTCGAGCGCCGGACGGGACGGTTCCAGCAGGCCGAGCACCAGGAAGAGGAAGTGGGTGTCCGTCGACGATGGTGATAGCGACGCCGAAGTGTTGAAGAAGGCCAGGCGCGTGGCTGCCGATACGTATTCGTCGCATATTTTCCCTGAGAAGACGGTGAAGGGCGCTTCCCTCAGCAAGACCGTGCCTCTTGGCACGGGCGCTGGTATTTCCACTACTGCCGGCCAGATGCAGTTCTTTGAGATGCTGCTCGATAGTGGTTGCGAGACCCCCATCCTGTTCCATGCCGACCTCGTGTCCTTGGGCTTCGACAGGGCAGATATGAACGCCGCGAGCGTGAGCATCGTCCACGGCGCCAACGGGCGGAAGTCAACCCTGAAAATCTTCGAACTCCTAGGCGGAGTCCGGCTCTCTGAAGATGACCTCTACGACCACGACCTCTTCCCCACGACCGTCATCAAACTCGACGCGAGACTCAGGCCGCCGGCCGGGTACAGCGGCGAGAGATTATCAGGTGCTCTCCCTTTCCTTGCGTATTATATGTCCTTTGCGCCCGGGATGGACAGGGCCCACTTGGGCAACGAGAGAGGCGATGTCCTGGGAATGCAACGCATCCCGGGTGGACTGAGGTACGACCCGTTCCTGAAACCTCAGTTGGGCCAGCCTAGGGAGACATTGCTCGAGAAGCTCCAGACCAGGAATCCAAGCAAGATCGTCTTTGAGCATCAGCGTGTGAGCGGAGGGCGGATACTGAAGGAGGAAGAATTTGACGAATCTGACGATGAAGGTGCCACTTCGCGAATCACTTTGCTCCACACTGACGGAACGGTCATGCAGACTTGCAAGATAGAGAAGCCTCAGAGGAAGAGGCAAAGATTAATAGAGTTTCTCGACTGAACGAACGTAAGAGCGCAGTGTACGCATGAAATTCCCGAAGCAGTCCATACTTCTCATCCGGTTCAAACAAGAAACCGCTCGATCGCTGCTGTGAATATTCCCCTCCCAACACTTGTTGGTTGATATTTAGACTGCAAGCCGCTATGCCGCATTGTGATCGGTCTGAGCCATAATTCCTGCGATGATTCCATGAAATCCGTGCATGCTTTCTCTGGACTGCCGACATTCGCGGAATCGCAGATTGCATGGCATTTGCTTTGAAAACAAACCCAGGACTTGTATAAACTGTGCGCCCATCTGGCTTCTGGATCTTGCCCAAGCCATGAACGAATCAACCAATGCCGGAGCCCAAACGAGTCTGACTGGCGCCCTTTTCCAAAGCAAAAGAAACTCTTGAGATAGCAATCCACGAGTCGTCGTCCATTCCTCGTGTGCCTTGGCGGCCGCTGACACGGCTCGGGTGCTGGCGCGCGCAAATGAAGACATGTAGGCAGCCCTCCAGGAGATTTGAGGGACCCAGCCAGCCGGCGCACCCCTCTTTAAGACGCTCAGATATCTGGGCTTGCGTGCAAAAAAAGGGCCTGTCTCACTGAGACGGGCCTCTTGGGTTTTCGCATCCGACACATCTTAAATGACAGTGTCTCGGGCGCGTGTGGACGGGCGTCATCGCCCCCATCTGTGCGTATCATCTACCGGCGATTCCCACATCGCACACGGGCGCCACGGCCGCGTGGCTCGCTTCGACCGTGTGTGAGACATTCAGGGCGTACCTGGGCTAACCCACCATTCCGCTCGACAGACGCCCTTTGCGAACGCGCCTTAGGAGAACGACAGGAGAGGGAGGCAAAGGGCTGTGCGTCCGGGGGGCCTTTCACTTGACAGGCTGCATATGGCATATCGGCATCAAAAGCTAATGCCAGTGTCATGTTGGCAGACAGCCGTGCCACGTACAATCAAGGGGCCAGCACCAATCACAGAATATGCGACCGATATTAAGCCTGCACGTCATCGCCTATCCAAACGCGAGCTGCAGCCTCGCCCAAAGACAAGCCCAGACCACACGAAGTTGGTGTGAACGAACGGGACACTGAGTGGCCTGTATCAAACCGGCGGTGATGAGACTTGAAAGCGTATGTCTCACGGCAGTGAAGAGCTCACCCTTCCCAGACAACGTGTCCTTCTCGTCAACGGATACTGGGGAATCTCCGTCGAATGACATGAAGGATGCCGTAGGCACTCTATTCCGACGCCAGAGTCTCACGTTAAGGAAACCGACTCCAGCTGTCCCCTTGGCTGATAACATCTGCCAGCTCATCCAGCCGTAGCAAGCCACTTGGCCGAGGGGGGTTTGAAAAGGGCTTGCCCGCCCAGGAGGCTTCAAAATAAAGTAACGTAGCCCATCTAAGAGCAGATAGAGATCCCACGCATAAGATCACAGATCTATCACCGACCACGAAAGAGCTCAGCCCGAACGCCACTGAGATAGTGCCAATCCTCCAAACCCAGGGGTCCGAACCAGCCTCAGCCCAGTCTTCACCTCCCAGGGATAGCCTTTCAGTGGCGGCCCGGCCGAGTCGATCAGCCCAGAACCAGAGAACCAGCTCGACGACGATCACCCCAGCTGATGGGAGGCAACCCCTCGCCAACAAGCCCAGATGGCAAAAGAAATCATCACGGTGCCGCCAGCTGTCTCGGGCGGGAGGAGGACCACAGGGTTGTCCCAAGCGCGGGACGTTGCATCGCGGGCGACGAGCAAAGGAGGCCTTATGGGGGGGCAGTGGCGGTTGGATGGATAGTTTTGACGCCGCATGAAATGCGAATTTGAGCCCGTCTGCGCGTAAAAGCGATAGTCCCTTGGAGGGAAAGGACCATCCCGGGATCCAAGCTCTCCCGCCATCCCAGGCGGCTCCTATGGTGGGCGAGAGATCTATCACGATATCGCGCCTACGAGATGAAGGTTCATGCCCGGGCCAACGTTGGCAGCAGATGCCCAGGCACACTTGTGACGCCGTCGGTTGCTGCTAGCCGAACCGCTCCTACCTCCTCACCAGCGAGCCAGGTAAGCAGGGTAGGCAGCTAGCCTTCCGCATTCGAGGCTTCACTCGGTCGCTTGGTCCTGCGCGGTCCGGAAATGAGCAAGCAACCTCTGGATTCGCGCGGCGGCGGGAGCATGGGCGGGAGCGGGTTGGACGGCCTGGATTGGTCGAAGTGAAATGCAGGTGCTGCCGCCAAAAAAGATCGAGCATCCCAGCTAAACGGGAGATTGCCGCAGCCCGTGGGGGTTTGTTCCAGTGCGCGTCGGCCGTGACCCAACGCGTAAAGTGGTTTGTTTAAGTGGTTTTTTTTTTTTTGGCTGATGACGTGGAGAGCTCGATTGGAGCGAGCAGACACCCCTGGCAGCCCTGGCCGGACCTGAGCAGGCCGGACTGGTTGGTGCCTTTTTCAAGATTGTGTTATGTTCGACCCGTCCCAATGGCCATGGTATGTTTCTCGATGGCGTCCTCGCACGCTACCTGCCAACTGCTGCAACTCTTCCGGCTGAGAGGCTAACAGTAGACACGCGTCGCACCAAGAATCGAACAAAATTACGCGAACGAAACAGCTTGTGACGATTGCGAGCGTGAAAAGGCTACCCAGTAGGCGCTACGGCCGTTCTCCAATGACCTGGCCGGATTCAACAGCCGGCGAACAGACGTTGCTGCCCGCTCCCCTCCCACTGCGACGCTCGGCGCGGAAAAAATAGTGTGATCTTGTGCCCGTTCTGGCTGAATGGGCTGGGCCTGACGCGAAGCAAGTTTTCCAGTGACTGCTCCTGACTTTGTTTCGAAAGGCGACCAACTGGACGGCAGACGGTAGCACCCGACCGTCGGAGAGCAACTCGTCGGGTGTAAATTCTGACCTCAGGCCTTGCCATCCTTGTCCGGGCTACCAAGCAAGCTGCGACCTTCGATGAGGGGTTCAGAGCCGGCAAGATGGGATGATTGGTCGTTGCTTTGTCTTGGGCTGGCCGGATGCGTCGCGCATCTGATGTTTTGTCTTTCGAGCTACCCCGACAGCGCGGACGATGTGATTCCAATTTCCTCACATGCAGCTCTAGTCGCGATTTCCATTTGTTCGCGACGCCAGGAACAGGATCGCCGGCGCCTTTGCCTCCCTTAGGGCTCGGCCGCTCGTCTGACGGATTGCCCGTTTGGGAAACCATCTATCCCAGACTCGGTATCTGACGAGCACTGCAAGAACAGGGGTCGCAAGGCTGCAAAGAAGCCCGGTAACACATATGGTAGCTGGGCCTCGACAGATCGACATCATCACGCAGAATGACCGCATAACATCTGCTGCGTAAGGAATCTTACACCCTAAGCTTCGGTAGCGTAATCAGATGCCACAAATAGGACCGAAGTTGTGTAACACGGCTAGACGATTGGTGATCTTCTCGTAGAAAAGTCCCTTGGACCCTTAGGCCCAGCAACAAAATATGGATGTGCAAACAACCCAGTTACGTCAACCTTAACATACCTCATTATGTGTGTCCCAGCCTCACTGGCAAGGTCTTGGGCCCACGGCTGAGCGCCTATCTGCGACTGCACCGCAAGGAAATGTGATGCATTGACACATCGCCAGGTCCAGCTTAATCTTGGTAGTCCGTGGCGGTGAATTGTGCGGCGATCGGTGCAGGCAAGACAGTACTTGACTCATCTTGTCCTTTTAAACGTCAACGCTTGGTCGGGTATCTGAGTCCCTCACTTGAGAGGTCCGGTGGAACAATCGCAGACACCCGAGGTGCAACCTGCTCGGGCATCTTGCAGTCCACGGCCAATTGACGTGGGTAGACCGAGCTCAGACTCCGCCGCAGCGTTGGCCAGCCAGTCAGGGAAAAGATAGACAGACGGCACATGAAATCGTCCTTCAACGCCTTGGTTGAGAAACACGAGGTGCAAAAAATTGCACAATGAATTACCAGCTGTCATTGGTCTGGTATACCGCGCCCCAAGGAGAAGCCGTCGACAAATAGCAGCCGGCAATTCACCTACGCCTCTCCGCGAGCATGGGGGAGGGGGAGTGAAAAAAAAAATTGACGTCATGGCACGGCCGGTAGGCAGAGCAAAGCAAACGCTCACTCGGACATGGTCTGGAATCCTCGGGTATGACGGGGCAGACGGAAAGTGGCTCGGTTCACGGTCACACAGGGCCCTGAGACGGCATCTGATGCTCATCAAATGTTGGGCAGCTCCCGAGTGGCAATGTCGTCCGTACAAGGGGGGAGACCAGGCTACCGCAGATCCGGTTCGAGGTAGACACGGCCTGGGCGTGAGCTCGCGTCGTGAGCGCGTTGGTGTGAACTCCATCGACGGCGTCGAAAATTGCTACGGTCCCGTTGGTCGCTTCAGCGAGAGCCTGTTCACCGTCCACTTCGGGCCGGACTTTGTGTAGCAGTGGCGTCGCTGAGCGAGGAGTCAGCTCACTGCAGCTGTCTGCAGTGACAGGCCAGAGTTGCAGCTTCGCCCAGTATCCCTGCTGCCGGTCAGCCCCCGCGCGCGCAGCACTGTAAGCCAGGTCCAAGTTTAATAGGGTCGGCTGCGTTAAAGCGCGTCTCAAGACGCGCCTGGCGCGTCACCCCGGTCGAGTCCGTTCCAAAACCCCGACTCAAGAACCCAATCCCATCTGATCGCCGAGCTCGTTTTGGGGTCTTGGCAATTTGGAGGCAGTGGCACCTCCAAACGTGCATCTGACGAGACGCCTTCCGGATACAGAAACAGCGCTGATGCTGTAGCAAAATGCCTGTCAAGACAGGGTGAAACTGTGCCGCCTGGCTGAGGGATTGATCGTCGTGGTGCGGGCTCATTGTTGTAAGCCTGGCAACTCGTGTGTAGACCCGTGCGGCTGTAGCCTCGCGATTCCAGGTGCCATTGCAGTCCAGTAGTGATATGCTGTCTGCTGGTCTCGCAGATTTGATCACGATTGAGGGTATCGGGGAGCTCCGGTTGGTGCCGAGAGGCCGACCGAGAGGCCGAGGCCCTTGCGACGGCTTTCTTCCGGAAGGAGACGGCAAGTCTGAGGATGAAAGCAAGTATTTAAAGTTGGGTCCGGCCTGGGTTAGAATCAACCGAACTAATCCAGCCAGGCAACCCCGGCGGCGAGAGTGAAATCTCCTGAGTCCGTGCCAGAGTATCGGTACAGGCGCCCGACGTTGGGCTTTGTATCTGCAGTGCAACGCCGTGCGTGTGCGTCTCCGCGGCACGCAGCACGTAGCAAGGCTGTCCGATGTCAGTCGCTCCATACTGAAACAGCGCTGTGCGCGGGCGGGGAGACTCATGGGAGGGCTGGACAAGAGGGTGCCGGGCTCGCAAACCGGAGCCCAAAGAAATTGTTTGCTGCGGGCCGGAGTAGTGATTTCGGCAACGTGGGCGCGGGGGGAGCGGACAGTGCCAAGACGTGGACAAGGCCCTGTTTCGCAACGAGTTCTTGAAAAACCATGACCCCGACATGGCACCGTAACGAGAAACGAGATGGTGTGGTGCTCGGATTCGCCAAGCTGCGCGCGAGGCTGATGGTTGAAGGAAGGGCTGCAGCTCATAGCCGAAGCCGAATCGTGGCAAGTCTATGGATGGGCATGTCTCTCTCTCTGGTGATCTCCTTGCCACATCAAAAGCCCAATTGTTTCTTCGATGACGAGTTCGGATTCCTTCGACAAGGCCCAAACGAGCAAGCCAGCAGACTCGATGCGGCAGTGCACGGTAATAATAGCAAAGGAGAGGCGGTATGAGACCGCTCGTTGATACACCGACAGTGACGGCTGCGAGTGGACTGATTGACTTTTCTGTGCCGCATTCCTGACTCCATCAAGATGGGTCCGCCTACTTGGCCGCTGGCCAGTTGCAATTGGCGTAATAGCTCTAGGCTTGGCTCGCTTGTTTCGAGAAATCTTCGAAAAGGCAAGCCCGTCGTTTTTCCAAGGTTCATAGGCCACAGTGTGCCCCAGCTTGCAGCAGCTGCACTGGGCAGGGGGATTCCACGATCCGGCATGCAGGCTTCTCAGGCACTGTACGCGTCCGGCTCCACTGATCGGGGCAAGGCTGTCCAGTATCAGGCTCTTCTGGCTTCTCAGCAACAGAGTTCAGGATCTGTTCTCAGCCAGTGCCACGCGCCCGTCTGTGAGCGGTGACGAGGCTCCACAAAAAGTCACTTTTCCCCGGGCCTGAATCAAACCCAAGTTGCAGAGACGGCCTCGCCAGTTGGAAGCTGCCCCGGGGGCGGTTCGATTGGTCAATTGGGCCATGGCGAGACAGTCTGTGCCCATTAGAGGCGCCAATTAAGCTTGAGGGCAAATCTTGAGCCGCGTCTCTGCAGGCCCAAGGGGCGCAACGAGGAGCTCTCTTATCAAGGCCTGGAGCTCCGGGCTGCCGGGGCGAGCTGGTCTCCTGCAGCTCTGCTCGAGTCGTAACCAGGTCAGGAGGGTCACGATCGCGTGGACCGTCACGCATGTGCCTCGAGAAAAAAGCTCCGAGGGCCAGAGAGGCTATGCATGTCACAGTGCGGTAGGAAAGAGTCACGGGAAAAGAGAGGCAGTACGTAGAGTGTATACGTGTAATGAGCCTTCAGTTCCGCAGGCCAAGACACGTCACTTAGTAGGCGACAAAAATAAACCTCAACGACGTAAGAGAGAAGCCCCGTTCGACTGTGGGCTGGATAATCTATGCGGTACTGTGTGTGAGTGTGCGCGGCGAGTGTCCGTGCTCCTCCCCAATCTCGGAGGAGACAGATTCATACACAGTAAACCGTAAACCCTGGACAGGGCAGCTGCTTAGTGCCAGGGTTCTTGAACGAACCTGCCTCGGAGAGGTTGCTGCAGGAAGAAGATAAAGCGGGTCCGCTCGCAAACACGAGGCGAGGTACCAAGGTCACTTTCCCATGTTGAGAAACATGGGGAAATTTTTGCTACGGGCGAGCCTTCTCCAATCCCCTGCCTAGTTTCAATCGCGTGCCAGCTGTTCAATTGATTTCGTTGATTGATGCCGTGATTGCTGGCGGTTGATGCAGTTGCGATTGACGCTGCTTGGATGACTGTGCTTTCCCCCGGCTTTTTCTGGTCGATCCATTTATTGCTCCGTCAACAGGCGAGACCCACGTTGGCCCCAAGTGCTAGAAATTTTCGGATGAGCACCTGCGCTTGCCTCTTCTGGGGAAGCATCTCTGCCATTGCCTGCCAGTCAGCCTTCGGGCAATCCGGCGAGATCATCATTGCAGGATCACAAGCGCTGCAAGTTGGGTTTGAATTATATGTATTCCTGCAGAGCATGATATGATATCAGACAGAACTTTCCGAACACCTAGCAGTCTTTACCTCTGTCGTATTCTTCACCAAACTGTGCACCGTTGATCGAACCTATGACATGGGCTGAATGGATGAATGCAACCACCGTACATAGGCAGGTGGGCTCTGGTACAGTGCCAAAAGGGCTTGTCTGAGGTCTGCATGATAAAACCTCGGCTGGCCGTCCATGACAGGTTCTCAATCTCTCACAGGGCAGCGTATGCTTGTTTCCAATGCAATGCAGAAGAGACAGAAAAAAAAAAATCAGATATTTCATTGTATTAGTCGTGAAGCGGCGACATTCCGTTGGACGGTTGAGGCGGGCGGGCGGGGGAGAGGGGCTCACCGCCGACAGTCTTTTTTTCCGGGGTTTTGTGCAGCGGCTATCGTGAACTTGTCAGAACAAAGTGGTGAGTGGGTTCGTTAACGCGTCAACCGGCCACGCGTGAGAAGAGGGGAAAACCCATCTCCCCAACCTCACGATATTCCAACAAGCCCCATGTAAACAAACTTCCCATAATAGAAAGGCGACGAAGGTTCGAAAGTGGTTCGTCGAACATGCAACCCGTCTGCTGCTTGTGGTTCGGGGGGAGGGGGTGTGAGGCTAACGCTGGGTTAGGGCCGAAACAGGGATGGCGCCTCTCCCTTACCGACAGATGGCATACCCCACACTGTCGGACGGATTGGATGTCGACGACGTATGCGCATGATCCTTGGCTGGCCATGGGTCATTGGGAACTCCTTTCCTGCAGGAAACTGGGGTGCAGAGGGACGTCGAGGTGCGCTGGCAGCCTGTTCACGTGCAGTAGTCGACGTTCCCGCCATTGCCTGACTGCCAGTGGAAATCCTGTTGCTGCTCGGTGCCGCGGCGGACAGGAGCTTCGCACCGCATCACGACAGCCACGAACGCCCCCCAGGGGCCCCATAGTAAGGAGGCAGGCCAAGGCCAAGGCAAGGGGAAGACAGCTTCCTGCGGGCTCGGTCGCTCGGTGGCTGTGGATGGGGTCTGAGACCCAAGAATAGTCGTTGCTTTTCGTGACCGCTAGTTTACCTCCCGAACGGCAGCCATTCCGCGAGATCACACTAGCGATCTTTCTAGAAGGGCGCGAGATCTTATCGAGACCATGACGAGACCGGTCTGCTGCCAGCGACGCAGTGTGGCTTGGGCCGGCCCACGGTCGTTCTGCTGTCTCAACGATATCAAGTATTTCCTGCAGTGGCAGGGCGGGCGGGCCTGCAAGAGAAAAGCAGATATCGCCTAATGGATTGGCTGATAGTACCACCTGTCGTACTATGGTATCATCGCGCGCCCCCAAGGGAGAGAGGGTGCTCGCTTCCGCCACGAGTCGCGAATTGTTCCCGAGCTGTCCCATGTGGCTGGACGATCGTTCTTGTCTGGCGCCAACGAAATCTGGGGCACACCCGAGGTGAGGGCTGAACGATGAGTTGGCAAAGGACAAACGCAAACCAGGATGGCTAGCAAAAGTTTCAGAGTCTGGCTCTTGGTCTTCTCATTGGAGCAGAGGATTCGAGATCAACCCCTAGACTGTGACTGTGACGGTTCAATAGGACAGACTTTGGTGCCAACGGACCAGTCCCATATGTTTTGCGCAGAATGATCCGCAAAGTAGTGGTTCGGACCAACCGGTATGTTTTGCATTGTTTGGTCCAGTAGGCCTAATCGTGTGTCTGAAGCGCATGGCAATCAAGGAACAGCCCGGCGACGGCTTGGAGGCCGCTGCGACCATATAGAGTGCCTGGTGAAATCTTTGGTCCCTTATCGAGCCGCGCGGAGGTTCGAGACAGGGCCAAAGTAGGTAGCGTCTAATCGGACTGTCAGGACCTGAGCGACGAGAAACCTGTCCAGTTAGGATGGTAGATCTGCTCCCGGCAGTTCGTTACACAGCCGGGGCTGGCTTGCTGTGGGCGCCGGTTGTCAGCACATACTAGGAACGAGGGCCCGAAACGGTTCGACGACAGAAGCACTAGATGCACACAGTAAATCGTTAGGGCCGAATGCTGATGCTGGCGCTGCGACGGGTCTGGGGCAAATTCAGAACTCTAAAACCCCAGTCAATATCGAGCAGTGCTCACGGAATCCGGGGGATGTATAGTAATAAGCAACGCCCACAGCAGGCCGTCCCAGCATGCCAAGCTCAGATGATCTGAGATGGCAAGTCAGCAACCGCCTTAGGCACAGGCAATGGGCACAGATTACAGGAGAGTCCCCGGCGCCGCGACAGTGAAGCCCCTGAGGCTCGGATATTGAGTGCCGCAGATCAGCATCTCTGCTGCGTAATAAGACCTGCGTCTCGTCTGCGTCTGCGTCTGCACTGCACGAAATGTGCTGTCAGTGCACTGCATCTCACCAGCTCTGACTCCTTGACTGTACGATGTTGAGCTTGCTTCTCCTCTGTCAATCCATTTGAAACCTGCGAGGCCGTATTGGAAGATGAAAAGGGAGGCAGAGTGTGGGGGTGAGCGTCTCACGCCAGCGTCCCTGTAACTAGCCGTAAATGCTTTGTACGGGGTGACAGGCGTTGCGCCCGCCTCAGCTTGATTGATTGATTGAGTACTTGCTTGCATCAAGCAGGGCCGAATTTAGCAGGCCAACAGCTAGCAACATCTGTCAAAAAACAGTTTCACGACACACGGCAGCAAGAAAAAAAGCGATAGCTGGCAGAGGGGGGCCGCTGGCCATTCAGACGTCGACGGTCCCAACTTGCTGGGTCGCACCGCATGAAGAAGGGCCCCGTCCCTTAACCCAAGGGCCGATGCGGTACCTAGCATTGCACGCAATCTCGCGGTGTATTTCGGTAACGGTTATTGGCAGGGGCCAGCAATGGAGAGACACAAAGCAACTAGACTACTAGACTGCCCGCGTAGTAGACCCAGACGGCGGCTGGTCGGCGTGGCTTGTGTGTGTGTGGGCGGGCAAGGCCGCGCCACCAGCGTCTAATAATCATCTCCGGCGCATAGGCCGCCGTGGGTTTCTGGCGATGGTGAGTCGCGTCGGCGGGCGTCGCATGTGTGTGCTCGTGTGCTTGGCATCGTGTTTTCCTTGGTTGCTCTGCGGGTCTGTTGAGATGGCCTCTCTCAATGCGCAAAGGGGAGGGGCATCTGCATCTCAATGCCATGATGATGACGACGAAAGGGGGGCCCGCGACAGCGACCTTTTTTCGCGGGGGCGCGGGGCTCTCTGCTTGGTCGGGCCCGGCCAAAGACCGTGTGTGTGTGTGTTGCCCACAAACCGCCATGTTTTGGACATCAGTCGCATGTCTGCTGTTTCTGCTATTTACCATGACACGCATTAGATCTTACGGTCCGCCGAACCTGGTGTCGTGCAGGTTCGCGTCTTGGGCCCGTGATTGGACTGCGCCGGGCTCGGGATGGGCCCCCCTTCCTCCACCCAAGCCTCCCGCCATTCGCGTTGGCGCTGTCACCGAGCGAGCTTGCATCTTGACCGGGCCCCTCTGCGGCGTAGTACTGCCAGCTTTTTGTGATTCTTGGATGAGCTGAGGCAGGGTACGTACGATCTATCCAGCCTGTTTGGTAACCAATCGAGCCAGAACGGGTCAAGTGGACTGTCGAGGATCTGAGGATGGAGAACCTTGATTTCTCGTGAGAAGCCCACCCTACCTAACCACTTTACGCGTGGGGCGCCTGGGCGGATGGTACCCCATGGGCTGCTGGTGGTGGCCTGTCGACAACCGCCTGTGGATCCACGATTCCGGCATGGTTTCCGAGCTGGCTCGTCAGCTGGTGTGTCTGCTGCTCTATCGAGTGGGTAGGTGAATGTTGTGTTGATTGCCAACCTCCTCCTGAGCTGTTGGGATGGAAGGATGACAAGTCCCGTCCAGCTGTGGCTGTACCGAGGTTGGGAGAGGCAGCCATAGCGAGGTCACTCTCCATGCAGTGCCGTAGCAGCGTCGTAGCAGCTAGCTGACGTTCCATCGGGGCAGACAGCCAGCTCAGACCCAGATGCCAACGCCACGGCCTGACAGTGCTGAATATCAAAATACGAATCGCATTCTCGATTAATGGGCAATCTACAGAACTTCGATCCATCAAGCCGGTGCCAAATTCCAGGAGATTGATAAAGACCTTAGCTGGGAAGATGCTGGACCCATAGCTTGCACCGTTGTGGGAGAGGTCCAAAAAAACGGCCGTCAAATTAATGCTCAGGCCTTGCAACGACTCTCTTATTACACAGTACGTATCCCGGGGCACTGGTAATTATGTGATGTGATTTAAGGCCCAACTTGGAAATTCGTTGTCCAAGGCTAAAGGCGCCATCTCCCCTGAGGAGCACCTGCCCCCTCCCCCGGGTGCACAGCTCGTCAATCACTCATCATCGAGCATATGCGGTCTCCACTGGGACGCGCACAGCTCGCGTACGTTTCCGTATCACAAGCCGTGCCATTAGCTTTTGCTGTCTGCAGGCATCCTCGTGGGGCACATCAAGCTGTGCTTGGATGGCATCGATATCGTTCCGTGGAGCTGGGGACAAAGGCTCGCTCGATAGTGAGCGGTCAAGATGAATCCATTGATGTGATGCAATGCAGTGGATGAACAAGCATATTCTTGACCACAACTCGAATCCAAGGATTCCAGGCTACCACAGTATATGGACAGCACATAACGATCCTTTAGCCATGGCAGAAGTAGTATGTTGGAAAATTATTCGACCTAGCCTGGAGGTGGACCGGTAAGAAGGTTGTGGCAGGATCCCAACCCACCGCCTCAGCCTGCCACCAAGCTCCTTAAAACAGGCAGGTATAACTGGTACAGTAACAGCTGGCCGGAGGTCGAAACCGAGCCCACCTCCTCCGGAGGTACACGAGGCTTCCTATCAGCCACCCAGAGCCCAGTGGCTACCCAGTCAGTTACAGTGACTGTTGTTGTTGCGACCCGCCCGGGTGGCCCGCAATCCTACACAATCCATCTGGAAGAAGTCCCCAAGTAGGAAGCTGCGGGGAAGCTCTTTGACACTGACCGCGACACGGAACCAACGGGGAACACGACGCCGCGGCCTGACGCGAATGCCTGGGTGCCCTCGTGCCTCGTGTCAACCGCAAGGTTAGAGGTTCGATGTGTGTGAAGGTAAACGCAAGGCAAGGCTCGGACACACACGTGCAATTAATTGGACGGAGATCAGGGGACTGATGCTATCTCTGCTTGGCCCCCCTTTCCCTCCGGCCTGGTCACTTGCAACGCACACTGCAGCAACGTTGGACGGTGCCCATGAGGTGATGAGTCTAGATAAAAGATAGCTTCAGTGGCGACATTGGGCCGAGGCTGGGGATCCCCAGACGAAGTAGAGTGTGTGTTTCAAGGTTAGGCCCAACTTTGTCGATGCGAAGACATGCCTTAGGCAGGTAAGTCAGGTAGTCTAGTCGCGTACCTGGCCGCTGGGGACGTGTAGCAGTGAGGTAGGTGGCAGAGGCTATCTGTGGCTGCTAATCCCAGCGCTCTCGTCCGTCCAGTCGTGGCCTGTCGCTGTGGGCACACTTGACCGTCCTCACACGCCTCTTGGCGGGCCGGACGATGGAAGGCCCTGTGGCATGGCGCGTGTTTAAGCTTAGCTATGCCACCCCTGCTTGTGTTCGGCCACGGACAGGCCCTGATTATCACAGGCGGGTGGATGGATGGTTGCTTCAGCTTTCCTGGCGAGCGGGCGATGCGCTTTCCGTGGGTGGACAGGTCTCAGTCAGTCGCGCGGGACGCACGACATATGGCGCACAAGAAGCCTTGGGATACCTCATTCTACTGAAGGAACTAGTAGCCTATGTACATAGATAGTCAAGTACAGTCAGTAGTGAACAGATAGTAGATCCGTTGCGGAGGAGCACCAGCAAGGAATCCAAGATGCCACACAGTGGCGACCCGCAGCAAGCAAATTCGGCCGCCCGGATGGATTCAGAAAATGGAGCTCAGACAAGCTGCATCTGCACGCATACCGCCCATCCCCATCCCCCAGTCACCCATTAGCCCAGCGATCACGCATCCATCCACTGACCGCAAGGTACACAATGCGGTCAGTTCTGAGTCGACTGTTGCCTCTCGCCCTGCCAGCCTGCTTGCCCGTTCATTTGCCCAGAGTCTCCTGACAATGACAGCCAACAATGAGAGCAAGCCACCGCGGCGTGTTTTGGGCTGCTGCCCTCTGACCGGGAACAAGGCCAACCTTGAAGCACCTGATGGGATGGGGGGAGGGGTGTACAGTACTATGTACGTCTACGGACAGGCAGGGTCAAAGTCAAAAAGATGCCACACTTTGGGTGCCGGAGCACAAAGCACACACACGCGCACACACACACACGCACACACGCACACACGGCTGGCTTGCTTGCTTTTCGAGGCAAAAAAAGCCACTGTGCTCTGTGCCCCGTGCTCCTACAGCAGGGACAGTAGGTATGTAGACGAGTTGCAGGGTGTACTGTACTGTACGTGTGTAGGCCATGTATCGAGAATTATGATACCGTCTCGCAAGTGCTGCACCCGCTCCATCCGTCCAGCCCCGTCTCCGTCTTGCTTGCTAGCCGGTGTGTGTGCGTGTGTGTGGTGATTTGACAGTGGGCCGGGGTGTGGTTCACAGTTGAATTGGCAATTGGCATGGGTTCGTCGCTCCGTGCCCTGCTTGGCTGTTTCTTTCTTGGCCCCGGTGCCCTGCTCTCTGCTCTCCTTGCAAGACAGTTGCAGCAGCAGCAGCAAAGTCAGAAGAAGGAAAGGCGAAGGAAGGGCAGGCAAGGCAACACTTGCAACACACGCCCCGTGCAGAGTCACGTACTCTCTCTGTCTGGCTGGCGTTCCTGGGAGAGGGAAAGGAGGTAGTTTGTGTGCGACAATGTCTATTGAGAGAGACCTGCGCGTCGTGGACGGGTACCGTGGACAGGTACGCCGAACAGACCACTGTCTCGCGGTGTGTGTGGGCGTGAGAAGTGTGTGTGTCTGTGAGCTTGGGTGGTGCCTTGCTGCTGCTGCTGCTACTGCTGCTGCTGCAGCCATCGGTACCCGTCCCCAGGTACTGTACAGCGCTACCTGCCGAGCTGGGTCGTAGGTACCAGCAACACCCAACTGCAGAGAAGGAGCACTTTGGAGGTGAGAGCGATCCTGGTCCCTGGGTCCCACCCCTGTCTGGCACGCCTGCAAGCCTGCTAGCTTGGGTGCAGCACTGTGTCCGTCTTGCAGCAACGATCACCCCCCTGTGCTGGGTCCTTGCTGCGAAGGAAAATGCTGATGGGGACCTCCTGTCCAATCCCTCTCCTTGTCGACGTCCCACCTCCTACACCTACACCTTGCTCTCTCCTTGCATGCAAATATCTGCCTCTCTCTCCTCCTCTCCTCCTCTCCCTCCACTCGCCATCCGCCATTCATTCATCCTTCCTCTCTCCCGAACCAGTCCTTCCAAACCGCCATCTCCCTTTCTTGACAACGTTCAGAAACGGAGGGAAGGAGAATACTACCCACTGGGCTGCATCGACATCCGCACCCAGCTGCCGCTCTAGTTCCCAGCCCCGAGTTCCACTAGAGGACCCGACCGGCCAGGACAAGCTCATCCCCCCCAGAGTGTGTGAGAGAGCCTTGCAGAACGAGTCGAGATATATATCTTGGGTTCCAGGAGCACAAGAGAGGAATTAATAACCCCCCTCTTGTCATACCTTCCCCCCCAAGTGCCATTTAGACTCATAACCCCATTCTGCATTGTACTCGACCCGACTGGAATTCTTCGGCTCGACTTCGAGGGAATCTCAATCTCCCCCACCCCCGATCCCTTCGTCCAACCATTCCGCCCGACTCCCTATCAATCGATCGACCACTCAGGATTCTTGAGAGGTCAACGGTCAACGGAATCGAGTTGTTCATCGACCTGGTAGCAGACCGCCCCCGCCGTCCTACCAGCAGAGCACCGGAGCCGAGCAAGTGTACGCAGCTTACTCGGTCACCAAAAGAGAAGGACAGCAACATCATTTGAGGATACGGGTCACTGTTGCACTACATGATCCTGTTCACGGCGAAGCTTTACAGCTTTTCAAGGTGTTGAGAGCGAGAGGTATGTCTGAATGACTCCCCTTCCCCGGGGCTTGCCGGCGTGCCTTTCCAATCCTGTCCTATCCTGAGGGGAAAAAGGCTGGACCGGCCCTCGTACCTGCATCAAGCTCTGGCACAGTCTCACCTGACGTGATGCCAGAGTTGTTGCTGCGTCACGGGTGTCGGCCTGGTCGAATTTTCGGGTGACCAATGATCCTGACCGTGGCTCGCTCCCTTCACAGGTACATGCCTATAGGCCAACCCATCACAGCCAACCTTGACAAGCTTTCCATCCTCAACTGAGGTAATCGCGTCTCGTGGGAAACGTTAATTCGTCGCTCCTACCCGACCTCAGGAATTGTGTCATTTTGTCTGTCTTGCCAGACAATCGACCGTTAGCGGTAAGGGATTCTCCCGTCTACAACCTTCCCTGAGCAATGATCACTTTCCCCTTTTCGTGCCTGTTGCTGTCGTGAACCGCGTCGGCGGGCTGAGGTCGTGTGAATGTGAGATGTGGATGGGGAGGGCCGAAGAGATGGCCATCTGCGAGAGAAATTTGCGTATGCAAGTTTTCTTCGAGACCCGTTTCCCAAGTCCCGCAATCAGGTTTGCACAATGGTCGAGGAAAGCGTTGAAGGCGTTTTCCCCCCTTGTCTGCCTGAATTGACCCCATTTGAGGCAACTCAATGGGGCGCACAATACGTTTGTGTGCTATTCTCCGCACGCCAGATCCCAGCACGCTGGTCTGGTCTGGTGTGTGTGAGATCGGGCGAATCAGAAGAGAAAGCCGAAAGAATGAGAGAGGAAAGAGAGACTCCCTTCCCTTCCTTTCCCTACGGAGAATGGTCGAAAACCCATTGTGGGCTGTCTTGAATTTCTTCGTTGAGATCTTGTCTTGATTCACCCCTGAAAGATGAGAATCGAACTCGAGGCTGATCAGAACCCTTGTCGGTGCTATAGAGCCGTGCATTGCATTTGCAGCACAGTCGCCAAAAGAACCCACTTTTAAAACCGGCCTGTGCTCCCGGCCACTCTTCCATCCCATCTCCATTTCAACCACTGTTCAACGTGGCTCTCGACTCTTCAACTTCCTCCTTTTTTGGCACCAGCCATTGTCACTCATTATTCAACCAGCTGCCATTCATTCATTACAATCAACAACACCACACTCATTAATAATACTAATAATAGTCGACTCGACTAGACCATTTAATAGTCTCTTCTGACATCGCATTTCATTCCTTCCTTCCTTCATCATCTCGACAGCGGCCGAACCGATTTGTTTCTTACTCCGAATCTTGAACGCCTCCGTCGACAACAACCAACCAAAACAAGCTTCCTGGGGAACTTGTGTGTGTACATTTCGACCTGCCGAAGCCGTCATCGACGATCATCCATTCCGGTTCACTTTCACAACAGTCCAGCAAGATGGCTCCCCACTCTCAACCAGTTGAGGAGGTCTTCGAG
Organism: Diaporthe sp. HANT25; assembly: GCA_013435955.1. Lineage (NCBI taxonomy): Eukaryota > Fungi > Ascomycota > Sordariomycetes > Diaporthales > Diaporthaceae > Diaporthe > Diaporthe sp. HANT25. The sequence goes on along the minus strand of JACBFG010000029.1, from coordinate 1,940,101 downwards.
CCCGAGTATCAAAGAGTGCATCAGTTCTCTGCCGAGCGAGCTGCAAGCCTGGTCCACGCCAGGAGGTGGGACGCCAAGGTCGACAGGCAAATCACAATTGCCCATGAGCTCTCGAGGCTCGCCAGCGATGAATATCTCGAGGACATCATGCAACATGCGAGGCACATGGAGGTGGGTCCCTTGCTGCTCAATCACCGACTACTCCGAGTCGTCTGCCGGAGAGTACTTACTGACCTCACAATAGGACGAGACACTGCCCGATGCCAACCTGATCGACATGCAGCGTGAGATTCAGTGGTTCATGAGGCCCTACCTGATCGACTTCCTGATCGAGGCACATGCTGCTTTCTCACTCCTTCGGGAAACCCTCTTCCTGACCATCAACCTGCTTGACAGGTACTGCTCTAAGCGGGTGGTCTACAAGCAGCACTACCAGCTTGTCGGCTGTGCAGCCCTCCTGATCGCTGCCAAGTACGGTGACAAGAAGGACCGGGTCCCCCAGATCAACGAGCTCAACAACATGTGCTGTGGTCTGTACGACGCTGGCATGTTCACCCAGATGGAGATGCACGTCCTCAACACGCTGGAGTGGAACATTGGCCACCCCACTGTCGACTTCTTCCAGTCCATCATCTGGGCTGACGAGCAGGACGACCGTGAGGTCAGGGACATGACCGCTTACCTCTGCGAGATCGCCCTCTACCACCGTGACTTCGTCTCGACGAAGCCATCCATCATGGCACGTGCCTCTCACGCCCTGGCACGGGCGATCCTCAACCGGCCTGAGGTCAACGACGGCGAGTGGGACCGTGACTGCCGCGACACGCTTCTGACGCTGTCTCAACACCTGCACCAGCCCTCTGTCACGCTCTCCCGCAAGTACTCGTCCAACCACTTCTCTCGCGTCTCCACCAAGCTCGCCGACTTCCTGGCGCAACAGGCTGCTATTCAACGACCACAGGTCAACGGGCCCGCGACCCCTCCCGCTGAGTGCGGCAGCTCGCCCCAGAATGCCGACATCTACAGCACCCCCCTCAAGGGCCACGGCTCAGCACCTGGTGTCGCCGACGGCTACATGACGCCGCCCATTACCCCCGATGGTGCCTCCTTCGGTGTTAACGGCCAGGTTGAGGGCTACACGCAGCTCCCACCACGATGTCCAGTCACCCCCACGCCACCAAGCCAAGTGAACGGGTTCCCACGACCTCCACAAGCATCATCACAATACAACGTGACATACTTCGATGGACAGCCAAATGCCGCGGCTCACTAGAAGACGAGCCGCGATGCGGCCCTCACGGGCTTGCGAACTCTTTCCATCGTACCTTGCCCTTGTTCACCCTTACCCGTGGGCAAGGGTAATTCATATCTTCGTTGTTGGGCATACAAAGTGTATTGATTATTCATGGAGACGGACCTAAAATAAGACTGCATCTGGATTTGGATACCAGCGTCATGGCATTTAGCGAGTTTGATATTCACACGCACATGTTCACTTTCTCGTCTCAAGACTTTTTTACTTCGATTCGGCATGTCCGCACACTTTTTCTTCTCATCACCCCCAGCCCGCCTCACATTGGGGTTCTTGTCAGGAGGGCTGTTATACCCAAAATCCCCCAAATCGGTTTTCAAAAAAGATCAATTGTCTTGCCCTGCACCCGGGCACCACTCGACAAGTTGTGCACCTAATACTACCGACCTCCCAGAGGCAGGCTCACCTGGCTCTGCTCTCGATACGAGGCCAGGATGAGTTTGGAAACATGGTTTCATAAGGAAGGAGGCGACAAGCGACTCATTTCGAGACTGGAAATAGTTCCAACCACCCTTTCCGAGCCCAGGGCCGAGCATCACCGACGCACCTGTTTGAGAGCGCACCGATTGACACTTAGTGGAAACACCAAGGAAGTTGACGGGCAAGCGAAGTCTGGAATAGTGGGACGATCAAGTGTACCTGGTCCGGTCGGGAGGCTCGGTTTCAGCCTAACCTCGGAAGGATCGGATTGATAGGGGTGCTCAGCAGAAGTGAGCACCTTGGGTTGCCTGGGCGACAGGCAAAGGATGAACGGACAGGGACAGAATGCTGCGGCTGCTCCTTGGACGAGAAAAAAAAAAGAGGGTTTCATTTATTTTCTTGTGTACAAACGGCGTGAAGAGGGTTCGTGAAAGGGAAGGGATATGGGCAATCACAGGGTGCCCACTCGATGGAAGGAGGATCTTGGACTATTTCGGCGCTCATTCGACGACGCACCCCAACCAGCACCAGTACGAAAACACCGATACAAGTCAATCATCCAGCATCCGTCATACCCGCAACGGCCAATATGCCGCAGCGGTAATCTTTATTGGGGGAGCAGCGAGGAATGGCTGCCATAGCTTAGCTGTATTCTATTCTATTCATTAGATGAACAGAATCGGAAAAATAAGAAAAAAAGACTATTGTCTCTGAAAATGCCTGCTCCGATATGGTCTGCCTGCCTGCCTTACAATTGTGTTCACTCATTTTTCTGTCTCTTGTGAAAAAATCCATGTTTGAATCCCACCCCTTGGCCCAGCCACCAGCTGCTCCAGTCTCGCCTGGGGCAGCTTTCCAACCCCTGTGTGATCTCCCCGATTGAGCTCGCCAGATCTCAGGACTGGGGAAGGGGGCAGGGGCGGAAATTTGGGCCTCGTGAAGTTGAAGTTTGAAGCGTTTGCATGTCAGGGCATGGGGCAGGCTGGAAATTGGGAAACTCGGTGCGTGCAGGCAGGCCTGTACGTACCTCTCCTTGGGCCCCCCTTTCCGTCCCTTCCCCAAATTCGTCCTCCTGCCCGTTCGGGAAGTCAACTACCCCAGTCCATGCGTTTCATTGGCCAATCCACCCCACTTAGTCCATCGGTTCTTCCCGGATCCCAGCCCGATAGAACTTAATAGGGCAGTGACGGATTTAGACCAGACGGGGGATTGGGATTGGGGGGAAACCTTGGGTCCCTCTTCACTACGACCTTAGGGTAAAGTGGGCGGGTGGCTTTGAAAGTCAATGCGGGAGAAGATTGCAAGATGCACTAGAAGGATGGCATTTTGCGTTATGGGGAATCCTTCATTTTTCTCTCGGTCGGGCCTAGGGAACTTCATGCCGTACTAGCTGTGCTATTCAATCAATGCTATATGCTCCTCGATCTCGATTCGTGGGGGTGCAAGCAAGAAGAGCAGAGCACAGAGAGAGGGACAATGAGAGCAAGTCTGGCAAGCTTCGTGTCTGGGAAGTTTGAACGGGACGTCGGGACCGCCCCAGGAGGGAGGCGAGTGCGACTCAGTCCTTTAATTCCGCCAGTTTGGTGGGCTCCGGTCCACTGTCGTCAGTCGGTCAGGTCAGCCGTTTTGTCTGTCAGGAGACAAGACAAGCAGACGATTTTTTTGCGTTGTGCCATTCTGTTTCATTCGATCAGATCCAATACAATCCAATCCAATTCAATACATCCACGGAGGAGGAAGCTAATGCCTGTCCCTCTTCCCCCTCGGCCTGAAAGCTCCGTGACGTTATTTCCCCTTATTAGCGACCGGGGCCCGGCGATCCTGTTGCTTTTCTTGGCCCCCTCTGTTGAGACAAGACTGAGCGGCCCCAGAACCCACCACCCCGAACGCAATTAGCGGACTCGGCAGCTCGGACGGGTTAGTTACACCCATTATACCAGAGCTCAACGTCCCAGCGCGGAGGGAGAGTCCCAGAAAGGACCAGACCTGCTCACCTATTAGGAGGTAATCGTCCATCCCGCAAGTGACCCCAGTCATCGACCGCCCAGGATAAGATTCAATAGCTGGCTCATCCCACAGGAGAGGAAAGGAGTCCTGGCAAAGCTGGTTGGCCGGCCGGTCGGTTTCGGTTGGTCAGCTAAGCCCAGCCACGAGCTCTCTCCCTGGTCCATCCAGCTGGATGGAGCTGCACGGCCGCCCGGCCCAACGCCCGTTGAGGCTGGGGCTGGGCTGGGCTGGGCTTTAGTCCGGCTGCTGCAAGCACTTCTGGAATCGAATTTCCGAGCTGGCACAACTTCTGCAACCAAAACCAACCCCGGGAGTGGGTAATTGATCGCTGTGCTGACCTTGCTAATAACCCCAAGAGAGGAGGCCGCCGCTGCCCATCACCTTGTTGGGTTCGAGGCAACCGCAGATTGCAATGCATGCATGCATGCATGTCAGCAGCGATGGGTTCGGTCAATCTGCTGTGCATTTGTTCCAACCGCTATGGGGAGAGACTAGTAGATCAATTGTCTGGATTTTCTTTCCCCTTCTCCGACCCCCGTAGTTTTGACGGGTCCGTTGCCTAGGACTCCTTCGGCCTGTGGAGTGGTTCGTGTGAATGTCGTTGGGCCACGGACATACGACAGACCGTGCTATACCGTAGCGTCTCCTACGGTCACCGTATGTAATGTAATCCACACATCCCGTGAGGCCTACCGCGGCCGATCCATCACAACCCCCGGTTCCCGTTGCGTCATCTCGTATCTTTCCGTTGCCCTTTGGTCCCGTTGCCGGTGCCGTGAAGTCCACTTGGGCGGAGCACATCGATGGATGAGTGGATCGAGGGTTCGCCCCCCGTGCGAGCAGGGCCGCTTCCCCGGGCCGCGCAGCTGCAGCTCGGGGATTCCGGGGGAAGCATCCTGCGGGTTATAGGTGGTTTTACATCCGATTTCAGTGATGGCACACTGTTCGGCAGAATATCTGGGCATGTTATCTGTGCGGCCAGGCTCCCTGGTGATGAATCTCAGACGTCTCACCTCATGAGGGCCATCCTATGTCGTGCTTGCTGGACGAGGCTCACTTGTCTTATCCTGCTGAACAGCTCCCTACTACTCTGTGTATTGCCTGGGCTCTGTGGTCAATACAGTCTTCGGGCTTAAAATACCAGGACATGAATATCGATAAAAGAGAAGTGACTCAAGGCATCCTAACTTGAACTTTCTGTTCAACCAAGCAACTCGACTACTTTGCCCACAACTTTGCTAAAACTGGACTGTCCAATCTGGTATATGTATTCCGTTTTGTGGCCACTGCAGGGCCACTTCCATATTACAATTTTGACTTGCAGAGGCCATGAGGCCATGCGCTCTATAGTGATCTTGCCCGTTTCTCGTTCTGAAGTTCTGCTTGGGGTGAAGCATCTGTTGCTGCCCATTTTCATTCTACCAAGGGGCGCATGAGGTGAAATCAGATGTGGAGGACTATATTCCTGATTGGTTGTTAGTTCTGAGCTTCAGAGTAAGTCGAATTGGCTGATTTTTTGGTTTGCCAGTGTATTGTTGTGATCTACTATCCAATACCCAAGTACACAAAAAACATTGCATACATGTGGAATAGCAAGAACTGAAAAGCCACATACTTCCTTCTGAATGGATGAGCGGAAAGCACACATGCATTAAAAAATTGTTATCGTATGTAATGTTCAAGATCTGGATGTCTTCTGTATTTTGGTATTGTCGCAGAGACACTTATCCCATGTTAGTCGATGGATGTATTCCCCTGGCAAAAGAAGCCCGGAATTCCTTGAGAGATGAGAGATCTATCCAGATATTGAAATTTCATATCTAATAATTTGTAGACAGGTGTGGGACATTGGATAGTGAAAGGCTTCAGTGGACTGTTTACATGCCCAGGTGGGTAGGGAGTTGCAGAAGGAGAATAAAAGCTTCAGTCCTGTTCTTCCTGATCTTTCAGTGGCCATGAACCACACAGACCAATCATCCTTCTTTCTTTGACTCACATACCAGGAATCTTTGGCTATCGCGATGTTCTTTCCTGCCTGCTCGCCAGTATGTAGTCCACGCTACAGTCTGTCGTGGCACTCACCGGGCCGGATTGTCACAAACCTCTGACGAGCATTTGTAGGTCAGATTGAAGACCATTTGGCCTCTTCGTCTCTCTCTCCCCCTCTATTTTCCTTCTCGGGAGCAGTAATGCACAAATTCTCCCGACTCGCCAAACGCATACTTGTCACTGCTAGCTCTTCTCACCTCAAAATTGTTAGCCACACAAGTATTATTCTACCGATACGGTCTATGGTCATTCGCTAGAAGACACCAATATCATACTTTCGTATATATAATAGCCGAGGAAGTTCCGAGCCTACCGTCATTCACCAAATAAATGTTCTTTGTCTATGTAAGTCGGACAGGCAAGGAGATTCCGAGATGGAACCAGAAAGAACTGTGTGCTGGCTGGAAATATGAGAATGATTTGAAAAGCGTTCTGTACTCATCATAGTACAAGGAAACTATGGCAACCTTGTAAGAACTCTCCCCTAGAGGCTACATCACACCGAGTAGGAAGGCAGCTCATCATACAGTGACTCACCAGAATATCCCAGAACGCCCTATTCAATTGAACCACTTGGCTCAATAGAGGTATCTCCATTGGGAAACTGAAGATTTCTGCCGCTCTGCAAATAATGTCTATCAATAGAACTTCTTGAGAACTGGGTTCCCCACCTGGGCACTTTACCGCACTCAGATCATCACTCAGACCAATTGTTATCAGCAGCACATGTGTTGATACAAAAATCAGATCAATTCGGTCTCAGAGTAGCGTTTTCTAGGCTCGCATATGGTAATGTCCAACGATCAAATTGCAGGTATTCTACTTACTTCACTGAGCAGGACTCTATGTGCGTGATTCAAGGCTAAAGATCTATTCCGCCTCAACTCGACTGAACATCAGGCCTTCCATAACATAAGGAGTCTGATGCAACTTAGCTGGTAGAAATAAGCTAACTTGTGAGACATTAACTGACAACCCGGCAACGTTGTCCACCACTGTCGGCCGACTTCTTTACGGTCACGGCTCAACCCAAGTTTCCAATCGATTCATAATGTCGTCCGTCTCGCGTCCCCACACGGCCCTCGCACAGTTGAGCAGTGAAAGACAAGAGAATTTTTTTCGCTGTGAACGGGTTCGGAAAGGTCTTTGTGGCACCACATCCGCGATTCGCCAGATTCCCACCTGTGGGTCGACGACGACACGAAGATGCACACAAAAGTCAAAAAAAGAAAACATGCAACACCGGGCATTCGCTGGTCGTCACCGACCCAACTACTACTCCAGCTCTTACAAGCTTGATTAAGGGAGAGCGGACGGGATCCCATATTTTCTTGTAGATATGGTCGCATGTGATGGTTTGTTGTGGTAGTGCGACTCATAACGGGGGGAACAAAATTGCCATACGCTTCTCGAGTCTGAGTCTCGAGGCTAGCAGCACTTCTTTACTACGTGTGGCTACGGTGACTGCCAGGCATGAACTCGCACCATTTACATTGCCAATAATTGCTAGTATATTTAGTGCAATAAAGATTTATTATTATCAAGCCATTTGCTTCTATCTGTGTTGGGCGATGATTGAGAAGTAAGAGGAGTCGCGAAGTTGGATATGGCAACCTCGGAAAGTACCCATATTGTCGATACAATTCCGTGCATTCTAGATGAGCATATAGCATGCGAGACACAGGCCTTATTGCATTTTAGATTGGATAGACGAACCCAATCCTAAGGCCTACAGGGGCACTTCACCAGGCCGCATTGCCACACTCAAACACTTCAAGTTCACAGTTCAATTCGAGCTTCAGTCCCTGAGACCTTGTGTACTCACATACAGCATTGTATCTACGATAAAGAATGGTGTTTGGAACCAAGTGCAAGACGACAGTTGCTTCTGTTTCAGGTGAGATCACTTGGGAGAATGGACAACAAGATGAAGGTCCCACGATGATGTAAATGGCCTTTCATATTGCATTTTCAACAAGAGCCAGAACAGTGTCTAACTCCCCGTTGGCAGCAGATGCCCAGTAATGGCAGCGTCTGGTGGCATCTAAACCGGCACCACCTTTTCGAGCTATATGCCCCAGCACTTCGATAAAACGCGGAAGATGCTGGGCCTAAAGGGATACACAAAGAAACCTTGAAATCATACAATTCGTCACACAAAGAGCCTCGCTCAGGCTTTCTACACAACCCCGGGCCCGCTCTCCCCAACCACAGCCCCGCGGCAGTTCCTCACGGTCGAGTCCGCGAGCGAGTTGGTCAGCACCGTCTTGGTCCACTGGGTGAAGGTCTGGCCGTTTTCGACGTTCTCGTCGGCGTAGGTGGCGTCGTAGAGTGCGACGCCGCCAAAGTTCTTGTTGCAGAAGTAGGCCTGGATCAGGCTCTGGGTCTCGTTCTGGTTGAGGTAGTAGGTCGGGTCGTCGACGGCGTCGGCGCTCCCCACGAGGCCGAGGTAGATCTTGGCGCCCGAGCTGGCGCCGCCGGCCAGCGCGGTCGTCCAATCGTCGTAGGTGAAGCCGCCCGAGGGGACGGGCCGCGTCCCTGGCGTGTAGTTCGGGTTGGCGTTGACCCATGCCCTGGCGGAGCAGACGGCCGTGTTGTAGAACTGGATGAAGACGGCGTCGAAGGGCACCGATGCTATGGTCTGGCCTAGGCTGGCGTCGGGCACGACGCACTGGGGCGCGGCGGTGAGTGTGAGGCCTGTCTGGGGAGACGCGGGGAACAGAGCGCGGACTTGGGTGGCAAAGGCTATGTATCCGGCTGACCCGTCTGCTCGTTCACTTTTCATCAGCCTTCCTGCCTTCTCAAGCATGTATATGGCATATATATATATATATCAGGCGCGTGCTGCTTACCGTCTGGAGCATTCTCGATGTCCATCAAGATACCGTCGACTGCAGACCCCGTGGTGTCACCAGACACGTCGAATGGCCTGGGCAGACCCGCCTTAACCCAGATGTTGTTCCTAGGCCCGAACAGACCGAAAAGCATGTTTGCGAACTTCACGCCATCTGTAACGCCGTCGAGTTGGTATTCACCAGAGTCTCCTCCGAGAGCTAGGAAGATCTTCTTTCCGTAGGTCCTCTGGCATGCCGCTATGTCGGCTGCGAGTTGGGGGCAGCCTGATTGCAGAGCGTCCTTGGTTGGATCCACCACACCGTTGTATCCCGGGCCGGCGTATACGGTGCCGCTGCATTGGTTCCCGAAATTTGTTCCCGGGAAGCCGTTGGCCTGGGCCGGGAACAGATTGACGAAGGAAAGGGCAATGGCATCGATCTCGGTCTTCTGGCAATGGTACAGAAGGGGTTGCTGTTCGGGTCCTTGGCCCTGGTTGAAAGAATGGTCAGCCCAGCGCTCCCACTGGTCTCTGCAAGGACAGTCTTACGTAGTAGACGACATTGTTAACTTTTGCGTTGATATTGAACTGTGCACAAGCGAGGGTGGCATAGAAAGAAACAAGGACGATTATTGAATGAATGGACGCCATGGCTGCTGAGACCCACTTGGGTGGCTTGCCAGTGACTGCGAAAACACGAGTGAGAGTTGACGCGAGCATTGTTTCCGAGTTGAAGCGCAGCCTTCCTCCCTTATAAGCGTGTGTCGAGTAATTTGTGTTGTCTCGAGGCCGTACAGGAATGCCGCCCGTTTTGTGCACGCGTGTGATATGGGGAAGTCTCAGACATACGCGCCCCAGACGCACGACGTGCAATTAGCTCAAAATCCAAAGGAGTTTTTAGTGAAATTGTAGTCAAACAGCCTTTATGGCTTTTTCTCCAACAATAGGGGTCTCGATGGCTGTGTGCCTTGTCGATCTTGCCGTCGCCGCGGGTTGACGCGCTGCAGCTCATCGATGCTTGACCAGTGTCAGTAGCAAAGCCTAGTCAGGCAGTGACCCAATGTGTAACAATGACTTGAATGAGAGAATTCAAGCTGCAGCTGTGTTAGTAATTACAATAGGAAAAAGATGACAGTCACCATCAGGAGAGCTGTCTGGCACCATACACTGATATGATATCTGACACTGATGGTCTTCCTGACGAAGTAACGAAGAGACAGCAAGACGTGGCAAGCCACGACACCTCCGATGTAAGTCTCGTATATAACCAGCATCGCTTTACGCTTGACAAAGCTTTGGGTCCTGAATGCCGCACAGTAGGCAGGGAGTCATCCGCCACTCGACCGTCGTCGGTCGGGCCCAAGGTAAGTATGATGACTGCAGGAAGTCAACCCCGAGCTATCGACCTTTCCTTCCTAGAAAGAGCGCCGTGTGGATACATGTGGTGTGATGAGGCTCCCTGGCAGCCTTGATCCAGCCATCACATATGCCGGCGGCAAGCGGCAGAGCAGAGGGGCCTCCTCAACATCGTTGGGTCTGCCCTGAGATGTCGATGGTCCCCAATAACCGTTGTCAGCCCGGGCGTTGAGATTTTGTGCTGTCTCGGCCCGGCGTGGCCCGCGAGTGTCTCGTCTTTCTGTGGAACTCTTCTCTGTGTGTCTCTCGGCGCCATGATCAAGCACATGATCGATCGAGACGCGTTGACAGTCCCGTCGATCACTCCTGTCCCAAAGCGCGAACTGGCACCGTGGTTCGTCCTAACGATATAAAAAGCACACCAAATTAGACCACATGCAAACAACGCTCATCGTAGTCCAACCAAATCCAACCCTTTCTCCACAAGGGCGCGCGCTCGCCGCCACCAGAGCAGGGCAGAGATGGCTATGCATGGCACAACGGGGGACCCGATTCTTATCTGCTGGCCCAACCAACCAGGAGCGCACCCACCCAGGCAGCTTCGCCCTGTACACACACAGAAAGAGAGAAAAGGACTTGTCCGTCCCGTCGAAAATCCGTTCTCCCCCATGTCTCATCTCGGAGATGAAGGTTCGCCCCACGCACGACCGGGCGTGTCACCCCTCCCCTCGGCTCCCGAGGACGCCCATTGCCCGCCCGGGAAGCCAAAGACTGCTTTTCATCGCGCAACGCCCAGGAGAGAGTTGGATGATCTGTCGTCAGCAGTCAGCAGATAGATAATATAATCGATAGAAGATGTGTCGTCCATCCATCCCAGCCCCGGGATAGAGGAGCCAAGGGGCAGCAGGGCAAACGATCGACCGGGCGATCTCCCTTCGCGCCCCTTCCCGACCCCCTGCCTGCCCTACCGTTAGTTAGTTAGAAGTAATTAACCAACCACACAAAAGCTGACGACAACTTGGCCGCCAACGCGGTCCTGCTGGCTGGGCTGGCTGACAGGGCTGGTTGGGCGAGAGCATCCAATCCTCCAGGGGGAGACGTCGAGCTTCCCGGGTTGTGGGGGTGGGGGTGGGCCGCAGCCCGGTGCGAGAGAGGCTGACGAGAGTGATGTGATTGAGGCTCCTCCGCGCCGCCTGCTGCCTATCGCCGACCGACTGGGCTGTGAGCAAGCAGCAGCAGCAGCAGCACAAGCACCCTGGGGGGCTAAACTTGGCAGGTAGCGAGATTGATGAGTGAGGGAGCCGCACCCAGTCACTATCACGCCCCACACTGAACCCGCACGGGGGCGGTTAGCTGTCGAGCGGCCTGGGGGGGTTTTCTCGGCCCGTCGGCCTGGGCGCGGTCTTCGCCGGCCAGTGTGGGCTTTCTCTGATATATTTCCATTTGCTAATCCGACGGCTCTGCGGGCTTATTTCCGAGCGCCTCTGCTCGCTGGCTGGTGCGTCGTTCAATGATGATGACCTCAAAGAGCCCGCCCATATCAAATCTCTTGCACACTGCCAAGAAAGGAAGAACAGCGAACGCGTGGATCACGGTCTGTAGGCTCTATTACCACTGTTCCTAATTAGCAGCCGACACGTCTCATTCCACACGAACCAGACTTGAGAGACAGGACGATCGTGCTCCACAGCGTCGCAACGCCCAAGCGTGCTCTCACAGAAGGTCATTCACAAAATGGATTCTGGCCCCTTGTTGTGGTTTTGAGCCCCTCTAATGAGGATGGCTAAACAAATATGGATATTTGGTATCGACTTTTTCGAGCCTTCTTCCTCTCTACCGCCCGAGGCCCCTTGCATGCCAGCCAGAGGAACTCCCAACCCTGTTGACCTCGTCAATGCCCGATTCCGACGAGGCCAGTCCCGCGCCGTCTTCGAAAGACAACAGAAATCGTCATATCCCTCATGGGTGTGCACTTTGTACAATGAGTTCCCTAAACTTGCCACCCCTTGTATATCAGGAAAAAAAAAAATCAACCCTCAAAGTTTGTTTGACTTGTATGCAAGCGTAATGAAATCTTGCCTCCCCCAAACGCCTTGACGCGAAGTCGGTTGCTTCCAGCGCCTCAAACCCACGTAAACACCAAAAGCATGGCTACAGCCCCGTTGCGCCGGCGCTGACAAACAGTGCCAACGCGGATGAATTGTTACAAATGAAAATGCAGATAAGTCGTCGGGATAGAAAGTAGATACAGATGAGAGTCGAAGAGATGTGGAGGCGAGATCTCCGAATTCTGGCTGAGCTTGTCGTCAAGCCAGATTGTGGTAATTCGGGGTCCAGGCCGGAGGAATAAAAATGAGTAGATATTAGAGATATAGGGAATTATGGTCTGTCGGCGGGCAGTTTCCCATCGGGTTGATGGGGTTCGACGGGTCAGAAAGTGGCCGGTACCGAACGATGGAGGATTGTCGCGCCTGGTCTCTCGAGAGCTCAAGGCTCGAATCGCTCAAGGGAAAGGAGGTCGGCGGGAAGGATCTTGCGGGGGTTGGAACTGCTGCCTCCTTCCATTTTCGCTTCGAGCCGCAACCCACTCAGCATTTCCGCTTTGTCGGCCAGGCATCTCGGCGGGAGTCTTGGTGTCGTCGGAAGATGAAGGTGTTCGTCGGGCGGGCTGCGGTGGAGCGCTCGGTGCGACTGGTGCGGCGCCAGGTACGAGCTGGGTGACGGCCTGGGTGATGGACGAGATGACATAGCTGCGTAGCTCGCGGTCCTCCCGTGCGTCTTCCTTCTCGAGACGGAATCGCTCATCCTTGCCCATGTTGGATCTTCGGATGTTCTTGATCTCTTGCAAGATGTACAACAGAACCTCCTCCGGGCATCGGGTTCGCTCGAGAGAGTACTCGCTCTTTCGCACGTATCGTCGGGTGACATCGGTGGCACCATCGATGGAAAACGCAATGCAATAGGACATCTTCTTGCCCCATCCTTCCGAGTAAAGTCGTGGGTTATCCCAGGCCTCTTCGCAGGAGTCAACATGGACCCATCTCTTCTGGTGTTCTGAGTAGACCTCTGTCCACACATGATCTTCAGCGTTCCACACCCAGCGGACGCGGCTGCCCACGGCTCGGCAGAGCATGCCAAAGCAGTTTGCCCACTCGCCAACGCGGCCCCTGCGTGTTTGCAGTAACCGCCAGACGTCGCTATACCGGGGGAAACGTTCGTAAGCGCCACATGCACTGTTCGAGCATCGGTACAGTTCGACGATCAGGGCGCCGCACGCATTCTCTTCGGGTGTTGGTGCGGTCTTGCCTTGGGCTACTGTTGGTGACAGACACGCCGGGCAGGCCGGGTTGTTCACCCAGGTGAAGAAGGCCCGTTTAAACCATCTAAGGACTCGAGTCAGATAATTGCCTTCACATCAGAATATCGGTCATAGCAGACGTACCTGAGCAATGCTCGGACTACACAATCTTGGTAGCCCCATTCGGGTTTCCGGCCATCGCCCATGCTCTCGGCCTGTGCCTGCAAGACCTGTGTCTCCTCTTCGGCCTCTCCGTAGATCCGATCCAACGGGATGACCTGGAGCGCCTCGTCGAGCAGTCCCGGGTTCTCGTATTTTGTTGGTGTTTGTGAGAGGGTAACCAGAAGGTTCCTAAACTTCTGTGATTCCCTGTCATTCGCCGCTGGCGCTGTTGGTACCTTTGGGATGTGACGCAGCGAGGCATATGCGGGCGGAGTCGCAGTGTGTGATGATGATGGGCGTCCAGGTGAGGCGGCGGCGGCAGCGGTTCGCAGGTTAGCAGAAGAGGCCGACTCTCTGGGCTGCGGTGTGCCTTGACGAGACCGGTTGCTGAGCTCGGTTAATCGCCTGTCCCTCAGCAGTTGCTCGAATTGGATGCGAAGATCGTGTGCCCAGGCCTCATCGTATTGGCCGTTATCAGGCACATTGCCTCGGTTCGAGTCCATGATCGGGTCGGTAGTAGTGTGAGTGTTTCCTCAATCCAGAATGTCTGTGAGGGTCGGCGGGAGAGGATATAGTCGTGGGGCGACTCGTCGTCGTAAGCGCTTGCGGAATGGGAGTTGCGGCCTAGATCGCCACCGTGGGGAACGATGGATGGTCTGGGTCACAGCCCTTTCAGTCCAGCAGTCGATGTCTCGTGGGAGTGTAGGCTCCCTTGCGATCAAGGTCGTCGAAGTCGCAGTCGTAGTCGAAAGGGTGATGTGATAAAAGGTTGGCCTCGGCTCGGTCTAATACCACGTTCCTCGATCTTCAGGTGGTGTGAACACCAAGACCATCCGCGCTGCCTGGACAAAAGAGTGTATAGGTTGAATGATGCGGCGGCGAGAGAGACGGAGGAAGACAAGCGTCGGCAAGGGTTTCAGGCGGAGGGCGGAAGGGCAATAATAAAGAGCAGGACGAGTGATAATGGGCGGGAGGGCGGAGTGGGTATGAAGGGGGAAAACAAGGGAAATATGGTGCAGGATGACAAGACACGATCGGTTGGAGAGGCAAGCAGCAAAAGAGTCGTGGGCAGGCCAAACAAGCGGACCCTTGAGGCTTGAGCCTTAGAGGAGGGAGGAGACAGGGAGATGGGGACGGCGGATGGATACGTGGGAGCTTGCGTACAGTGCAGACCAGGGGAGTCGCAAGAGGGAGTGGTCCGGTGCGGCAGTGGGGAGGTCTGGGTAAGAGCCGAGAGTGGACCGGGGGTTGCGAGGGATTAGTGTGCAATTGCGTGGACTGCTCCAACCGTGGAACCCTGCCCTGCCCTGTCGACTTGGGGTGGCCCGCGACGACTGATTTCGCAGTACCTACGCAGCAAGAGGGCTGCCTGGCTCTCTCCCAAGTAGGCTTACGGTTCTCTCGGTTTTACCTGGTCTACCTGGTATGCTGGCCCATCATCTCCCAACCGTCCTGCTTGTCCCGCCGAGTATGCAGGTACCTAGGTTCGCAGATAATCAATAATGCATTCATTCGTTCAGAGAAGAACCGAGAGACAGAGAGACAGACAGACTCGAGCCAAGAGAGAGAACACAGACAAAACAGACAATGAATGAGAGCAGGCACAGGCCAGGTTCAGGTTCCAGGTCGGCGCAGTGCCCTCCACGCCAGCACGCCTCAGGTGCACGTGGAAACAAGCCCGCAGAAGGTCACAAGTACACACAGTATACAGCGCAAACGGGTGGGCGGGAGAGTACACTCGACAGATGACCGACCAGATGGGGACGGGCGCCGTGGGGCCTGGGCGCTCTTTCATTCCCTTTCCTTCCCTCCCTCCCAAGAAAGTGCCTACGTCTCCCACCCTTGAGGCAGGTGTACTTGGGCCCCACCTGCCCTCACTGACGAAAAGAAGAGGAGGAACCCCGGGCTGGACGACCAGATGGACGCGCGTCGCAGCCACCCAATCATGCCCCATCATTTCAAAAGGCCGTGGCCCATGGCCCGTCCGCAGCACTGCGGGCTGGGTACGTACAGTACAGCCAGACTGCCAGCCAGACTGCTAGGCGCACCTCGATGGCCTTTTGCCCTGCTGGTGCTGCTGCGAAGCTGCTGCACGCAGGCTGCAAGCTCCGCTCCTCTCGGGGTTCAGAATAACTCTGGCACACACGCCATCTATAATTAACGACGGCGCCATACTGTGTGTAACCTGCATCCGGAAACTCTGCTGATGTCTCCTCTTTTTCTGCTGCCAGTCAAGATGATAAGGTTGTCTTGAACAGATGACATGGTGCCTTTTTTTAATGACGACGGAATGGAAATAGAAAGACGCAAGATTGAATGGTTGATTGCTGGCTGCTGGGTGGAAATGGAAAATGGACGTCTTGCCATCGCCCGTCTCCCTCTCGTACGTGGACGATCACCTTAATCTCCGATACGGGAGGTAACAGTTGACCACTCCTGTACGTCCGTAATGTGTTTGTGTACCCTCCCGACAGAGGGATGACGAGGCTCAGTTCTTGGCAGTGCAGCGCAGTGCAGACTCTCAGCCCCGAGCCCCCCTCCCCTCCATCCAACCACCGCCCACCTTCGCGTGGCTTGCTGTACGACATGACGGAATTCTTCTATTCATCCATCCATCGCACCCGTCGCTGGGGATCTACCTGCACGCACAGCACACAGGCTGACTCTTGAGCCGGCCAGTCAGCCAGAGAACGAAGAATTGTGAACGTGCCCAATCGGCCTGGCCAGCCCGTGACGTCCGCCGACCGAGTCAGAACCTGGACCCTTGATGATGAGGCCTCGTCTCCCACGAGCGCACCTGGGCCACCTGCCAGTAGGATAGACAGAGCCGCCAAGCCCGACAGTCTAAATTGAAATTCCATTGTGGACAGACGGGACTATCACGACATACGCGTACCACAGAAGGGCACTTCCCAGGCCGGAATACTGCGGATCGACAACCTCTGACTCTTGAAACATGGGAAACAAGTGTTATGTCAGCGGAGCCCGACTAGGTCTTCCTGTGTGTGCTCGCCTCATCAGCCTTGTTTCTGCCGCCTGCACACCCCTCCCCTCCTCAATCTCTCACTCGGCCCCTTCTCCACAGTGTCGAGCCTCAGACTACTGCGTGCGGACTGTGCGATGACGACCACTGCATTCGGCACACCCTGACCCGGACGGCTCACTGCTTCAGATTCAGATTTGCGAAAAAAAGATGCTTAATTCCCATGGTCAGGACACGCCCTGTCGCTCCCCTCGCTCTCGAGAAAGATGGGATGATCGTCCACCACCTCCTCGTTCCCCATTTCCGTGCTCCAGTCTCGCGTCTCTGCCTGGTAGATCAACACACAAGTAATTTGTCAAGTTCGCGAAACTGCAACAATCCACGTACTCGTCGTTTCGCTTCCGCCCAGACATTTGCCCACGCCCACGTATCCCTTCCCACCTTGACGTGGCCCGACCTGCTCGGCCCAGTAAAATGGATTTTGACCGACTCGGACAGCACCGCCGACGCCGCCGAACTGTCACCCAGCGGTGAGCCAAGCTGTCATTTCTGGTTGATTGACTTCGCCCGGGCAGCTGGGTCGTCATCAATCGGCTTGTCCCTCCTCGCACCCTCGGGACCCTCCACGTGTGAGGCCAGACGGCTGCCCCTCCAGGCAGGGTGGGTGACGACGTCCAATTGCGTCTGGCACTACCACCGATCGCTAATGCTGCGATGCGTACTGGAGCGTCCAATTCGCGGCCAATTTGCCCGGCGTAATACAGCCGGCCGGTTGGTTCAACATGACGCGCCAGACCACTTACAACGACTCCCACGCGGCATGTCGTGAACCCTCATCCATCTGCATCCTCCAGGAAACACTTGCTATCCCATCCATAGGGAGACGAAACAACCGGCAAAAACCTCATGTCGAGTCTGGATGCCGACTGGTCACACTGCCAGGTGAAATGCACAATAGTAAGGGGCAAAAGTGTGTCGGGCCTTGGCGTCAGGGTTCCTCGATTCCAAATCGCGGCATTGTCGAAACTCTGATGTGCTGCGCCCTACGCAGATTGCCATCAAGGTTTTGACGAAGCCTCACCACAGGTCCCTTACTGCTCCAAGCTTCAGCCTCAGCGCCCCCAGTTGCTGCCAGATGAGGAAGGCTACCCAGTGCGAGGCGATCGCCGCGGCACTGTAGCATCAAGGGAGAGCTTGCGCGGCCTGCTTGGCTTGTGGTTCCAAAACTCCCAGCCCAAGTCGCGGGTCGCCACCCCACACGGCGATCAACTGGCTGGCCTGTGCATTCCTCAACCAGCCCTCTGGGTAAGCCGGGCAAAAGTCGTGCCAAGTCGTGCAGGGGTCTCTTTGGTCACCAAGATTTGTATTCTATCAACACTCGAAGCTCAAGCCTTTTTCTCGAACGTTGGATTGCCATCTAAGCCTCAGGACGCGGATGCGCCCTGCCGCGCCGGTAGATCTGGTCAAATTTCAAACACATCGACTTCAATTCGGATCTCGACCGCTGACGGGTGTCACAATCCTCTTGTCTGAGAGCCACAAGTCATCTAGGACTTGCGCAAGCCTTTGGTCTGGTCTAACCCGTTATGATGCTCGAGCGTAAATCCCACATTCCACCACTGGTCACCATCCACAGGCATTGGTCACTAAGAGCTCATCAAGCACAGTCGGCTATCTGATCGTCCAATGTGTGCGGATGGAAATTGTACGAAGGATCCGGCACTCTATCTCAATGTCCCGTCGAGGTGATCGCGCGGCTATCACGTAGACGGGCGGCACAGATCCCACAAGTCATCGGATTATCTGGGCACGCGCTCGTAACCATCCCGAGGCTCCAATGCCACTAGAGCGCGCATCGTGATACTGTGCACCGTCTCAACGCGGACGACTTGCGCAATCGACCTTGCCGTTCACGGGCCCACATGCTAGCTCCCGGGTCGGGTGGGATTTGCGGCTGTCATCCTCTAGGGTGCAGGGTCTGTAGCATTATCGCCAAGTGACGACGTCCTCGACACGTTGTGCAGCATTCGTCCGCCCTAATTTATCTTAGTGGTAGCCGCGCAAACGCCCAGTCCTCGAGTAGTCGGCCCCCTTTTATAATTATTCCATATTCATGGAGTAGTTGCCGGCTACCGATCGAGACCGGGATGCCTGGATCTCGGCTTAGATAGACAACCCAAAGTGGATGCGAAAGCCCGGTCCATGGTCCAGGCTTCGGATCCGAGTCAGCGGCCGAAACCCTCTCTGTCCTCTTCACGTTCCATCGCACACGTCCCGTCGTTTATTTTTGACGTCGGGAATAGTATCACTAGTGCACGCGATGTGTTGGTGTGTGCGTTTTGCGCAAACAGCCTGACAGACAGCACCCAGCCCCGTTGAAGGATTTCAATTTGATCAGCAGGAGGTCACAATCTTGGACTCATTGTCACAGTATTACACATAACTTCAAACCGGGCTCCAGCTGCTCCTCGACAGAGCCACAAAGAAACAAGCAAAGCCACGTGTGTAATAGACATCACGGCCCACCCAATCATCAAATACCGCAAAGATTTTCAAGTCCTGCCGGGAGCAAAACTTGATCGTCTGCCCAGTGACGGCAAGGCTGCCCACGTTACCGGGTCCCTCATCTCAGGGCAGCGTGAGTGACGCGCGTCTCTGCTCCCTCAACCGTCCCATGTAAGCGAATGTCCCCACAACGGGATAACTCAAAGTCCTGGGGCCACCAGGGCTGATCCTTGAAGCGAGACACCGCGCGGGCTTCTAATTTCTCATGACTTCCCCCCAGAGAAGGTCGCCGACGGGTCTATACGTTCGATGGTGTCCTCTCTTCGCCCGTGTGTACGCACAGGCCCGGAGGGGAAGACCAGATCCATCGAACCTGTCATGCCACGAGGGGCCGGGGAGTTAGCTGGAAAAGAAATGAGCCGGGCTCACCAATTGCCATGGGGACAGCGTACCGTCCAAACGAAGCTCCCCCGACGTGGGGCTGCCTCGCTGGCTAGCCACTTTGCAGTTGCTGGGCGCCCGCCGCGGGAGTCGAGTGAGTGGGACGTCACCGACCGACGTCGCTGGCGTCGTAGCCATGCCAAGGAAAGAAGCAGCCCCGCGGGAAATCCTCGCCGTTCAATAGTCTGCGCTGCGCTGCGCATGTGGTGCCACATATGTGTGCGCACATATGGAGTATGTTCTGCTGCTGCTGCCTTGCTGACGCTGCCGTGCAGCGAGGCGCGGCATGTGGGCGCGCGACTTTGACCGATGTTTTTGCTGACTCGGGAAGAGTTTCCTCGTGCGTATTCGTCTTCATCATGTACGTACACCTGTTTTGTTTGACGGCCCAGTCCCGGTGGGATGAAACGGGTCCTCCTCTGGAACACGGACCGTGACTGTCGGATGGAAACGAGCTAGTGTCATGGCATGTTTTGTACCCAGTTTATTTCGCGGCGATATGTTGGCATTGTCATCGCGGCCATGCACTATCAGAAGTGTGTATGTATGTTTGTAAGTCATGGCAAACGGTTGCTGCCCAGCATAAACCGTTGGCGCGTTGGCAGTTATGCGAGCCTTGTGCGTTGTACATGCAAAAGCTGATTGAAACTAAAATGGCCCAAGAAAAAAGTGTGCTTAGGCTGGGCGTGCCTAAGTCAGCATATGCCGCGCACAGAACTCTGTCTTGATAGTCTTTCCCTGCTCTCCAAGCTTCGCGGAAATGCCCGTTGCGGGCTAACGGAGCATCACAATTATACTTTCCCACTGTCATATCTAAAACCTCTAATTATCACGACGCGTAATATTTTGCAAAAGAGGCTTTTGATCGTTCCGACTAAGAATTGTTTCCGCATTCGCAAAAGGTCATTTTTTGATCGTCACCGTTATTAGTCTGTGGCGACATGTGTCGTACACCTCATGAGCGGAATAGTCTTACTTTCGCATCTTCTGACATGGCCTCTGACACATTGGCTTCATATGCGCGCGTCGCGTCAGCCTTAGCCTTAACAAAGAATCCTCCGACAGCTTGGTTCGTAGAGAGGTTGCGACAAACGCAGGACAGCCTAAGGTAATGGGGAATCGGCCTCAGACCGTTTCGGGGGTCCTCGCGCCGACGGGCACTTAAAATGTCATTCATCTCTCAACCGGCAGGTGATGCTGGACCCGATTACGTTACTTGGCAATCAATTATACAACTAGAATAATTTACCCAACACCACCCCGATAGCTGCAGCACCGCACCGGAAGAAGTTGACAATCACACAAAGTTGTGGATAGATTTACAGCGAAATCCTCTAGAAGCCACGTGGGTCAGGATCGTCTTGACTAGTCCCACGACAGCGTCATGTCGCCCACGGAGCGATTCCGACCCCAGCTGACGACGACGCTTTGCCGACCAAGGCGAATGAGACGCGCGTGCTGACCACCAAGACTTTATGGGCCTTCTTTGTCCTGGGCGGGCGGAGGCGTCACGCACCTGGGGTCCTTGGCTTGGGTCTGGCATGCAGGTTGGTAAGTAGGCCGGCCTGCAGGTGGGCCGATTGAGGGCCGCCTACTTCGGCATGATGCTGGGAGGAAGACATCTCTGTGGAGGCTCCTGCTGAGCTCAGGCGTGCGTCAGTTGCGGATGAATAGCTCGCCGAGAAGGTACCGCGAGATAGGGGTGTTGGTGACCCCTCCATGCAATGGCTTGATGATGAGGGAGTCTGATGAGTGAGATAGGGCAATGACAAACAATTTTCTGTGTGATGGTTTCTGTGAAAAATGTTTGTCAGGGTTGCCTCGGTCTGTTTCTGTCTATGCAAGTGTAAAGATGCATTGGATCAGTACCACATGTCACTGGAACGAGGATAGACTTCAATATATTTGTCGAGCTTGCTTCTATGCTGATACATACCAGGTTTAGGTAGGTGCTCAAAAACATTAATGCCTCATGAATTCTGTCCGGTACGAAACACTTTTCGAGGATGATTAAATAAGAACAGATTGAACATAATGTCACGAGTCTGAATTTCATCTGGTCACATGCTCCTTGCGTCTGAACTCCCACCCCCAATTGCTTTCTGCCGATCTTGAATAAAGAGAGAAACAGCCACACTAGATATGTCTATCGATCTATGACCATATGTCAAGGTAGAAGTCTTGGACACACTGTCTGTGGATCATTCAACATTGAGCGTGATAGGCAGTCTACGTATTGGCTACAACAGTCTACAGGGCGGGCCATGCTTGCCAATTGAATAGTGTGTTGGCATACAATGTAACAAATGCTTCCGCTTCACCAAGGTCATCGTCTCAACTCCCAGCATTCGTCCGAAAATGTTCCAACTATGCAACCACACTTCTATGGTGTGAAAGCTCACCGTCGCATTTTACTCAGTCCAAAATTAGCACAGCACATCGATCGCCTTTGTTCGAGAATGATGACACGAGGTTCGATGTTTCGTCATTGCCAAGCACAGCTGTCTGATCCAAACTGGTTAACTACCCATTTATTCTCAATCGGGAGACTACAGGATCTGGTACAGAAGAGTGTATCACTCTTCTGAACCACAAAACCTTTCTATGGAGGCGTCAGATACCAGGAGACAGAGAAAACCATCAACCTGGCGCCGCGATACATGGCTTTTTCGATTGCCATGCAGAGTGCCATGCAATTGTGAGCAGCCCTTCCACGGTGGATGCCCAGGTGTCAACTTCCTGAATCGAAGCCATTTATTTGCCTTATACAAACTCCAAAGTGCCCCTATCTATACTGACCGTTTGAATCCTGCGGAGTAAGTTTATTGCCGATAAGCGTAAATGTTGGCTGAGCCAGAATTGAAACCGGAATTATGAAGTGATGCCGAGAACACACCAGGATGGGATCAAGAGCTGAGTTTGCTCCGAGACAAGGATCGAGTAACTTGCATAGTTATATACACGGTGAAGCTCGCTGGTGTTCTGCAAAAAGCTGGATACCCCGTGTGTCAAGTTTGAAGCTGATTCCACGCTCCAGCTGCTCTACCGGTATGCCACAGCAATTCGGTTAGGGAGAGAGAGGAGT
Organism: Diaporthe sp. HANT25; assembly: GCA_013435955.1. Classification (NCBI taxonomy): domain Eukaryota; kingdom Fungi; phylum Ascomycota; class Sordariomycetes; order Diaporthales; family Diaporthaceae; genus Diaporthe; species Diaporthe sp. HANT25. The sequence continues at coordinate 1,917,650 of JACBFG010000029.1, read as the reverse complement.
TCCACCAACCGCAAGCTGCGCGTAATCCCGCCTGTGGAGGTAGCAGTAACAACAAGAGGGTCAGCATAGACGTTTGCAATGATGCTAGGTCTAGTTTACGCAACGGGTTGGAATAAAACCACATTCAATATGTAAAAAAGAAAAAGAAAAGGGCAAGAGTGCAGACAATACCAAAAAGTGTCATGAAGGGGAATCGAACCCCTGCCCCAGGCATGGGAAGCCTGGATTCTACCACTAAACTATCATGACCTTATCGATGAGAGAAAACGTGATTACTATATTGTGCAATATGTCCTTACAACGCTTGCCTTCTCAGAATTCCGATCTTTCCTCCTTCAATTTCTCCCATCAATGATACGCTGAGTTGAATTCTCGCTCTCATGATCCTCTCATCATTTGCGAAGACAAGGAAATGAAAGTTTTATTTGCTCTGGATCTATTTTGAAATGAAGCCAGGTGTACTGCGCGTATGGGATTCAGAAAACCCAGAACCTTCACGACACATCCGAAACTTCTTCCCACTTGCCATCAGCGATACGCTTTCGCAATTCCTCAGACAGCGGCCGATACTTAGTCGACTCTCCCCATCTTTGCACTAGCCACTGGCGATAATACTTGATATCTTCTGGCTGTCCCCATTCACCCCAAGTGAGCCACTGCGCATCATACAAGACGTCGTCCCAATAAATCTCAATAGGCGACATCGGTTGTTCTGGTGTCTGTGCTGTACATTCCTCGAGGTTAGAGACGCCACTTCTTTCGAAATTTGCGATGAACACCCTGACATCTAAAATTCCATCTCCCAGCCCAGATGCCCCGACCAAAACGCCGTCCATGTCAGCTTCGGCGTATACTCCGGCGTGACGAAGAAGGACCTGAGCCTCGTATATCTTGGCTAGGACCTCTCGTCTCCAGGCCTGAGGAAGCTGAGGCTGATTCTCGATATAACCGGTTGTGTAATAATATCGCAAATACGTACTTGCTACGTTCACTGCTTCGACCGCCTCGAACAGGAGCAACGGGACAGGCCGGGTAGTTGCAAAATCCACGCCTCCGAAATCTTTGGACGGCACGGGAACGTCCATTTTCCATGCTCCCGAGAAGACTGGTGTCACCTTCCCAGGGATCCCCGCGTTCTTGATTCTGGTATAGGCCTCTACCTCGCTATTGAAGCTGCTATTGGCAGCAACGTGAGCGAACGTCACATCGCTAGCATGAACCGGGTCGTAGATCTTGGCTGTAAACTTGCAATCCCTGTCGTCATCTAGGTGACACTGTACTACATTCCAGAAGATATCGCTGGCCGGGCGCGTGGTGATCGAGTCCACGTGCAGGATATGCTCCCTCGCTTGGTGGCCGGTCTCAGCGTCTTGTTCCGTCTCCAGCTGACAGTACGGATGGGCGATGCAGTATTCGATTGCTGAGATTTTGTGAGTGCCCGGAGGATATCTGGCTTTGAGAGAATTTTCGGCATCCAGTTGCGTCTGTCTCTCAGACGCGGTGGGTGACGTGAAGGGGCGGATCTTGATCGAGAAACCGGGGATATAAGGGAAGGGTGGGCTTGGCCCGTCGACTTCCCAATAGTGACTCGGAGGCTCAGAGGAATTCATCTCTGCGACCATCAAGAAGAAAAGACAAAAATTGATGAATTGTTCTCAAAGGAAGTATCGAAATCAGATAGGGGACAGTTTTCGCAATTCACAAAAGCTCACAACTGCAAAACGGTGTCACTTATACCCGCCGCCCCTGAGCCCCACCTCCAGGCAGCCAGGTCGGGTCCTCAAGTTCTGTGCTCAAGGGCATGTCCTGCCCCATATAAAGACCTATCATCCCCATTCGCTGAGACTTTATACTGTGACATGGCCCATGGCTTTTTTCCGTGGCGGAAATTCTCCGCCATCCTGCCGATATGTTTCTTCACCTGAGGTACCTAACATGTTTGTCCTTGGCATCGCCCTTCCCCCTTCGTCAAACGAATGAGTGTGTGGCACATATGTTGAAGTCCAACCCGCAGCTCTTGTCAATCTTACCCTGTTCAAGGAGCCGTGATTCGCGGTGTCTCTTAGCGACTGAATCCTCTTTGAAATCGCGTATGTCGAGCTACGCGAGGGAGTCAATTTAACTGACCAACCTAACCATCCTAGGGACATAACACCACATAAAGATCTCCAGCCCTGAGCTTATCTTCGGGTCTGTGATGCTCGGGATCGAAAATAATACGAGCACAAGGTCGGAGAATGCGGGGGAATGCTTTCGAGAATGAGAAGGATGTTAGCAGACATCTGGACTCAAGTGACAAGATTGGCTGATCAAAGAGATTGCCACGCAGAGCGCTAAGATGTGACGGAGTCGTGCAAGTCAGTCACACCGCCTTAAAAAGTAGTTGTGATTCCTCTGAATATCTGGGTTCTAACAGCTGCCGCGGTATCCAGCGAGGAATGGATTCAGTTGGTCGGTCTGTACCAGTAAACAGCGGACGCAACGCAACGTGTAATAGATAGATACCAGAAATGTCTAATTGTGTCTGTGCCACCCAAGCTGACGTCCAGACAGTCAGTATATCCAGATGGAGGCCTAACTTTCGAGCTGATTCATAGACCTGGAAGCCCTGGAGGCGTTTGCCTAATGATTGCGTGAGAATGCCACCCTGACTGGGTCATATGAACCACAGCCGCCTTGAATTACGATGGCTCCAGCGAGAGTACGGAGAGGGAGCATGATTCCAGTGGTTGAGAAGATAACAAGGGCCTTCAAACTCTCCAGGGTTGAAGGACCGGTGTGGATTTAGCAACTGCATGTGGTAGCACAGCACCTGCGTCCTTCCTAGCCGGATCGTAGACTTTTGCGCGTCAAAAGGGCTTCCAGCAAGGAGTGGTGCCAAGGAAGGATCTAGATCAATCACATGATCTGTTCATGCTGTGGGACAGAATCTGACGATCTGACGATCTCACGATCTGACGATCCTGCAGCAATCTAGCCACGTGGTGACTCCCGTCGGTTAAGCGGCCGCGACTTCTGTTCAGGTATTGGCCGCCTTACGGTTTGACATTTTGAAAATATGAGATCTCATATCATACATATCATACTAGGCAAGATGGAATCCAATCCCTCGATGTATGGTTTTCAAGTCACAGCCTGAGACGAAAACAGGATCAAGGACCCATTGGTGAGGGAAAGAAGAGGGTGTTGAGCGCCCACTGACCGTTCTCATCATCGATCACGCAGAGCGTGACCTCGCACTTTCCAAGAGACATTTTTCTGCATTTGCCTGGGCTGTCGCTGTCATACATCAGATGTCGACAGCCTTATAAAGGAAGACCCAACGACCACCATGGACTGCTCAGAAAGAGAGAAAAGCCCAGCAATGAGAAAAAGCTTATTCTTCTTCACTTCTACTTTCCACAATGAGTTTCGGGGCCCGGATCGCCACCTTGGCGCAAGATATCGACGCACTCAACAAAGACATTGCTCGTGAAAATGCCTCTCGAAAGCAGCTCCTCGATGTTCTCCAGGGCGCGGCCGCCAAGGTCGAGTCACCTGTTGAAACGATTTGGAGGATGATGTTCTCTGTAAGCAACTTCCTGTCTCTCAAATCTAGGATGAGGCCTGAAAATTAGCCCGTTATTAGTCGGTTGGCCCAGCTGCTCTCATGGTCCTAATCCGCTGCGGCGTGGTGACGGACTTGGTCGCAAGCGGCAAACCCAAGACGAGCAAAGAACTTGCCGTGAGCACCGGGGCGTCGGAAAAGCTCATCGTGCGTATGATGCGCCCGCTGACACCCATTGGCGTCTTCCACGAGACAGCCGAGTACACTTACTCTGCGACACCCATCTCCCAGGCCCTCGTCACGCCGGCCCTCAACGGAGGCTACCAGTTCATGTTTGACTACGCCACCCGTTCGCTGGCAAACATGCCACGCTACCTTGAGAAGACGGATTTCAAGCACGTGGATGAGGCGCCAGGCCCTTTCCAGGACTTCATCGGCACCGATGAGCTGATGTTCCCACATCTTCTGAAGAATCCAGACATGATGACGAACTTCAACCGTTACATGTCGGGATCACTGGCGATGCGTGACGATTGGTTCCAGAAGTTCGATGCGGAGAGCATCATCCTAGCCGGCGCCGACACAACCGACCCTGAAGCCACGCTACTAGTCGATGTGGCCGGAGGCGAGGGCCACGACGTCGAGGCATTCTCCAAAGCATTCCCCGACGCACCGGGAAAGCTCGTGCTGCAGGATCTCCCGCCCGTGATCGCAAATATCAAGAGTCTCGACGACAGAATCATCCGCCAGGCGCACGACATATTTGCGGAACAGCCTGTAAGGGGCGCGCGGGCTTACTACATGCGCCACATCTACCACGACTGGCCGGACCACCGGTGTGTCCAGATCATGAAGCGCATTGCCGAAGCTATGACAAGAGGCTATTCGAAGCTGCTCATCTTCGAGTGGATCTTGCCGGCGAAGGGAGTTCCGCTTTACCCGGCTTTGCTTGATGTCAACATGATGGCTTTATTGAACGGGCGCGAGAGGACCGAGGAGGATTGGACAGCGCTGCTGGATGCTGCAGGGCTGAAGGTCGTCAAGATCCATCGCATCGGCGCTCATGAGGAGGGTCTTATTGAGGCGGAGCTTGCGTGAGTAGAATATAAGAGACTGAGAGGAAATTTTCCTGGATATTAAGGGGTCCCTGGTGTCAGAGCGACCTTCACTGCATTTCTTTCTTGTTGCGGTTGTCATGGCTTTGTCACCTTGCTGAAGAATTTTCTTCGTATTGTTCCCTTGATATTGTTGTGCAAATTAGCTCATTATTGAAGATAAGAGACAACTGATGTCCAATCTGACTCTTTCCTTGATCTAACGTGCGACATCCTAAATTTGACCAGTTTCGTTTGCCACGGTTGTGCCGTTACGTCGCGATGGCCAACGAGCCCGAGATCCTTGGTCCGCTCGACACAGGACCGTTTCAGACATTCTCAATTCATTTGGCGGGTTTGAAGGTCTACTTTTTGGCGGCACTTCCCATCATCATCTACCTACTTCACCTTCGAGCAACCAGGCTCCGCGTTATACCTAAGGGAGTGCCATGGGTTGGTCTACGTAACGAATGGTTTCCGAAGACGAGAGCAAACATACGGGAGCTCTTCAACTCCAAATTGAATATCGAAGAGGGCTACCAAAGGGTGAAACAATTTTTTCTTCGCTGTTCCTCCTCGTTTTGTCGTGTCCTACCTCACTGACCGAAATCATCCAGTATGGCAAAAATGGGAAACCATATATCACTCCAAACATGACGTTCAAGGCAGAGGTCATGCTGCCAGCCTCCTACATGTCATGGCTTCTTGCACAGCCCGACTCGGTGCTCTCCATTCACAAGGTGCTCCTCGCTGATGTCGAGTTCGAATATACGTCGCCACGAAGCTGGAAGTTTGTGCGGCCGTTTCACAACGAGGCGCTGAACAAGATGAATCTGAATTCGATGACCGGTTCCATGATTGAAGAGATGTCCCAGTCTGTCGAGGAGTGGTTCGGCAAAGTCCCTGGCGAATGGACACGCGTTGGCGTGCAGGCGTCCATGTCTACCATCCTGACCCGCGTTACGAACCGAGTCTTCGTAGGTAAAGAGGTCGCCCACAACCCCGACTATTTCTACTACTCAGCCAACTTCGTCAACAAAATCGGTCAATGCGCCGCCATGATCGCCTACCTCGTCCCAGCTGTGCTCAAGCCCGTACTCGGCCCTCTCATTGCCCTGCCGGCCCGCTACTACGACTACCGCTGCTCGCAATTCCTCATCCCGCTGATACAGAAACACTTGGCGGCAGCAAAGGACTCGCACCACGAAGAGCGCAACCAAGACATGCTGCAGCTGATGGCGCGTTTCGCGGCCAAGAGCAGTGACCCACTGGACCACGACCCGCGGTCCCTGTGCGCGCGCATCCTGGCGCTCAACTTCGTCGGCATCCACACCAGCAGTGCGGCAGCCATGGGCGCCCTCGTCAACATCCTGTGCGCCGGGCCAGACGTGTTCAGCGCTCTGCGCCGCGAAGCCGCCGCCGTATTGCACGGTAATGGGGGTGCCTGGGACAAGGCGGCCGTCGGGAAGCTCGTGCTGATGGACAGCACGCTGCGCGAGTCACTTCGGTTCAGCGCCTTCAAGGCCCGGGGCGTCGAGAGGCAGGTTGTCAAGAGGGGAGGCGTCGTCCTGCCTGACGGCACGCTCCTGCCCGATGGGACCAAGGTTGGCATGCCTACCACTGAGATTCACATGGACCCAGATTTCTACAGTGACCCCGGGATCTTCCGCCATGATCGCTTCGTCGGCAGGGCTGAGCTTGGCATGGTGAATACCACAGATACGTTTCTGGCGTTTGGCCACGGCAGACACGCATGGTGAGTTGACCCCGTCTACTTCCCGTCATCTTCAAGATCTGGAACTTCTTCCACTGTATCATCCGCCTCTCAAAGGTGGAATCTGGCTGACATTGCCCTTTCTATATAGTCCCGGCCGCTTCTTCTCGTCTCATGAGCTCAAACTACTCTTCGCTCACATCGTGCTCAACTATGACTTCAAGTTTGTCGAGGAGAGACCCAGGTCAATTTACTTGAGCGATTTTTGTTTCATGCCAGAGGAGGTCTTGTTTGAGACGTGTCGTAGGGAGAGAAGCGCGCATCTTGATTTGTAGGCTTACGAAAGAGAGTGCTGTCATCGTGAATATAATGTATCTACGGGCTCAGATTGAATCCCACATAATGAGAATTTTACACCAGATAGGTTTTGTAGCATATGCAGATAAGCAAAAGCCACTTTTGCAAATCTGTATCCATTAGAATGAGTATAAATATTACCGTGGGAATCGAAAATTCGCACATACAAAAACTTACACCGTTGAATAACTTGCTCGCCCATAGCCATTACACACCCACCATATACGGTAGTTCACCCACCGACAGCACACCCCATCATGTAGCTCACCCACCTACAATACACCCACACCCCATCATGTAGCTCACCCACCTACAATACACCCACACCCACCATGTAGTTCACCCACCTACAATACACCCACACCCACCATGTAGTTCACCCACCTACAGTACACCCACACCCCAGGTGCCACTCACCCACTCCTACACACCCACACACCCACACACCCACACACCCAGAGACAGAGAGAGACAGACAC